>OW679196.1:85306625-85351029 GCA_940337035.1 Agriotes lineatus | reverse complement strand
AAAGGAATTCAGGTGTAAAACGCCTGACTTTAGAGATAAGGCACCTACAAGGCTTTTCTGGTCGAAGCGCGCTCGCTTGTCTTTTCCTCAGTAGGCTCCCTGGCAAGCAGTCGAGTTTCTCGATTATTGATTATTCACGGAGCGCCTTCGCGGGATTTGAAATTAAAGGAGCAGGCCAAGACCACTCTTGTTTAAACAAATAAAAATCGCTAGCGGAGTTGTTTTCTTCACGAACGGCCTTAAATAGCTTTGGGCGGTTCCCATGCGGCGTTCTTAAGGTTATTCTACAGTTATTCTAGGAATAACTGGGCCTAACATTTTTTTCCTTCGACGTGCGAGCTGGCTAGAATTTCCAGAATGCACGAGGCCGCTTTTTGCCGCACTTAACAGCTCTTTTTGCTCATGGCGTTCTTGGGTTCTACGAGATGAATCAGCATAATCCTGATTAGAAGCCCTATTTGTCAAGATGCAACATACAGGATCTTCCCCCTCACGATCGTTGGACATAACATCGAATCAAAATGTAAGTACATGCGTTTTTATCGACACAAAAATAAATTTAACTCAATTAGAAACATTTAATTTATCGAAAAAACTATGAGATATACCAAAAAAATTCGAAGGAGCGTTTGCTGTCTAGAATTAAATGACTTATCTTAAAATAAGATCGCTTTTACTTTTCAATATCTATAGGAAGTTACTATATTTTTGTTAAATTTCTGGCATCGATTACCTATATTTCCGCCACTGGTTAATTGTAAAGCGTTATATCACATTTTAAGGGATTCTTTCCAAGTGTACTGTGTACCAAATTTAGTTTAAATAGCTGCACTGGTAACGGAATTATAAGAAAAACGATATTTTTTAGAAAACTTTAGCACCATATATCGAAAACAAAGAATATTTGGACACTTGCTGATGTGAACTTTTTTTAAATTACTTCAACTTTTATCTGACATAGTTGGTTAATTAGCTAGTAAAGCGCTCTGTATATGTCGCCATTAAAACCAGAAATTAGTCAAAATCCGAATTTAGTAGTCAAAATAGTTCCAGGTTCCAGCAAATTCATTTCGTCAATCTGGTGAAAACTAAAATTATTTGTATATTGTCAATGAAAACTAATAACAACTGCTAAAAGCTGATTAGGTTAGGTTAGGTTAGATTTTAACTAGCATTCTAGTTTTGAGTAGCTAAAGCTAGTATTGACGATAGAGCATTGCTGGAAGTAGTTTTGACCTGTAAATAATAAATTCGGGTTTTGACTAAATTCGGGTATTAACTGGAACATATATAGGGTGTCTTAAAAGCAATGGGACACCGATTGGTCATAAATTCACTATATTTCGGAAACCAAACCGTATAGGTCTATAGCTTAACTAAACTTTTTTTCACGAAATAAGCAAAGGAAGCACACCATATACTCTCGGAATGTACCCTGTATAAACCTCTAAACCACTCATGTGTTTCTAAATTAAATTAACGAAAAGTTAATGATATACAGTCAACTAAGCTTATCAAATATGTAATATTCATATATAGGGTGTCTCAAAAAGAGTGGGACACCAATTGGTCAGAGATTCCTTAAGTTATAATAAACCGATTAAACCTAATATACCTTAGTACAAACTCCCCACAGTAAGAAGTTATAGGGCTTTAAAGTCCAATTATTTATTTTTTTATGGACAAATGTAAAGATACCGATTTCAACTTTGGTACTCATGCTTACCATTATGTGCTGCATTACTGAAAAATATTCATACACTTGACTAAACGTAAACGTAAACCATTTGTCTCATTTCAGCATTGCAAGGTATATTATGGGGTGCATAATACCCTAGCGGGCATTATGAGTTACTACGCTACAAAATGGTTAGAAATTACATGGGTCAAATTTCTGACCAATCACGTACCTCGATGCATCGATGTGTTTACAGCAATAGTTAATCATCCAATATAAGCCTTCTACTACATTATTTAGGTTATTAAGAAATATACAATTTTGTATGCACCACGGGCTACTCGGGAAACTTTCAAACCCTCGGGCTTGTAAACTTGTCACCCTCGAGCGGCCATAAACATCTTAATGCTCGTGGTACATAAGTAACTATTATGGCTATGATGTTTTCCAACCGCCACTAGGTTACTAGGTTTCAAATAAACTTTGGCGTAATAATCAGTAGAAATATAACAAGTGCTTGAAAAATTTCCGGAAATATTTGGAAATATGTTCTGCAGCTATTTTTTCAATAAGTGCATGAGTGCATGCCAACTGAAAAAATCCCGACTCCGAAGGAGGAGTGATTTTTTCAGTTCGCATGCACGAATGCTTTTGTTGAAAAAAAATAGCTGCATAACATATTTCCAAATATTTCCATAGGGAAATTTTTTAAGCACGCGTTATATTTTGATACAAAATATCACGAATGAAAAAACACAGTAAAGAAAACATTTTTATTAAAAAAATTACGAAACTAATATCTAAGTACTAATAGTTTACGGTTTTTTGTGATGACAGTGACATAAGTGGAAATTTTCCGGTAAATTTCCGATTATCAATTTTCGCCGTTACCATGGCAAATTTCTAACTAAATTTGCATAAGGGATATTGTCAAAGAAACCACATCCTTAATTTTCGAAACGTACACCTTGTGTCCAATGATGTATGGACAAGCGCTAATGATAAGAATTTAAATTCCACTTTTGCCACATGTAACTTTAAATTAATTATCTTTGATTTACTAACTACAGATTCTTTCCATATTTATTTTCAATTGTTCTTTCTAGTAAAAAACAAATGTGTTGGCTCCTATTTTGCCTGAAATGGTACTCTTGAAAGTTTTCATATTTCTTTTTAAGTTCAGGTACATACTGTCATTCTTTCGAACAATATTAAATAATAAATTGTAACAATGGCACGTCGTATTGTCGTTTCTATACTTTTTAAAATATTTAGTACAATAATTGGACACTGACAATAAACTACGCCTAAGATGATAAGAAATACTGCAAATTATTAGGAATAAAGTATAGCGAAACACTATAAAACTCTTTTTAATATTCAGCTTAACTATCAGACCAGTACGATTAAACTAACTTAAGCAGCAACTAAAAAACTGCCCTTAGTTATTTGAATTGCAACTATAAGTTATTCACGTTTATTTTGGATAGAGGTTGGCTATGATATATTTTTGTAAGGTTAGTAGAGTTTTTTAATTTATTAATTATTTGTAGTACTGGTCTAGTTTTATCAAATTGAAAATGTTTGTCAATGTCATATCAATTACATCAAGCCTTGTGGTTTAATTGCTATTTAAACTATCCTCAAGCAATGGTGTGTTAGCAACATCTTAGCAGTGATTCATAACCTCAAAATTAAAATAACCACGATTAATAATTTGAATTTACACAAGAACATACCCAGTATAACTCAGTCAGATTTCTATGGCCGAGCCCTATCCAAAATAATCGTGAATAGCTAATATGTCGCACATGAAAATAACATGTAAAAATGGCGAAACTCTCTATTGTTTTAATGAGCGAAACAATAAGTGATTATTGTTATATAAATTAATTGCCTTCGCGTTGTAACTTTAAAATTCGGTCTGTCTGGACGTACAACAATGTTAATATAAAAGTAAAATCTGCAGAAGTAGAGCAAGCAGATTCATCAAAATGCGACTAATGCCTTAATCATCACCGGATGGCTAGTAAAGCGCGCGTTTGGTACCACGAAGTACGAAGATAGCACAATTAATTTATGCAAATCAGCTTACCTTAGTACATTGTTGCTCCAGCTGAACATCTTCTTTAACCGGCCACTCTCACTTTTCCCAGAGTGTTGGGTGTCCACAGGTTGCTCTTCTTCCATTTGGGATTTTCAGCTCAAAACGCCGCACACGGTCAAGCACTACGCACGCACCTGGATTTAAACAGAAAGAAAAATCAGTCCCCATGAATGCCAGCAACGATCCGACCCTTAAACGTCAGTGACTGTCAATTCCAATAATGATTATGGATATTGTACGAATATGCCGGCGCTGAATAATTCAAAGTGATACGGTAGGGCAGATGTTCTGTTTGCACATCAATTATTGAATGGATCTAATGAGAAAACAGTTTTGGAATTAGCGTATCGATTTGGAATTAGTCTCCGGGGTCGATTGGACGCCTCAGGCAAGTTTAATGACAGTAACCTAATTACGCGAATTACGTGAACAATGATACCGGAAGCGAGGCAAAAACATGATATTCCGGTTAAGATGTTACATAAAATCACTTAAAACAGCAAGTGTATCGGCAAGTTACGTAACGCACAACGGCAATGGAGCGTTGCCGCTGAAGGCCTTAACAAACAAACGCACTCCACGCGCTAAAAAAGATCAGGAAAAACTCAAAATTAAGCTGTTACACAAACCATAAAACTAATGAAAGCGAAATTGCAGCGACTTCCGAATTTTCGGACGAAGTTTGTCAACAAGACTGGCGGCTTTCAATCGCTTTGTTAGAAAGTGCCCCGGCCTTTCTACCTTTCCATTGGTCGGTGTGGCAACAATCAGGTGCAGCAGTCGTCTTCCTCTAAACAGACGCTCTCTCTTCCGAGGATGCACTCGAACGCTTTCGTAATACCACTTTCTGCGCGTTAAAAATGCGGCCGACGTATCGAACGCAATTTAATGCCGACTAGATCTCTTCTAGGCGTTTATCGGGTCTTAATGGCTTGAAGATAGAAAAACGTTGCGTGACCTACAAGAACCAGAGGACTGAGAAGTGAGACTATGGTGGAAGGGAGATCCAGTGCTTTCAATTACTTTTATTTTCAACTGATGCATGATCTTCAAATTCTTAACGTTTATTGTAGGTCATTGCAAAAAATGGAAACCGAGTTCGATGACTTCTTTTTGTTTGTGTGCAGAAGTTTTTTACTGGGCTTCTTTATTTAGTCATGTTGATTGTGCAGTGTTGGAATGGGCCTATTCCAGTTTATGTTAATTTTTTCTCAAGAATCTTGGAAATTTATGTAAAATTGGAAATGCCTAATAGCATACGTTGTGCGTTGAGAAAATGTGGAATAAAACATCATTTGCATCATGAAAACCCCGAAACAGATCAATTAGACCGTCCGTTCTGGTAATGGGATAGCAGATACTATGTATAACATAAGAAGCACTAGCATCATCATCATCGATGCTTCTTTTCATTGGCAACTGCCATTGTTTATTATATTTTATTTCATTTTGGAACCATAATCCTGTTTTTGGTACACGCTCCGCAAAATAACACTTTAACAGGCTCGTTAATGGATTTTAGCGGACTGAAAGGTAACTTAGCAACACATTAGAAACGCGATTTTTTTAAATTTAATTTGCAGAGCTGATACCAAAAAATCTTGTATGCATCACATAAGCACATAGTTTTAGGGGACCCCTCCCATTAAAGACTCGGCTCCTTCGTTGCCTTGTTTTTGAAAACGATTCGTCCTCTAAAACTCAATGTTGCGTACTTGATACATTCCCGGATGTCATAATAACATCATGACAGTCGTTAGTGGGGTTGGCAGTCCCCATAAAATGTTCAGCGACGCCTATAATTGGCCTAACGACTGTTGGCTGAGATCCAAAATAAAATAAAAAATAAAAATAAAATAATATACTATTATTGCCGCTCGATAGCGGGCGTAAAATGGCTTTGATGATCTATAATGTTTCTAAGCAGTTTAACAAGCACCAACAATGTAGTATAGTAACACCAAGAATCTGCATAGTAACCATAGCACACCAAAAATTCACAACGCCAGCACAACGATGACGCAGTAGTCTGCTGCCAAAATACTAAATCCTTGAATTTTGTCCATTTTAAGGGGCAGATACGAGTAGAGTCTCGATAAGCTGTTTTAATTACGTTGCAAAAATGTAGATAGTTGAGTAGAGTCCGGGGCGAAGTCGTTAAGGGATTAAGCCGATAAGAGATGATTAAGCGGTAATGATTTGCTAATGACCGAACTAAAGTAGGTTCATCAGCTATTAACTGATTGGCGGAACCCCCCCCCCCCCCGCCATGTATCCAAAAACTGAAAAATTTTACACAATGATGAAATATGATTTATGCCATTTAGTTAAAATCTGTAAACGACCTGAACATGAGTGTGCTAAAATTTGTGACAAGTGAAAGAGGATAAGAACTTATAGTGTTGGATGGGTTTAAATATCGTTTCCACAAAGAATTATCAACTGGGGTTAAACGATGGGTACGTTCGATCGGCGCAAACAAGAAGTGTTCAGCATATTTGAAGACCGAGGGTAAGTCTAATGTTTTGGTGGAAATCAGTGATAAGCATAACCATGCACCACTACAAGAAAAATTATTGAACAGAAACGTATTAAGCAATTCCTTAAAAAGAAAAGCTGTGGAGGATGTAAGTGAAAGGCCCATGAAATTAGTTCATAAAGAACTAAGAAAAGGTAACGTCGACAGTTTGACAAATAGCGACATCCAGTGCATAAGAAGAAATATATACCACGCAAGAAGAAGCCTTTTACCAAGACTCCCAACAAACGTTGAAGAAGTTCACCAAGCCCTAAGCTCATATCTAGTTAAAACAAATCGGGAGGAAACATTTTTACTAATTAACGACGCGGAAAATAACGTGGTGATGTATTCGTGTCAAACAATGTGGATGGAACATTTGACTGCTGTTCTAAGTTTTTCCTACAAATGTTTACAATTCATGGGCTAAAAGGAGACCATTATATACCATTAGTTTTCTTTTTGCTTCCTGACAAACGGAAGGCCACGTACAAATTGGCATTAAATTATGCTATCCAAGTAGCCCAAAAGTGTGGGAAACAATTAGCAACAAGCACAGTCGTGGTCGATTTTGAACAAGCTATACATCAAAGTGTGACAGAGACTTGGACCAACATTACCCTAATTGGATGTAGGTTTCATCTGGGTCAATCATGGTACGTTTTATTTTTAATTAATATGCATTTTAAAGAAGAATAACTTAACAATTCTAGGTGGAGGAAAATACAAAAACTCGGTCTAGCAAGCTTCTATAAAGACAAGGAATCGGAGGTGGGTAAATTCTTAAGGTACTGCTTCGGTTTGCCATTTTTCGATCCTAAAGATGTTGGGGATTGTTTTGTCATTGACTTCAGTGCAATTCCACCTTCGAATTCTAAATTAACCGAATTTACCGACTATTTGGTGGACAATTACATATTCGAATCTTCTACATTTCCACCATATATATGGGCTGAAAATTCAAGCAGCTTAAAAAGTACCACAAATGCTTGCGAGAGTTTTCATTCGCGTTTTAATTCAGCTTTTTACCATTCGCATCCTCACATTTTTAAGTTTATCACAGTTTGGTTGGATTTTCAAAGTGATACTTACATAAAAATAAGAAGTGTGCAGCAAAATGAAAAAAAAATATATATGCTTCGCCAACTTTAAACAATAAAAAGTTTTTGAATTGTCAAACATCTCTACTAAAAAATGGCGATATAACTAATTTTGATTTTGTTACAATAGTTGTAAATCATTTTAAAATGTAATGTTTTAAAAGTACCTAATGCTGTAAACTGTAAATAGCTGCTTTTTTTAATATTTGAATGCATGTATGTACCTATTAAAGCAAATGGTTGTAAATGTTTTTGCATTTCATGAGTTTTTTTACAATAATTTACTAATAATTGATTGTATATTTCTAATATTACTTTAAATAAATTTTAAACTACTCAAGTGTTTATCTATTACTTAATCTAACATAATCTGCTAAGATACTTTTGGTACTCTATTCAACCATCAACGGGACTCTACTCGACTGTGATTAAGGGTGATTAGAAAGTTTGAGACTCTACTCCACTCCGCCGATTTTAAGAACCAAAATAAAATAAAATAGATGTACCACGTGCCTTATATTAATATGAATTGAGATATCAGATATCCAAATTGATTTAACAGTTCTTCGTACTGTTTTAAATTAACGAGTTTGAAAAAGTTTGAAGCAGAACAAAATATTAACGAAGCGCATTTGGATTTAGATATAGATAAAGGTTGAGTTAAATCGTCTTATTTCGCACCCAGAAGACTGATTAAGCTAGGCACTATCCCTAGTTGGATTAAGCAGAAAATGAAGATAAATCTAATACGTAGCTAACAATATGAGATTACTATCTACTTTGAAACTAGGGAGCCTTAAATTAGAAATAATAAACTTAACCTGAAACAAAATATCTATCATAGCAGTAAAAAATCTGGAAAAGGCTTCTCCCCGAACTTCCCTCGTCGACATTGTGACACTAAATAATTTTAAAAATGAAATTAAGTTAGGAGTAAAACTATCTTCACGTTTCTAATAAATTAAATAAATGTTCAAATAAAAAAAATCCGTTACCGGAGGGATTTGAACCGCGGCGCTGGCTACTGCGAACGAATCCACCTACCAATTTCTTGCTACTCTACGAAGTCCTGTTCGTATCGTTAGGTTTCAGCTGGCTTACCCTTCACGCCGAGCATGTCTTAAGAAAATTAATTATATTTTTTACATCAATAAACCAATGCAGATAATTCTTTCACTAAAATTTTCTTTATTCATTTTTAAACATCATATATACGCAGGATGTATATATTTATGTGCAATATTTTTTACGATATACGTCGATGCCTCGCCCAAATATGCGTTTCCCTTCTATTTCAAGGTTTGGGATTTACGCATTTATGCGGCTCGCGGCCTAAAAATCAAAGGAAAATAGAGCTAACAATATCTTCTTGCTTATGCAAATTAAATCAATTATCAAATGTAAAAAAAGGAGGAGGGATTCGATCTACATCACCTGCGGATAGTCGATAGTCAGATAGATTTAACTGCGCCATTCAGGATCGCTAATATGTGTGCGACGCGCGGCTCTATCTAAGCGAACGGTGTTATTGTTGAAACTTTTTGAATTTTTGCAACCTTATCTTGTATTTGTTGGGTTCTATTTTCGTCAAGTGTAAGGCCTGCTCGGTGTGAAGATTACTACTTTAATCTATTTCCCACTTAACGCAAATATAAACAAAATTTTATTTTTTTAAGGTGTTCACCCTGCATATATTTGTATGAAATAGTACCGGTTTCATGCGAGGTAGATATATAATTTGTATGCAAAATATCGTCTTCCTCCGACAAATACTTTTTGAGCTATACTGCCAACAGACAGACAGACAGACAGACATACAGATGGAATTGAGAAACCCTGTTTTTCGTCATCTAGGCACTCTGAAACGTGAAGATCTGAAGAAATCTCGGAAGGTGATTTTTAGCGATTACAATACGATATTAAAAATTTAAATTCCTCAAGGATTCTTGGCTGAATCGTTTTATGGTCAATTTTGAATTTGCTGGTTTTCCAAATTACTGACTTTTTGACTTGTTTGCATTGTTTTAACAGTTGTCCTACTGAAGTTATTTAAGTAAATGTGTAAGGATATTCATAAATGATAAAGTATTACCAATCCATAATATTTAGTTGAGAATGGCGGATGCACAATAAAAAATCTGTAAAACGCTTTACCCAGAACTTTCCTCGTCGACATTGTGACAATAAATAATTTTAAAAATAAAATGAAGTTAGCAATAAAAATATCTTCACGTTTCTAATAAATTAAATAAATTTTCAAATACGTTACCGGCGGTCGAATTCGAACGGCAGGCGGCATGTGCAGCCCACAACGTTTTGTGAGATTTGTAAGGGACCGAGCAATTTCTACCTGCGCCACGAGCACCGACCTCTCGAATTCCTGCATCGCAGATATATTTAGTAACGCGATAATTTGTGCCTCGTTTTTTATTGTAGAACAGTTATTCTGTATCTATTGGCTCTCATTTTTGATAAGAATAAAACCTGCACTATGTACAAATTATTACTTGTATCTATTACTAAGTTGCATAAAAAAATAAACAAAATTTTAGTTTTAATGTGTTCACCCTGTATATATTTGTCTGAAATTTTTCCGGTTTCGTTCCAGGTATATACCGATGGGGCCACAATAATATATAACAGCAATGAGACAACATGAACAAGAAAATACCACGTATTGCTTGAGTAAGAAAGAGATAAACATAGTAGTAAATATTCGAGTAGGCATGACGCTAATTTTAGTTATGACATAAGTCAACTAAACATGCCTACTAAAATAATTTTATCGTATGTTCATCTCTTTCTTACTCAAGCATTTTATTTTGTTGTTCATGTTATCTTGTTGCTGTTATATATGATTACGGCCCTTTCCGTATACAATGTGTGTGCAAAATATTGTCTTCATCGAACAAATATTTTTTGAGTTATACCGACAGACAGACAGACGGACAGACGGAATTGAGAAAACATGTTTTTCGTCATCTACGGACCCTGAAACGTGAAGATCTGAAGAAATTTCGGAAGGTGATTTTTCGTGATTACAATACTTTCTTCGTCTTTCAGACGAGGGAAGTGTGCATTTAATGTTGCAGTACATAAAAGTTTTTTTTTAAATTATCTAGATCACTATGACTCTTGTTATAAGGCAATAGGCTTCATCTATGAGTCATTTTTATTACATCATTATATACAGGGCGTTGCGAAAGTGGCGCCTACGGATAGCAGAACCGTATTTGTCATAAAAAGGCACCACAAATTTACTTTTTTCTACGGTCACCTCTAAAAATGACTATTAAAAACTCACTGTCAATGCGAAAAGTTAGCGATTCACACATTTTCTCCCTAGTAACCAATTTAATATCGCAACCACGTAAACAATGTCTTAACATGCTTTCATTAGTTTACATCGTCAGTAGCAACGTGTTTAAAATATTTCATTAGGCACGTCGTCAGTAGCAAGGTGTTTTAAAATTTTTAAGCACGCAAAATTACGACCGGTTGCCACTAATCTTAATTTACATTTAAATAGTTTTTTATATTTATCGTGTTTTCTAGTTTCTATCGTAGATAAAATATTGTACGATACACATACGTAAAGCATCTTTAGTTACTCGCGGGGCTTAAAACGCTCGCTCACTGGCGTTTTAATTCTGCCCCACTCGTGCCTAAAGACTAGCTTTACGCACTTGTATCGTAAATTACTACTAAAATGTCGCCATCGTGCTTAGTTCCCAAGATATAAAATCTCTCAAATAAAAATTAAAAGCTGATTTACGGCAATTGTATTTACTGTACTTATAATTGTTGGCTTGAATCTAGTTTAGCGACCAACTCCGATCAACATGTGCTATACACCATTCGACGCGTCTCGTCGAGCTGAACAATATTGTCCATGGGGACAATCGGGGCAGACCAATGGTTACTGAGATACAGCACTCTAAAGTTTTTTTTTTATTAACTTTTTTCTTCGTGGAAAACACTCTGGGGCCTTTGGCGGGGCGCCGCACAGCATTTCGCGCAGCGTACCTCACCGAAGGCTAATAACAAGTCACACTGCGCGCCACCTAACCTAACCTTACCTAACATAACCTAACTTAACCTAATCTAATTTAGCGACCAACTCCGATCGACATGTGCTATACACCATTCGACGCGTCTCGTCGAGCTGAACAATATTGCTGCTGGGGACATTCGGGGCAGACCAACGGTTACTGAGATACAGCACAGTAAAAATTAAAATGTCCCACACTAAGTCTATGGCGCGTTCGCTTTAAAATGTCTTTATGTTAAATCATGTTTGTTGGGTTAGGTTGGGTTGGGTAGGGTTGGATTGGGTTGGGTTGGTTTGGATTGGTTTGGGTTGGGTTGGGTTGGGTCGGGTTGGGTCGGGTTGGGTTGGACTGGGTTGGGTTGGTTTGAGTTGGGTGAAGTTAGGTTAGGTTAGGTTAGGTTAGGATAGGTTAGGTTAGGTTAGGTTAGGTTAGGTTAGGTTAGGTTAGGTTAGGTTAGGTTAGGATAGGTTAGGTTAGGTTCCGTTAGGTTAGATTAGGTTAGGTTAGGTTAGGTTAGGTTAGGATAGGTTAGGTTAGGTTTGGGTAGGTTAGGTTAGGTTAGGTTAGGTTAGGTTAGGTTATGTTAGGTCAGGTGAGGTTAAGCAAGGTTAGGTTAGGTTAGGTTAGGTTAGGTTATGTTAGGTCAGGTTAGGATAGGTTTGGTTAGGTAAGGTTATTTTAGGTTAGGTTAGATTAGGTTAGGTTAGGTAAGGATAGGTTAGGTTAGGTCAGGTTAGGTTAGGTTAGGTTAGGTTAGGTTAGGATAGGTTAGGTTAGGTAAGGTTATGTTACGTTAGGTTAGGTAAGGTAAGGTTAGATTAGGTTAGGTAAGGTTAGGTTAGGTTAGGTTAGGTTAGGTTAGGTTAGGATAGGTTAGGTTAGGTTAGGTTTGGGTAGGTTAGGTTAGGTTAGGTAAGGTTATGTTAGGTTATGTTAGGTCAGGTGAGGTTAAGCAAGGTTAGGTTAGGTTAGGTTAGGTTAGGTTATGTTAGGTCAGGTTAGGATAGGTTTGGTTAGGTAAGGTTATTTTAGGTTATGTTAGGTAAGGTAAGGTTAGGTTAGGTTAGGTTAGGTTAGGTTAAGTTAGGTTAGGATAGGTTAGGTTAGGTAAGGTTATGTTACGTTAGGTTAAGTAAGGTAAGGTTAGGTTCGGTTAGGTAAGGTTAGGTTAGGTTAGGTTAGGTTAGCTTAGGATAGGTTAGGTTAGGTTAGGTTAGCATAAGTTAGGCTAGGTTAGGCTTGGGTAGGTTAGTTTAGGTTAGGTTAGGTTATGTTAGGTTAGGATAGGTTAGGTTAGGTTAGGATAGGTTAGGATAGGTTAGGTTACGTTAGGTTAGGATAGGTTAGGTTAGGTTAGGATAGGTTAGGATAGGTTAGGTTACGTTAGGTTAGGTTAGGTTAGGTTAGGTTAGGTTAGGATAGGTTAGCTAAGGTTGGGTTTGGGTAGGTTAGGTTAGGGTAGGCTAGGTTAAGTTAGGTTAGGTTAGGTTAGGTTAGGTTAAGTTAGGTAAGGTAAGGTTAGGTTAGGTTAGGTTAGGTTAGGTTAGTTTAGTTTAAGTTAGGTTAGGTTAGGTTAGATTAGGTTAGGTTAGGTTAAGTTAGGTTAGGTAAGGTTAGGTTAGGTTAGGTTAGGTAAAGTTTGGTTAGGTTAGATTAGATTAGGTTAGGTTAGGTTAGGTTAGGTAAGGTTAGGTTAGGTTAGGTTAGGTTAAGTTAGGTTAGGTTAAGTTAGGTTAGGTTAGATTAGGTTAGGTTAGGTAAGGTTAGGTTAAGTTAGGTTAGGTTAGGATAAGTTAGGTTAGGTTAGATTAGATTAGGTTAGGTTAGGTAAGCTTAGGTAAGGTTAGGTTAGGTTAGGTTAGGTAAGGTAAGGTAAGGTTGGTTAGGTTAGGTAAGGTTAGGTTAGGTTAGGTTATGTGCCGCGCATTGTGACTTGTTATTAGCCTTTGGTGAGGTACGCTGCGCGGCACTCCGCCAAAAGCCTCAGAGTATTTTCCACGAGAAAAATTTAGAAAAAAAAACTTTATAATGCTGTAGCTCAGTAACCGTTTTTCTGCCCCGAATATCCCCAGCAGCAATATTTTTCAGCTCGACGAGACGAGTCGAATCGTGTATAGCACATGTCGATCAGAGTTGGTAGCTAAACTAGATTAGGTTAAGTTAGGTTATGTTAGGTAAGGCTAGATTAGGTGGCGCGCAGTGTGACTTGTTATTAGCCTTCGGTGAGGTACGCTGCGCGAAGTGCTGCGCGGCGCCCCGCCAAAGGCTCCAGTGTTTTCCACGAAGAAAAAGATTTATTAAAAAAAAAATTTAGAGTGCTGTATCTCAGTAACCATTGGTCTGCCCCGAATGTCCCCAGCAGCAATATTGTTCAGCTCGACGAGACGCGTCGAATGGTGTATAGCACATGTCGATCGGAGTTTGTCGCTAAATTAGATTAGGTTAAGTTAGGTTATGTTAGGTAAGGTTAGGTTAGGTTAGGTGGCGCGCAGTGTGACTTGTTATTAGCCTTCGGTGAGGTACGCTGCGCGAAATGCTGTGCGGCGCCCCGCCAAAAGTCCCAGTGTTTTCCACGAAGAAAAAAGTTTATAAAAAAAAACTTTAGAGTGCTGTATCTCAGTAACCATTGGTCTGCCCCGATTATCCCCATGGACAATATTGTTCAGCTCGACGAGACGCGTCGAATGGTGTATAGGACATGTCGATCGGAGTTGGTCGCTAAACTAGATTCTCGTAACAATATGAAAACGTAATGGTGTGACAAAAAATTGGAGTTGGTACACTGATGAATACCAGTGTTCTTTAGCATTTTCAAAGAAGAAAATGTTGAATATTAAAAATTCGCAATCTAGCAATCGGTCGGTAAATACAAGTACTTTAATGTAAAATGTAGGTAGCTGCTGTAAGTCAAAAAACTGCAAAAATGTCACACGCTGATGTAATTTGGTTACTCCACGTGGTTATGGAGTACGCTAATAATGAATATTTTGATATGCTGATGCAGCCCGTAATTAGCTATCCCGATGTAAACGTTATACGATGGTTAGAACAACGTTTTAGAGAAAGGGGACAGGTAAATCCTTTTCACGAAAATCTTGGTCGTCCACGCACCGTAAGAAACCCAACTTGAAGAAGCCATTTTGGCTGCAGTTAATAATAGCCCTAGTGGAGGTGGAAGGGGTTTAATAAGAGAGTTTGGAGCTGATATCAACACTGTGCTTGACATCATACGAGGAGAACATTGTTATCCTTTCCGTTATTGCCTGGTTCAGAGTCTTCCACCAGGTGATGCAGCTCCAATGCTTCAGTTTTGTCAGTGGCTGTTAGAGCAACATAATAAAGATCATCAGTTTTTACCACGCGTGTTGTGATCTGATAAAGCTATTTTCACTCGGGATGGCGTCTTTAACACAAAAAATAATCACATCTGGGCTGTAGAAATTTCGTAAGTCGTGCGCACCAACAATAGTTTCAGCTAAATGTATGTGCTGGTATAATAGAAGGGCATTTAGTAGCACTACATTTTCTTCCACCTAGACTAAATGCAAACAATTTTCTAGAATTTTTGAGAGAAGATTTTTTAAACTTAATAGATGTTCCATTAAATTTAAGACAAATCATGTGGTTTCAAATGGATGGTGCTTCTGCCTATTTCGCATAACAAATGCGAAACTGGTTAAACAAAACTTTCAGGGCTCTTGATAGGTCACGGAGAAGCCATTAGTTGGCTGCCCCGAAGCCGTTGTTTAAATCCCTTAGATTTGTTGTGGGGTTTTATTAAAAGCAGAGTGCACGCTACAGAAGTGGTTCATCTGTAGGAGTTGGAAGAAAGATTTGCATTTGCTTTTTGTCTTAGGTTTTTTGTTACATTAATCTAAGAGAACCTGATAGTACTCTCCGTATGCGCCACTTTCCCAACACCTTGTATAAATTCTAGAAGTAAGGCTGTTAACCTGATATAATTATTGCTTTTATACATTTGAGTTCAGCTCAATTTCAGAAAACTTTTTTTTTAATTACTCGGCTACCTTTTTGAAGCAGCCGTATATGACTGCCTCGAGTTTAAAAAAATCATGACGTAGATCTGTTGCTTGAAATAACTTAACCTTGGTTCATACCATGCGACTATAATTCAATAAAAGTACAGCACATTGAAGTGTGTATCTTCATTAACTTCTTTTATTATTCAATTGACCGTTTACAATTTATTTAATTAAAATTATTAAGAAGAAAATGAAGTTGGATTCTTTTTCTTCTTCCTCTTAAATTAGTCCAGTGGCCTGTTTAATTCCCCAAAGTTATGGTTTTGCTCGTAAGCCGGAGAGTGTACGATAATTTACTTGATGATGTAAAAAAACAATGAGCATTCTAATTGGGCAAATGTGTTAGATTATATAATCACTGTTTGATTGATCGTTTATTGACTGATATGGGGAAATATCTACTACATTCTATTCTTATTTTGAACGTTTACGTAACCTTAAAGTAGTGCTTTGTATGAATGCACTGGTTTAAATTTTTAATGGAACTTCAACTACAAAGACAAAGTATTTTGCGTATTTTAAGGTGTTTGAACAACAATTTTTTAAAAATGTTTTTCTATTAAGGACAAAACATTAAAATTCGTTGCGGCATTTTCACTAGAAATCGAAGCATTTTTGTAGGTTTCCGCTGACAGTTGGATGCCGTGACATTTGGCAAATAAACGGTTTCAAACCTATTGGAATTAATTTAACGAGATAATTATTCTCACTTACGTAATTTTGCGTAAAGATTTTTGGAGGTAATATTTAGTAACGTGACTTTTACTATCACGAGACGACCACAATGACAGTGAGATAGTTATATAATACATATTTGTCTAGAAATGTGCTAATAAAATTCATATTACAATAGGTGTATTGGGTAAAGGAATCGCACAACCATCATCTTCTAAAGCTTTTCGATTGCAATCTGAAATATATTCATATTATGATTTGGGTTACATATAAATATTCGTCATTTTTCATGTAGAGATATACAACAGCTGTTTCTATTTGTTTTAGGTTTATATCATTAGCTGATTAACGCCTTTTAGATCAGTATAAATAAGAAACATAGTTTTACCATTTCACTGACGGTTTTCATTACATTAATCATCAATTCTTTAACAATTGCACTTGACATATAATTTTACATTTCTGTTTTTACCTAAAAATATTCTTTAGCCCCTCAACGTCTTTCTACAAAATTACGATATTTTCTATTGAATGCACACTTGGAATTTTAACAACTATCACCAGTTCGCATCAAATATATAATACTGGTTAATGACTCGACTACTCGCAGTAGAGCATGCTAAGATAATGACTACCGAATTATTCATACAGCAGACTAATGTATGGACATAAATCAAGTAGAACAAAAAGCTATCTTTACTACTCTGCTGTCTAAATATTGCCTAAATAAACACCAATGAAGAAACGACCAACGTAACAGATACGTCATGCTGAACTGCAGATTTACAATAATTAAATTTTGTTATTTTTATTTACATTTGGAAAAATCAAACATAACATTTCAGTAAAATGTCTTCATGAAAATGTTTCCACTATATAGAAACTTTATTGTAAAAGGTGGCCGTAATTTAATATATTTTTATTATTCAGTGTTACACCATTTACTTGGTAGTTAGCTGGTTTTTGTGTCTTTCGTTGTCAACATTTACATGCAGCACACCTGTAAAGAAATTAGAAGTTAAAGCTATTGAAATGTAAGGGCGACTGGAAATTATAGTTAGCTGTTTTCTCAAATAATAAAACACCTAAGTAAAACCACCGTAATACAGTGAACCGGCATTTCTACATTTACATGCGAACGTTATAAGGTTCTACTACTGTTTAATTAAAGTTAAATCAAAATCACAGTCAGCCATAACAAATACTTTGTTTTATGTGATACAATGTGTGGATGAGCAAAAGCTTATTGAAAACTAAATAATGCTTTCAAATAAACCAAGGAATGTTGGAGGATAATAAACGATCATTAAATTATCGTTTCAATTAAATAGAAATTTTAGGTACAGCTAAAGCAAACGAGATGAGAATAACTACTTTATATAGCTGTTGGATTACAACATTTCCAGAGCCACTTATTAGAATCATAGAATGCTACTGCTACAACTGTTTGTTGTTTCGAACGCGTCGTTATTTCGACACTTAAAGTATTTTAAAACTATATAGTTATGTAAATAACTAAAAAAACAGTTTGACATTTCACACTAGTACCAAAATATTTGTTTTATAAATGTGCAAGTTGTAAGTTACTACTTTTATTAAAGATGCCTAAATTAATTCTATTAGAAGTTGAGGTGTTAGTTAAAGCATTTTCTATAGAAAATTTGTATCTTTGGGAAACACTAAATGCACTATAAATAGTGGTTATGTGATTAATGTAAAACCTATTAGCAATATTTCAAATTGTGTTGGTAAAAGTCGATACTTATCAAACATTGACCAGCAAAACATACCAAAACAACAGCCACGTCCGATTAAAACGGAAACATTAATTTGAAAGATTACTCTCTCATATCATACAAAGAAAGTCCTTCTAGACAGTGTGAGATGGCCAAAGAATTTAACGTATCAAGGTGAACTATAGGAAGAATAATTTATGATGATTTTAAAATGCAATCAGAAAATGTTTCGGGTACATGTACTTCAGGAAGAACACAACATTAACAAAAAATGAACTTGGAAAAAGTATATATGTTTATTTATTTACATATTGAAAAATAAGAATATGTGATTTGCCTAAGGGAGAAAATATGCCTCAAAGTAGATATGTTGAAAGATGCGAAAGCTTCGATAACAAATTCATGAGCTATTACTGGAAAAGGAATTCTTCCTCTTGATAAGAGTGCCAAATAAAGTAAACATCGACTCAGATTGATATACTATTGAATCAGTTTTAAAACTAATATTATAACAATATATACTGAATTTGTATGGTAATGAGGTGATGACACAATATGGTTATTCGCCATAATTAAGCATCATCGCATATCTCTAAAAAAACTATAGAGTATTTTAAAACAGTACAAAACAATCGTGGTATTACAGTTGTTCCTAAAAAACACACACCTACAAAGAGTGCTGACATAAGCCCAATGGGTTTATAAAACATAAACTTTTGGAACTACTTACCTGGAAATGCCTCAATGATGAGTGATAAAATATGACAGTTGATGACTGCCAAAAAGGTTTTCGATAATGGAAAAGAAGACGTAAATTAATAGAAAACTTCCTGGAAATGGAAATGTCTAAAGGACAAATGGCAGAATATAACAGCTGATGACACCAAACATTTTTCCGAGAATAGAAAAGAAGACTTAGATGTTTTTAATAAGAAAACTTAATGGAGAACATGCTGAACAAATTAAATTTATTCATAACCGTAAAATGTTAAAATAAATAATTGTTATACACAATATGACGTCCCAACCCATGTAAAAAACATGCTAGATAAAAAAACAGCAAATAAATTTATAACAATATCTTGACTAGTACGAGACAATATATCCCCAAATAGCTCCCGGACTCAATATTTTAGAAACAAATAACATGTGAATACAAATTGACCGTGTTAATATCAGATGGCAATAATAAACAGTTTCTAGGCTCAAGAACATCTTCTTGTATAAAGATATTTGTTTATGTACTCGGAGGCAAGAGATAAAATGCGAATAGCTGCCAGAAAAAAGTAAAAAAAAAGAATTTTATCTACTTTGCGCTAACAATAGGTTCATTATGACACTGAAAATTGCTAGAAATAGTTTAATAATAGAGGCTATTATTAAAATGTTTTTATTTGTAATCGGCATTAAAGTAGCTCGAAATCGTCATTAAAATAAGGATAATCGGCAGTGAAGTAATACATTGTTTTACGACTTTTTTGTAGGTGGCGAGGTGAACATAACCTACAAATGTTAGTTAAAATGTTGTAATTTCACCATTTCTCGATTTCAAATAAAACATAATGTAATCCTCGGCACTGAAGTTTCTTTTTATCCCTCATGTGGTTTCTTCTAAATCCACATTCGTGATAAAAAGCTAAACTTCAGTGCCTTGGTATACAAACTACTATTTGGTAACTATTTGTTTTGTAAGATTGGTGACATTTGCTTTACAATGCTCATAACACAACAAATTCCAAATGCCGAATGAATAACCACAATCTCTGAACTGTATTTATTAAGTTTATTATAATCAAATATAACAACTTAAACTTGAGGTACTTTTTAACGAATTAATTAATAGTAATTTGTACACCAAAACAAAGTTTAACTTTTTATCGCGAATGTAGTTTTAGTTGCCTAGGCCCGTGGCGTGAAGACAAATAAACCACATGAGGGATAAAAGGGAACTTCAGTGCCGAGGAATACATTATGTTTCTTTTAAATCCGGAAATCGCAAAATTATAACATTTTAATCAAATTTTGTAGGTTAAGTATGTTGACGTTTATCTGTCGCCCCGCCATCTACAAAAAGTTGTAAAACAATGGATTACTTTACTGCCGATTTCTCGTATTTTAATGATGATCTCGACGTTTCTTTACTGCCGTTTAAAAAAACACAATTATTGTTCTAGCTAAGACACTATTTGAACAACACTCAAACCAAAAAGCTTTCACCAAATGTAAACTATATAATACAAATGTCAGATTAGATGGTGACTGTCAAATTCACTTGCCAATGTCGCTACCGTTATGTGCAAAAATCCCGTGATTGTAATTTGACATTTTTAGTATCCGAAATTTTGAATTTCTATAAAATCGGTAGCTCAAAATAGATAAAATAACATATGCTCGTTTAATAAGAGGCATTGTAGTACGCGTGCTACAATAGGCCCTCTTATAAAACTCGTATAATAATATACTATAATACCATGAGATAAAAAAAAATTATTCTGAGCAGGCTGTGATATGTGTTATACGTTTGACAGTACTGAAGTGTATTGTCAGTCTATGTGAAATTCGAGATTTGCAGGTTAAATTTACGTCAGTCTGTGTCAAACAAGAAACAAAACCTAACCTTTTAATCTCGAATTTGACATAGACTGACAATACACTTCAGTACTGCCTGCTCAGAATAATTTTTTTTATCTCATGGTAGTTCTATTCGCATTACTATTCGCCAAACTAATAATCTTATTTACAAGACTAAGTAAAAAAAGCCATAGCAATTTTTTACCACTTATAAGTAAAATAATATGTACAAGAAAATCGCAAAAGAAGCACAAACGTCTATGAACTATTATCTGTTTATTCGCGAAGTTAAGCAGAATTGTTTTTCGCTGACCAAAATAAAAATTACGATTTTCAACCGTCATTGTCTTGAACAATGCACGACACTGGTACACAAATGAACTGTGTCCAATTGTTTTTTGTTTATAATATTTGGTTATTCAATAAAGAAAATAACAGAAGAGAATCTGTGAAGTATGTATGTACCTACTTGCGATATAGAAAAAATAGAAACTTAATGTCTAAACCTGCATTAATTTAAAGCATGATAGGGATTAGACGGTTACTAATTAGTTGCATGGATAAATATATTGTAGTTCCCAGCGTAACGCATTAATAGAGTTTAGAAATTTCACATGTTTCTCTCGCACATGTATATGTAAATGTAATTGCAAATACAGTTGCAGTAAAGCACGAAATCGATAGGTGTCTAAATATTTCAAATTAAAAAATTAAATTACGTTCAACGGCTCAACATTTGTTTGGATAGAATGACAACGAAATCAGAATTGCACCTTAAATATTAAAAACTCTCATGTTTAAGTCGAACAATGTTTTATTTAGAATTTTTAGGTATTTTTTACACGGCTACTCAGAATTATTTTTATCAAAGTCTAACTGCTATCTAGTCTGCAATCTGATTTATTGATATTTAACGCGAATAGGAAACTTTAAGTAATCAAATTTGTTACTATTTTGTTATTGAGCTGTTCAGAAACTTTATCCACCACAAATATGTTTCAAGAACCGTGGAGATAAGAAAAAACAACTTTTATATTGTTAAAATGCTGTTTCTGTCCTATATATTTACCTACAATTTCTGCTGTGTAAGTAGGTAAAAAGAATGGACGAAGTTACTTTTAGAAATTGGTGTATTACATGGCGTAATATATTTTTCTACGTCATTACTAAAAGTAGGCTTTTTAGCACTAGCTTGTTGAACTAAAAATGACGTGTTATACATCAGCGTGCTAAAAGTGAAATCAGCTGGTTTTGTATTTAGTATTTTAAACTGGAAGTGAGGTTATAAAGTTATTCTAGTTATTTCTTTCATTAGAGGTAGAGTGTTTTTAAAAATCTTAAAGCATTATGTAATTAACAAAGTCAAATGTATACTATTATAATTACCTTTGATAACTAACTTTGACAACTACCGGCTGCAGAAACACCTGCGCCGTCACGGCCATATCTTTACTATGACATAAATTATAACTGTCATAAATGCAAACCTTTGTTAAATCGACATTTATGGATTAATAACAGTAAATTTAAGGTCGTAGAAAAAATATTGTATGCAAACTCGTGCTAAAAGTTTATTGTACTCGACATGTTATGAAATTCAGCCTTCGGCTTCGTTTCATAATTTTCATGTCTCGTGCATAAACATTCACGTTTAGCACTTGTTGCACAAATAGCTATTATCGGTTTCAGGACATTAAGCCTTTGTTAACAAATACAAAAGTAGGCTGGTAACTAAGTCATAACTGTAATTGTACGGTAATAAACATTTACCTTACATGGCAACGATTACCATACTGTAACTGATAAACTATTGAACACACCACGGATGTTATGAATCATAACAGCGTTGATGTTTTAAAATTTTCGATCTACGATCCCGGATTTCAAAACAACATCTGCAGCAGTTATGATACTCATAATATTCCTAGATATGTTAATAGCTATTGCACCTGCATTTTTTACGTACCAAATTTCAGAATCGTATAGTCAATATATTTAAAAAAAAAACGTCAATTTGTCAGTCTGTGTGAGAAATTATGATTTAAAATAGAAACGGTAAATAAGGATAGCAAGTCATTGTATCTACTTTGTTATCTTATAAAGAACTAGCTGACCCGGCAAACGTTGTTCTGCCCAAAAATAATTTGTTTCTGAAACCCCGTTTCGCCACTATAATTTTATGTTATGTCCACAGTCTTGGACTTAAAAATAAATGCCATTTTCGCAATCAACGTCCCAAAACAACTCAATAACGACACCCATATCGATTTTTTGGCTTATTTGCCCCATTTCACTCCCTACGAAGTTGATTTTCGGAAAATCACGAGAAACGTGTTTGCTTATTTCTTTTTAGGAGTACTCCTACGAAGTTTCAAGTCGAAATGTCCGAATCTATTCCATTGTTCTATTCCGGTTTTTCCATGCTAAAAAAAATCTATTTTTCCTAATTTTCCAAGTTTTCCACTCCGATTTTCCCATTTTTCTTTTCGAAAGGCCATTCAGAAACGAGCACATACGAAACCCATACAAAAATACAATACAAAAATCATCTTTTCGATTTTCCGAATTGTCCGACTTTTCCAGTGGATTTTTCTAAAATTTTCTTTCATACAACCCTTCTTCTGACAATTAAGAACACAACAAAAAAAATGAGCCAAATCGGTCTAGCCTTTATATTATAGAATATAAGATAACTATGCTACAAAACAACTGAATCTGTAAACGAGTCTCCTGGCAAGAACATACATTTTCTAATAATTTGATATTTTTTCATTTAAGTTATTATATAAAAGTTGTAATTAGGCTTTTTTACATTAATGTATGTTTGTCTAGCTGCAGTAAGCGGTTTTAAAAAAGTATTATGTAAATAAATTGTCGGAAGTGTATGGCAGTCGGAGCGTTTAGAAACACTGTACATTTTAAGCTATAAAAAAATCATCTTTGATCAGGTAGTATAAGAAATCAAATAATAGGAACTACCATTTAAAAAGGTCGGTAAAGTCATATCTTACAGATGTATAAAGACAGGCATGAAGCTTAGATATGTGGATTTTTGTGGGTTCCGTATTTTAATATACAGTGTGGAAATAATGTAACGGATAAATTCATTAACTTAGTTAATATTAATTTTTATGAAAAAATCCTGAATAGCGATTTTAGTTATATGACATACACTACAACCACCTTTATGTTGCTACGTCATTTGTTTTAAATGTTATGACGTCATCGACTTTTTTTTAAATAACCTGTATTTTTTATTATTGATTTTGGTAGTACTTTCTATGTTGTTTTCAATGATATTAAATTTGCAATATGTTACATCTGAAAAAATCGAGAAAAATGGTCTTGAAGTTTAAATAAAAACCAATTAAATGAGCAAAATAATACTAGTTACCAGTGGATAAAACAAAAAAAAGATTAGTTACATGTCAGAATTAAACAATTTGTAAATGTCGTAACAAAGTAAGCCTCATTTGCTTTTTCTAAATTAGAATTTACCTTTGGCAAACTAATTTGCTCATTTCATTCGTTTTTAATATTTAAACTTTAAGACCATTTTTCTCAATTTTTTTCAGATGTAACATAAAAATGTTATATCATTGAAAACAACATAGAAAGTACTACCAAAAACAATAATACAAAATACAGGTTGTCATTAAAAAAAGGTCGATGACGTCATAACATTTAAAACAAGTGACGTAGCAACATAAAGGTGGTTGTAGTGTATGTCATATAACTAAAATCGCTATACCCCTTCAAGATTTTTTCATAAAAATTAATATTAACAAAGTTGAAATGAATTTATCCGTTACTTTATTTCCACACTTATATTGTGCACTTATTAAATGTACACTCTTTATATAGTAAAATCTCTAATTATAAATAAAAGTTTCAGAGATTTTTGCAAATCAAAAACGCTTTAAAACTATTTATAATTGAGATTATACGTATTATTTATAAACATTATCTTTTATAGGCACGGTTATTTACTAAATTTAACAACTTCCTTGAATGTAACTAAGAATAACATTTTTAACATTCCGTAAGTAAACACACTTTTTCCTTGAACCAGGCGACTACAACCATGCCATCTTTCGTAGGGAAATCCAAAATTCAGATGCAGTTACATGGCAAAACATCTTCACGCAACATCGCAATCATATGACGCGCTTCAACTTAAGGAAATTACTGGGCTTAAGTAGAATTTGGCGTCATTTGAACAAACAAATCGGACTCTTCAGAAACAATCTAAAACAAGTTGTGTAACTCGTATATTTATCATTTACATGGAGTGCGAGTGGTTGGTTGAAAAGTTTTTGATGTAAATTAGCAGCCACGTGCCTAATAGTACGTTACTCGTTTGTACGTATGCTACAAACGTTTCAGAAAAAAACTTGATTTGCACTATCACTATTCAAAATAAATGCTTAATTTCATCCAAATTTTAGCCCATTAATCGAGTAACTAGTTTGGTTCATTACTGTTTTTTGTATAGTAATATTGACGTAGCATATTATTTATTTATTTATTTATTTATTTGGGTTGTTTAAGCTGGTGCCAATATGTGTGACGACAATAAAGCCAGACACTCAAAACTTACGAAAGCAAGTTGGATTTCGACATTGTGATATAACGAAAGAGCAATGTCTAATAAACCAGGAACAACATTATTTTAAATTAAATCTTGACCTTGAAAATATTTTTACAATAGATTAGTGATAACAAACTGTAACATTGCAAATGCAAATGTAACATTTAGAAAACCTTGTATGATATTCAGTACTATTTATACTGATAAACATAACAAATACACTATTCTACATACTAGGGATGTTCCGAATACTCGTACTCGTATTCGCGAATATTCGCTATATTTTCAAAATTTGTATTCGTAATCGTATTCGCCAAAAATTAGCACGAATATTATACGAGTATTTGACATTAAAATTATATAAATATAGATAAGAATTGTAATAAAAATATAAAACAGGTATTCATACATTAAATAAAATATTTTTTTTAAATATTAACCATTCTATAATATTAAACAAAAAACAAAACTATTTTCCATACTATTTCTAAAATTTGCAGCGCGTACAAAAACGATGTTGATGTTGATATTATTCACTCAAGGTCATGTATTCGTATTCGTATTCGTATTCGCGAATATTCATAAGAGTATTTGTATTTGGTATTCGTATTCGCGAATACCAATTTTTGTATATTCGGAACATCCCTACTACATACAGTGTTAATCTTCTTCCAAAATATTTGGCACGCAGCAGGATTGTAAGCCAAAGATTTAAATCATATCAGAATTTAATCAAAAACTGCAAACAGTATGTGACTTGGTATCCGAGAAATGATCGGTTGGAAAAGAAGCCAGTAAAAGGTCACAAGCTGTAATTATCACGAAAAAATAAATTACTTGTAAAAAGAATTGGCAACAGAAAATATATTTAGGTCAGCTTAAGAAAAGCCAGATTAAATTTTGGCTCAAGTAAAGCGCCAGGACTTGAGTGGTTTTCCTGAGTCAACAGAGTTAGATTCACAGATCTCTAACTAAACCACCATCAACTTATAATAATATCATCAAAACGGTAAGATAACTCCATAGAGAAAATAATGTTTAGGGTAAAGCCAACAAATAAATTAAAAAGCACTGCCATTATTTAAACATTTACACTTATAGATACTGCACAAAGTGCAGTAACATTTAAGTGGGCTTGGCTGGAACATGTTACAAGACAGGTGGGCAGATTAATCCTCTTGCACTTTGGCGTTTTAGGATATCAAAATAAGCCAGTGAAAGTCCACAGGAAAGACGTTTGTGATATAAATAGAATCAGTAATGAAAATCGGACTCTTGAAATATACACAATAGAAAAAGTGGGCACTGAAGAAGAAAAGTAATTAATCAAAAGGTAAAGGATTGCAGGGTAGGAATTACTGTAGTAAAACTTCTATTTTTAGACGATTTTATTCTAGTAGCAGCAAATTAAGAAGCTCGACAATGCAATTTGAAAATCTTGGTATCATGAAAATAAACATTAACCAGACATCAGTGCTGAAGATTTCCAAAACTGTATCATCAATTGAGCTGAAAGCCGACAATGATAACATCATGCAAGTAACTAATTTCAAGTATTTAGGATTAGCAATAAATAATAAGGGCACTACGGAACTCATGAATAACAGGTTTGGAATAGCAACGAAATTTTACAGTGCACTGATTAAAGTCCTTTCAATAAAAAGATGTATTAAAATACATTAAAGTAAGAATCTACTAATATGCATTCATCCCTGTCTTAACCGACGGAAATGAGTCTTAGGTATTAAATAAACTAAGTATAATAGAAAATGCAAGATAGGAAATAAAGAAATTAGGAAAGGAAACCAACTACGCTGGTTTGGGCACTTAGCGAGGACATAAGACAGACGAATCACAATAAATATGTATTTAGGACATGCGAACTAAAACCGATGACAAGAGAAGCTGAGGACCACCAAGACATAAGCGAAACAATGAAGTTGTCAAGACGCTTGAAAAGTTACCTGGAGAAGAATAAAAACAGTGACAGTAGTTATATTTCTAACTAGTGGGAGAATTTTTTCTTCTTTTTCTTTTTTAATATTTCGTATAGGAGCTATGCCTATCCTTCTTCACCCATTTTATCATGTGACCGCCCAATGTTTTGATGGTCAACCTACTGCATGTTTGCGGGGGATTCGTGTTAGCTGCTCATTTGCTGTTCTATCTAAGTGGCTCTTTCATTCTTTTCTTCGTTTTTACTGAATTTTACAATGTCTACTGTTCCATACTGTTTCCTTTGATTAACAAAACATACCAATCGTCCATCAACCTTAATGATGCAAGCTTCGACACCAAAGGGTAGAAGAGAACAAGATTTTGAATGTATGTACCTCTATGTAGTAATGTTGTTATCTTAAAAATATTTATTCGCAATCACATTGTAATGTGTCAATTTCATGACATGACAACAGATGATTACTTGAAACTAGCCAGGAAATTATTACATACCCCGAAAAATATTACATACCTGAAGAGTGGGGTGTTTCCATGGTAACAAAACATTGAGTGGGTTGTTTTCATGGTAACAAAAATATTAGCTACATCAAGATATCTATTATTCAGAATTCAATTGTAGTTATTTTTAAAATTAGATGATTGCAAATAAAATAGTATACATACCACGGTGGAAAGTTTCATCCCTGTCTCGAGATAAAGTTAAACTCGACGCTACGCGTCTCGGTAAACTACCTAATCTCTCGACAGTAATGAAACACTTCCCACCTCGGTATGTAATATACTATTAACTTCATCGGTGTTGTTATAGACTATTTACCAAATTAATTTGAGTATCGTTAAGAGCTTCATTACCGCACTCAGCGGTTTTATAAAACAAAGAAGATATTCAACCAGAATCTATTGATGAAGACAAAATATTGAACGATATAAGTGCTTATGGTTCTTAACGAAACTCGTTTGCGTGCCGCAGAACTCCGCTTACCGCTTCGTTCTGGCAATCAAACTGGTTTAGTTAAGATGCTCATAATCAAACTTTTATCGTTAATATCTATTTTTGTATTCCGGTATCGTAAATGTCAAATTATACATTTTTATGTAATAATGACAATTCTACCGCACAAGTGTTTTAATATTTTTTCCTACTTTGGTGCAGAAAGTACTCACTTTCCGCACGTTGACTGCGTGCAGAAAATAACCACTTTCTACACTGTAATGTCAACACCTTCTGCACTCTAATGTTAAGTGATAATTATACTGATAGGTTAAAACTGACCAATGTCAATGTTTAGTCAAATGTCAAATTAAATAATTAAACTTCTTGTACATCTTTCACATACGTTTTCCAACTGCAATTCTTTCACACTCGTATTACAATATACTATTTCGCACGATCAAGTTTTATCATATACTTATAAGATTGAGTATGTTGATCTTACGACACCTGACTGGTTTCCATAGAAATTAGAAAAGTAGCGTGCGGTAAACAAATTCTATAACACAACAAGTGCGATAAGTATTAAAAACGACAAAATAAATAATTCAAAATTTGGATAATATTTTTGTTCGATGGTGCGAAAACTGTTATACAATACTCAATAGTTAAGTGCTTGCAGCAAGTCTCGATTTTTTTTAAATTCACCTTTTGGATCTCGTTTTTCTAACTTTTCTCGACTTGGTAAAATTCACTTACGTATAGTGTATCGTAATATACTAATTCCTACTCTGGTGCAGAAAGTAGGTACTCATTTTCCGCACTCAAATGTGTACGGTGACTTTCTGAAGCATTTTCGGCACTCTAATAATCATACTCTAATTGAATAAAATTGCGAATGTCAGATTTTTTTGACAACTGTCAGATTTGTTTTGATAAATGTCAAATTAAAATTGCTATTCTAAAATCCTTATAGTTTTTATACACATTTGCAATAAAACCCTGACCACACTGGTACTAACGGGTGTTCATAAACAGTCGTCATCCCAGTAGGTTTTGACTTCAGAAACGTATGTCTATTAAAATTGAGAAAAAATGCGCTATAACAGTACTCAATGACGTTTCATTGTGTTGCACGAATTAATCAAAGACATAACATTTTGTTTTTCAATGCAACTGGGATGACGACTGTTTATGAACACCCGATACAATATAACACGTGATTCAGAAAAAAGTTAATCTCAAAGTCGCTTTAGACAAAAATCACGTATGTCGCCGCTTACATTTGGAACGCCGGGGTCGGTAGCTCAGTGGTAAGCATCCTGACTACTGATCTAAGGGTCGCGAGTTCGATTTCCGGTCCCGGTGAGGTTTTCAAAAATAAAAAAATGCAGATGAAAGCTTCTACAGAATGCCATCATTCGGAAGTGATGTAAAGCCGTGGGTCCCATGTTACTACGATGTGTAGCATGTAAAAGATCCCTTGCTAGGGTTGGAACTCCTTAGTCTCGGCAAAATTCTAAGTAGGACTTTGACCATATGACCCAAGCAGTCGGCGTCTAAGGTACCTGGTACTCTGCATGCCTAGACCTTGTCCATTAACAAACAAACAAACAAACAAACATTTGGAACATTTGAACTACTTATTAATGTTGTATATTTGATGATCAGTGCAAACCATGATGTAATATATAAAATTCAAGTGGTTGTCTGATAAGCGGTTTGGTACTTGTCAAATTAAACTGACATAAAGTGACAGTTGTATTAATTAAAATGACCTACTTTCACCTCACCTCTGATGAACTTTTTTTGAACTACATGTTACTATTGTAAATCAAATTCAAGCGATACATTGTTGGTGATACGTAGGCAGCTCAGTTTTATTAGCTTTTATTGTTTCTATTTTAAATTTCCATTTCGATCTTTTAAATTCTTCAAATCTGTAATTATGAACTTTACTTATTACTAGTATGCAACGATCTTGGTCAATGCTAGTCAAATCACATGCAAGCATTTGTTAACAGTTGAAAGTTATTTAAAGTGGAAGGTATTATCGTTGTTTTATATTCTGGAATTTTCTATTCTGTCATATAAAATAACGTAATAATTGTAAAAGAGCAAAGCCAGCAGAAACCATTTAAAAATAATCTACGTTGCCTTGTATTTCGCTAATATCACAATAATAACGCTCAACAGTAAAAAGCAATTAATAATACGAGGTTGGTAAGGTAAGTGTTAACCTTGGTTAAACATTAAATTATTTATTTGTTTATTGTTAAAAAAAGCAAAAGGATTACAGCATTATCTCGTTTGTCTCCAAATTTTCTAAGCTATGCAGTTATTTAAGTAATACTCTGTTCAAATGGTAATTTCTAAAAAAGCGCCGAGTAGAATATATACGAGGGTTATTTACAAAGTTCTAAAATGCTAGTGCCGTCTTGATTTTCCAAACAATGCTTTAATTGGGTTGGAAGAGCATAGTTTTCCACAAAATGTTATCTATGGTATTTGAATCACTGCTTAAATTTCTGAATGTTGACTGGATGTGCTGCATAACAGAATTCCCTTGGAGGCAATCTGAATAGCACAGAATTTGTTACTATGCGGATTTGTAAAGAAAAATGTTTCACGGGACATCCAACAACAGGTGGTGAGTTGCCTTCCCACCACATTGGAACATTATTTCGAAAAATCAGGATGGGTATCTATTGGATATTATTTTCAAAAATTAATTGGACATCTGAATCGGGCTAAAGCTATCTGCTTCTCTTATACCGGTTGCAATAAGTAGGTATCTTGTTTTGATGTCTACTTTTATGAATGTGCTTTTATTTATATTTAGCTGTTTCATAATTGCAAGGGTGTTAGAGTCAACTATCCTCTATTTTTTCGGAGGGTCTCCCCACCCATAAAAACAGTCAATTGTATTCGGTGGCCTCCTCGGTTGAAGAAAAAAAGCAATATCTAATTGAACGTAGAATCTCTCTGACGACACAACGACATTTCTATACCAACAAAGACTTACACAAAAAATATACATTTTTCAGATCTTTACGTTTCAGGGTCCCTAGATGACGAAAAACATGTTGTCGTAATTCCATTATCTGTCCGTCTGTCTATCTGTCTGTATGTCTGTGTGCTCGTCTGTATGTCTATCTGTTCTTAGGTTTGGCTGTCCGTGCAGTATGGCTCAAAAAGTATTTGTTGGACGAAGATGATATTCTGTATGCGGATTATATGTCCATCTGGTTGAAAACCGAGATAATTTAAGTCAAATGTGTACAAAGCGAGCAACTTCAAAAATAAAATTCTGCCTATTTTTGCTTTAACTCAAGAACTATTAGTTAAATAAAAGTAATATTTTGCTCATAGCTCAGGTTCGGATCCCACCGGTCACAATATTTTTTTAATTTGGAAACTGCGAGGAAAGTTTCCTGTAAAGTCCTTTACAGATTTTTGTAATTCTGCAATGAAAAATAAGAAATTAATTTTTTGAATTAATTAAAGGTCATTGGTTGAATGCCTTGATATACAGAGCGAATGAAGAGGACAAAACATAGCCAGGAAAGAGGTTTTCTACAAAATCTTTGTATCTAACTAATTATATTGGCCACAATTTAGGCACTATAATTATTTTTTCCAGGTTACAAATTTTTACTATGGTATTATCGACGTTACGATTTTACGGACAACGCAAAGTATTACATTAACTCCATAATTTTATGTCGAACAATGACAAGTCAAAATTTTGAATTCTTTCTAACTTTACGACAATTTCCGGTTGAATAACTTAATCACATACATTACGACGCAAAATTAAGGGACCAACAAAAAAAGGTTAAATATCTCTGGTATTTTTCTAAATTGTCCTACGAAACGCATACATGAGACAAATAGAATTGTTATAAAAGATTTGATTATAAAACATTCCAATTAGGAGAAGTGTTGCAAAAATAAGAACTTTAGTTGAAAAACTGCAAAATTACCAAAAGTCTTTTTTACTGAGTTGCCTTTGCACACGTTTTTTTAACAGTTGAAATGTGACTTATGTTTCAATAATGACCGGTAATATGCAAATACGCTTGCTGTCTCAAGTAGAAGAAGCTAGGATAGTGGCAAGGCTTGATGCAGGCTTTACCCAGAGGGAAGTTGAAGAAAGGTTTCAGGTGGCATAATCTGTAATTAGCAGAGCCTGGCGTCGACTCCAACTGACGGTAAAATGTACTAGAATGTCTGATGAAGGTCGTAAGAAGAAAACGACGCAACGTGAAGAACCCTATTTAGCCGTAACTGCTAGTAGAGAAAGATTTCTTACCATTCATGTTTTAAGAAATGACCTGCAAAGAGCCACTGGAGCCAGCATTAGTCAGGATACGGCGTTAAGAAGATTGCACGAGGTAGACTTAAACGCAAAACGTCCTGCGACGGGATCTGTCTTAACCCCATTGCACCGTAGAGCTATTCTAATATTCATTTAAACTGGACGGATGCGTGTTTTGTTCACTGGCGAGTTTCGATTTTGCTTAACTGCCAATGATAAAAGAGACAAAGTTTGGAGAAGACGTGGAGAACGTTATGCGTCGTGTGTGATCCGCCACGTGGACAGGTATGGTGGTGGGTCAGTCATGGTATGGCGGAAAAAACTCGGAAAATAGAACTGACCTTGCCATTGCAAGCAATTTGAGATTAATTGCTGCAAGATATAGGGATGAGATTATTGTCCCCCATATACAGCCATTTGTCGAAGAATTTGATCCAAAATTTATTCTGATGCATGATAACGCTCGTCCCCATGTAGCTAATATCGTAACGGAATACCTTAACGGTGCACCGATGATGTGGGCCGCTCAAACTCCTGATTACAACCCTATAGAACATACCTAGGTCAGATTAGGGAGAAGGATCAAAGCGTTACCAATAGCACCACCAACAAGCAGTATAGCAAGAACAAGTTCTTATATAATAAGAAATATTTAGAATGCTCATTTCCGAACGAGGCTAGCAACCTACCCGGGGTAAAACCATATACATGTGTATTTATTTACTCACAGAACCGAAGATCAAGCCTCGGAAACAGGACGAAATAATTTGATGACGACCAAGGCGAGAAAAAGGACAAAATCATGCAAGAAACAAAAGACTCTATCAAGAATAGCATGCTGGAATATTACGACATGGAACGGCAAAGACCAGGAAATCATACTAGAGTTAAACAAACATAAGATAGATATATGTGCCTTATCTGAAACGAAAAAGAAAGGGACAGGAACAGCGAACTATGAAAATTGCATCTTAGCTTATTGTAGCAAAAAATGATAGAGCACGCTCAGGCGTAGAAATACTACTCCACAAAAATTACACCAACGTATTAAAGACATCGTATATGTAAGCGACAAAATTATCAAAGTAAGCCTCAATCTAAACCAAACGGTCCTGCATCTGATCAGTGTATATGTCCCGTACATAACGAAACCAAAGGAAAAAACCGAAAATGTCTACAAGGACCTTCAGAATACACCCGATAATACCAACGAGACTCAGAAAGTCATTTTTATGGGAGATCTAAATGCTAGAATAGGGAACGAAGAGATACCTGGAGTGAAGCAAAGATTCAATGAACCAACAAAAAACGAAAACGGCGAATATCTGATCGATATCTGTGCCAGAAACGAATTAAGAATAAACAACACATTCTTCCTACATAAAAAACAACAGAAGTACACATTTAACAATACTCGAGGACAAAGATCAGTTATCGATTAGATAATAACGAATAACTTCATCAGATATACTGGATGTAGTAGTGACCTCTGCCAACATAGGTATATTCAAACCAAAAATTGGAAAGCTATTTAAAATCAAGTACATCATGGAAAGTGTAAGTCATGTCTAAGTTAGTTTCATACAATCAAAGATAATTTTCTAATGTCAAGCAGCTTTCAAGTAATGACAGTTTATCTGTAAATTGCACATGTAACTGTTTTATTAAGCCATTGTAACATTTTGCATGATTTAAGTAGGTAGGTACTAGTCGTTTAACATCAATTTTTAAAACCATATACTAGACTAGAAAATGTTGAAAAACGTATGTCTTCCAAAATTTCCAATGCATATATCAAATTTCAAGGTGATTATCGAAGTGTCACTGAATGACAATCAAATAGTAATTTTATGAATTAAATTACGAAGTGACTTACAGTTCTCAATGCTGACCTCATTTTAAATAGCTTTCCAATTTATGGTTGGAATACTATACGGATCATAACTTAGTACTGGGCAAGATGACCATAGGAGACCCCACAACAATTAAACATACACCAGTATATCTCGAAAAGTATAACTTAGAATCGCTTGACATAAGGGACCAGGGAACTATAATAATATACAAAAAGACTAAGCAGTAAGCTAGTAATGGATGATTTTACAAATAAAGACCTAGAAAATATCTGGAGAACCCTAACAACAATCAATAGGAAAAAGGAAAGTTAACATTAAAGAGCAGTCCATCAAAAACCGTGGTTTTCTATAGAGGTAAAAGAACTAGCAGAAGCAAAGAAGATAGCATATATGGAATATAAAAGCTCTCGATCACAAGACAAACACAATCGATACATTGAAGTAAAAAATAGCGTAAACTGTAAAATAAGGAGAATTAAGACAAAATATTTACAAAGATTCACCAGCGATATGGACCATGATATGTATGGGGCACAGATAAAGATTTGTAAAATGTTAAAAAATAGAAAGAAACCAGTCAACGAATTTATACAGACAAAATGCATCTCTAAAAACGAGTGGGAAGAGCACTTCAAGGATCTATATGACGCAGAAGAAAATATCGAAATACAGGAACAGGATCGAGAAGTAAAAAATAGAAAACCACCGCTCATTGATAACATTTCAAATGAACTTCTAAAATATGGTGGCCAAGAACGATCTAAAGAATTGACGACTTTTTTCAATAAAATTATAAGAGCAACCATCATTCCGGAGGAGTTGCTGTTTCCGGTATTTAATTATCAACAATTACATGTGCATAAAAATTAAATAATTAATTTCCAATAAAATAAGGACGTTAAACAACGTCAACTAAATATTTCTCTAACGAAGATGAAGTGGTGTGTCAATTCCACCACACTCAAACACTTTCAAACATAAAATAAAATATGTTTTTCTTAAACAATATAGGTAATGTAAGTTTCAAAATGGAATAGTTAAGCGTTAAACTATCCACACAAATCAAATAAATAACTAAAAGTATTTCCTAATCGGATAAAATGTAAATTTTCAATATGCAAAACATATAATAATGGTGAAGCACTAACACCCCATTAACGAGCTTGGTCTAAACACTGAAGAAGGCTTGTAATAGAAGCCGAATATATATTGTTTATAAAATTTGTGAATATTTCCTTCAACGTGAATGACTGCAAAAATTACCCAACAGAAATTGATTCCGGAGGATTGGCGCAGAAACATAACTATACCTATCTTTAAAAAGGGTCAAAAGACCAACCCCCAAAACTACAGAGGTATACGTTTATTATGCACGACCATGAAACTCTTCACAAATTTAATAAAACTCAAATTAGCAGAACGCATTGAAAACAGAAATAAATAGCAAAGATTTAGACGGAATAGGTCAACGACTGATGCAATATTCATTGTTCGACAACTAAAGCAAAAAGCGATCGAATGCGATAGACCCCTTTACGTCTGTTTCATTGATATAACAAAGGCATTCGGCAATGTCCAACTTTGAGATGTACTCGATATACTAAAAGACAAACATGTACCATTGTTCGAATAATACACCGACTCAACACCAACAACACAACGGCAATCAGGGCAAATAACCAGACAACTGGAGACATACCAACTCCAGGCGGTGTTAGACAAGGGGTCAGTTTAAGTCCATTTTAAATCAATTTAATAATGGATAAGGTTATAGAAGAAGTTATCTTTCTAAATTTGGGTTAGAAACTACAAAAGAAATGCATTCACACTGTATGTTATGCTGACGACGCCATAATTGTCGCAGAAATGGAAGACTATTTACAGAGACAGGTGCATGACTTTCTCCAAGGACCCCGTAAGGTGCAACCTCGAAGTCAGTGGCAATAGTATCGGACAGGTTATGAAGCTCAAGTTCCTCGGAGTAGAAATATCAGTATGTATAATCCCACGCAAAAATTAAAAACACAGATAAATAAAGTTTTTTTTTAAATACAGATTGTGCCAGATCAGCATACATTTGCTATTACATGGCATAGTTAAAAGATACTTAACGACTATATCACTGTTATAAATTGTTCATTATTGTGAAGATTGAAGACTTGAGGTGTTTATTCGCTATCACTCTTCAGAACATCAACGGGTAACTTCCTTTTCAGCCTAGTATGTAATTTTCTACTGCCAATGTTGTAGTGTACTGCGCCACTGCATTGATGGATGTTATCATAGAATTTTATAGCTATATTCTTTATGTATTCCTCAACTGTAGGAATTTCTGTTTCTCTGTGGAGCTGCGAATTCCGAACATACCACTGAGCATTAGTTATTATTCGGATCGTTTTGTTTTGTAACACTTGAAGTTTGCGTAAATTGGTTTTGGATGTCGCGCACCAGACACTACACCCGTATATTAAAACTGGTCGAATGAGCGTTCTACATTTTATTTTCAATGGCGACTTTTTGTTAACGATGGGATAAAGCATAGCCCGTCTTGAGTAAGATTCGTTCAATTTCTTGTTGATATGAAAACTCCAGGTTAGTCTTCGATCGAGGAAGATTCCTAAGTATTTAACCGCACTCTTCTTCGGGTTCCAAGGGATGGGTACATTATTAATAACGATGTTAGGTAGATCTTGTGGACGCCGTAGGGTAAAGATTTTGGCATCACATTTGCTGGGGTTAATTTGTATGCACCATTTATTAAATCATAAATTGAGGTCGTCTAGGCTTTCCTGAAGGTTGCTTGCGGCTTGGTTTATGTCGTAGTCTTGTGTGATGATTGCGGTATCATCAGCATACATCGCAATGTCTGAGTTATGTGTTGTAGGAGCGTCATGCATGAAGATATTAAATAGTAGTGGGCTTAATACAGAACCTTGCGGAACTCCCGCGTTGATTCTGCGAGCTGAAGAAGTATACCCCTTTACTCGTATCTGGAATGTTCTATCACTTAAGAATGATATGGTTATATTTAATAAGTAAGCGGGAGTTGACAAGGCTTTCATTTTATGTGGCAAGCCATCTATCCATACACGATCAAAGGCTTGCGCCACATCTGCAAATGCTATTAGAGTATGCATTTTGTTTTCGTAACCCCTCTCGATAATCTCCGTGAGTCGTAGAATTTGATGAGCGCTTCTGAAGCCAAATTGGAATTCAGGTAGGACATGATTTGCTTCTAGAAACTGATTTAGACGGGTTTGAATTGTTCGTTCGAAAACTTTGGAGATTGTGGACAGTAAACTGATGGGTCGATAGTTATTTGGATTTTTATGCGACTTATTTGGTTTCGGAATCATTTGAATTACTGCTCTCTTCCACTCGGTAGGAAAATAACCTAACCTTAAACAGGAATTAAATGTTGCTGTTAATAGACATATTCAGAATTATGTTAGGAATCATATCTATTCCTGGGGCTTTTTTATTTTTTAGTTTTGTTATACATTCCTTGATTTCTGTTGGGGAGATAGGATTTAGTAATATTTGTCCTTTGGGATTTATGTTTTTGGATTCCGTTTCAACATGGCTGATATGGTTGGGATCGTTGTTATTGAAGGCAGTAGTAAATGTTGCTTCGAGATGTTGTGCGAATATTTCAGATGTATCTTTGTCTTCCGAGATTGTTTGGCCATTAAATTTCAATGTAGGAATCACTGCAGGTTGTTTTAGGATCCGTTTAGTGGCTTTCCACATATTAGCGTCTCCGGGTTCGAAAGATTCTAGATACTGCTTGTAAGAATTGATTCTAAATTGATCTAGTTCATACTTTACTTGCCGTATCAACATATTTAGATGTCACTGTATGGATTAATAAATACATGTGAACGGACAGTAAAGTAAGGATATATAAAACATGTGTAAGACACTAAGAATGATAGCAGGAAAAACACTTAGAGACCGAGTCAGGAACGACGAAATAAGAAGAATATGTGGAGTGGACGACATAGTCAGAAGGGGAAGACAGAGAAGACGTTACTGGTACGACCATGTAAAGCGCATGAACGATGATAGATTAGTCTGCGCAGCTCTCGAGGGTAAACCAACGAATCGCCGACCACCAGGACGACCTCCGAAGTGATGGAGCGATAGTTGGCAGTCCACATCTCATTTAACGAAAATAAGCGGACCATGTTAGGCTAATTAAAGAAGAAGAAGAAGAATAAATAAGATTCAAAAGTATGCCCTCTCGTATGCAACCTAGAATAGTTGCAAGAGGTGGAAACACAAGATATCGACACAAATAAAATTGTTTTCGCGTATATTTATAAACTAGAACTCGTGGCCAGCTTACGTCTGGCCCTGCCAGCGTAAAGAAACGGTTAACAATAAAAATGCTTGATTAAGCCGGTGGCCAGCCGACGTCCGGCCTTGCCAGCGTTAACAATACAAATGCGGTCTCGCCATTTGTGCGCGAGCGCCACTTGCTAGTATGCAGGCCGTTCATGCTGCGTGTGCGCACGCCAGTGCTTACGGACGGCATCGGCTCTTATAATATAAGATTTCATAGTGTTGCTTATTTATTTATTTCATATTAAGCCTTCAAGTTGAAAAATGCTTTTCCATCTTCGTAATAAGAGTGCCATCTTTGTTGTGTATGAGTTTTATGCCGATAATAATAACAATCAACAAAGTATTATAGCTTTTTTTTGTTGATCCTTGAATTTTGCCTCGTAGTTTGGGTTTTTCGGTTCCGGGTGCTCGAACTCGGACCCGCCGAGTCCAGTTAGGAATACCCGGACCCGATAACCGGTCTAAGACTCGGCGAGACCCGAGTCAATGTTTTTTTTTTAAATTTATTGTAATATTATATTATATTAGTTAACTGTGTTTTTTCAGTTTCTTATTTTCTATTTGTATGACGAGTACATTACTTATTTGTTATTCCAAATAAAAATTAGACAAAAAGTTATCTTTTGTATATTTGTTTCATCATTAATGGTTAATGATTATATTGCGTTTGTGGTAATAACGAATTATTGATAAATACCGGGACTCGGACTCGGACTCGACGGATCCGACTACCTGGACTTGACGGGCCCGAAAAGCCCAAGTCTTGCCAAACCCTAGCCGTAGGGTACTTTTAAGTAGTAAATAAAGTGTCAAAGGTCCCAACTACTTGCTTTTTATATTTATACCATAAATGTGCCAGCTGAATTTGTAAGAAAATTTTATAAAATGGTAATTTCTATTTTTATTGATTTTTGGAAGGAAAATCTTTTTGCCTCAATACCACTTGTACCTTTTAAAATTGTTGACTTGACGCATTATTTTTTTGTCGTGCGTAATTTGTCTACGACTTCTGATTATTAAAAAAATCCTCATACAAATGTGGTGTGACATTACAACTAGAATGTATGATGCTATAACAAAAAATTAAGACGTCGAACTGTGGCAAATAATTAGATAATAAACTTTTTCTAATACCTACTGTTAAGAGAAAGAATAACTTTATGCACTTATATTTTGTCTGGCTAAAATAATAATTTTACTCTCTCATAGTAACTAACAAAATAACATGTATCCTAATAACTAACGGACAAACAGATTATAATTGTTTATCTAAATGTACACTTATTTCAAATTGTACATTTTTTACGTGCTCATGTATATACTGTTATGGTATTGGTACAGGAGTCTAAAAATCAGATTAATAAGATTAAAAGAATACAGTAATTAAAAATAATAAAGATGAATTTAGATGTGAAATTGATATTAAAATTATTAAGATGCATTTAGAATAGAAAGGAAATAAAATTTATAATTTAATAAAATGAAGTTGATTGAGAAACAGTAGAATTCTAACTTAATTTAATATCTGAAATGAACGTAGAAATTGATGACAGATACTTTTTCGAAATATACTATTGAACATAGGTATTAATCAAATAATAAGGCTTTAAAGTGTGTTGGATTAAAAAATAAGATAGATCGCTAAGGAGGTGTTTTTATTGATATAGAAAATTTTGAAACGAAAAGCATGTAACGGAATTTTGTAATTGGAAATTAATAAATAAACCTTTTTAAAAGTTTTTAAAAGCATGTTTGGTGAATAAAAGGGTTAATATTTAAAATAAAATTGGCCTGGTGTACAAAGTCGTTGACAGAGTGAGCATGTTTGTGGGGATTGTCAAGTAATGTCTGGTGCCTTGTCTCTACTCAGGATTCTTGGTGCTAAGCTGTAACGGACTTCAAATGAGTAATTTGGTTTGAATATTAAAGTAACGCAACTACGACTGAGTTTATTTGGATCTGTACTGTGGTGAAGCTGTATATGATGGTTCCTGGGGCAAACTAAGTTCCTGTGTTAATTGGGATCCTGATTTTGAACATTTTGGCAGTTTGGTTGTCAGTTGAGGCCTTCACCGTGGTTTTGAGTGGAGCAGTTGTGGTATGATCAGTTGCAGAGTTAGACGAATTGGTTTCAGCAGAGGAGAGTGCTAAGTTCAATAAATGAATCTAGGTATTAAATAAGAACTGAAAGAAAATATAGGTTAAAGTGAATTAATTTTAATTAAGGAAGTACTTACTATTTGAGATTGTCGTATAACAAATGTAACGATGAAGTATTTGTAATTGAATTTTCCAAAAATGGTTTGACGTACCATTTGCCAAAGTTTTGAATTGTCACAATTAAAATAATAACATTAAATTTCAGAATAAGCAATCTAGATAAAAAGAATCCGCTCTGATTTTCAGTCAAATGTATCTACAGGAGCTAGGAGAAAATAATTTTGAATATCCAAATTAAATAAATACGGCAATTAAATTGGTTAAAATATAATTATAAACATAAAATTATAGATAGCACAACGTGGAGCCTTAACATAACAATACATATATTCGATTTTTTGTGCTCAGATCAGAGAAAACAGATTTTGTATACTCGCAGGAATTAACACACTCGACTAAACACTTCTTGGGCTAAACTTTTCTCTCATGAATCTTTACGCAATTGTAACCTAAATCACTATTGCTGCATTTTTTAAATATTGTACAAATAAAAGTATATTCATTTGTCAGTTTAGAGATAAATCACCTGATCACAAAGAATACAAAATATAAAGGAATAAAACATGCTTTATAAACATTTACCTGAGCGTTATGTAGATATTTTTGTTCATTATTTAAAATATGATACCATAAGCTTAGGTAAATATGGGTTTGGAATAATTTCACCTTCGCAGCATAAGTCTTGCATAAGAGGTAAACACCAAGGAGAAAGCTACTGGCTTGGCCGGCTACACAAAGAGACCAAATATGCGAAAGAAGAAAAGCAAAATGTCAATTAACCTGCATTAAATCGTTACGAAAGGACGATTATGGCGCGACTTTATGACTGGGAGGATCATTTCAAAGCACTATACGATTACCCTTAAGCGACAATAATCTCCCCTCCTAGGCGAGGTAAAAAATTGATTGACATGCAAAGGCAGCAGCTCGAGTAAATTATTAATTTGCTTAAATTGAGTTCACATAAGGCCAACGACACACATTCAGAAGCTGTGACATTTTCCATTGTTAATTCTAATTTTTGTTTAACGACGGTGACCGGCACAAACACAAAATCGTGAAACTAACGGGCAAGGGAGGTTATTAAACGGGCAGTTTTAATTTGCACACGAGTCATAAAAAGTAGGTGAAGGCGAGATGTAATTATTGTAATTCTTCCAATTAAATTTGGCGTGATTTTCCGCGCGCCGTATTTTGCGTCAAGCGGATTAATATACACACAGCCCAGAAACTAGGCGATTTCGAGGACGAAGGAATTTTTATAAACGTTATCTGCCGATAGCTGCACTTGTTTCGTGTTAATATTCGTGCACATGCCAATACAAATTTTTATGGAATAAACCAGTGACGCACTGTTAAGGATTCGCCTAAACAATACGTCAGAGACCGTTACTACATATTTGTTGCTAAGTATTAATGTGGTTATTGAACCGCAATATACAAAATGGATTTGAAATATTACGTATTTTGTTATCTGTCAAAATCAAATAAATACCTTAATTAATATTCAAAGATAACAAATTACAGTGCGTTTACGGTCTTTTGGTAGAAAATTGATCTGATAATATAGCAAGTTATAGATAAATGCAAGCGCAGCAAGAATTTTCAAAAAATTGTAATTTGTGAAAACGGTGATAAAGTTATTCAACTCCGAAATTTTGGCACAAGGTTTGAGGGTCACTTAATGCAAAAAAATTTGGTATGATACACTCACACAACTTCCTTTTACAGTGATCTTATAATTAGCCAAAAAATTTGATTTTTAATTTTTAAGCATTTGTCAAAAATTTTCAAAAATTACAAATTCTACAAAAACTCTAAAATTTTAAGCTGAATTTAAAAATGTAATAATATACCGGGTGTACTATTTAAAATAGAAGTTAATAAAAAAAATAGAAAAAAAAACAAAAGAAACCCATTTTAGAGGTAGTCAACTGGAAAATTACATACCTCACATCAATAAACATTAAAAATGTAATAAAAAATTATAGTTTGAAAAAAAAATGTTAGTGCCGTTTTTGAAAAACTTGAAAAAACTTAAAAATCACAAGAGGAACCACCATACTTCCGGTTATGCGATTTTCTTCAAAAGCTTGCTGTCGCTTCTAGATGGTACACAAAACTTATATATGAAGTTTCAACGCCATACCTCTTTTCGTTTTTGAGATATTCTGTTCACAGACACATACACACACAGACACACAGACAGACACACAGACCAATAAACAAGGGCTCTAAAACGTGAAGATCTGTTGAAAACTCAATTTCGAATTTTTGGGGTGAATCCAATACTTCCTTTATCGTAAAAGGAAGTAAGAGGTGCAGCAATTTATTAAGACAAAAGTGCATTGAAGCAAGAAACGAGTACAAAGTATCTAAGACAACGAAGCAGAACGTCATTACATTGTTTTAACACCTCTTAAACCAGTGGCGGCTCGCTATATGGAGCCACGGCTCTACCTACCACTACAAACCAGTCATTCAAGAATTTTTTTTTATTTTGAGAGAAACATGTTTTGCAGTTATTTTTCATAATTTTTCTCATTTTAAAAGCTTCAACAATGCATGAGTAATTTTTATTTCATGAATATGAATTGTAGGATAAGCGCTGCTTGCCTTCACGAACGCATTGGTGCCAGATAGAAGCAGCTCCTCAGTTTTTCAACAGTTTATGGACTGCAGCGGTGCAGAACGGCAAGAAGTAGCTTAAAAGATAAGGATATTTTAAGATTTAGTTGAAGCCATTAGAGCGAAGGCTCAAGCCTCAAGCAGTTTTTGATAACAATATTGGCACGTAAGCTTATTTCATCGAGTTCAGATGAAGAAACGCCGCGCCGCGTCCGCGGAGCATATGAAGGCGGCCGTGTGTACAATTCCAATAGAACAGACGTTGCACGTTGGGATTTTCCCAAAATAACTACGGTGTGATCTATTTTATTACACTCATAATTTACTGGTGAATTGTCGCACATCTTGAAATAATATTTATTATTAGCTTGTTAAGTTTGGTAAATTTTTTCACTATGCTAACTTTTGCCAGTCCATAAGCGAAATATTTAAATCTCGGGATAACGGAATCTGTCTTTGCATGTGAAGGGGTGAAAAATGAATTTTACGTTCGGTGGTTGGCTCTATCATCAAAGTACTCCGCTAGGTGCCATTGGTTTAAACACATTAATACTGTAGTTATATGGTTTGGTTCTACGTACTTTAAATTTAATTTATTCGCTATACTGGATTTAAAGTTCTCCTAATCAGTTACTTGAAGTTCAAGTTTTTAATTTATTTTGAGTACGTATACGCATTTTACTTATTTTGTAATCTTATTTTGGTGTGTCTCTTTTTGGCGCTTTTGGTGTTACGTTTGTACTTTCTGGGTTTGTTTGTAAACTTGAAATGGCTCACGTATATCAAGCAATGAATCGGTAGACACGCGATGAAGCACGAGGTAATTCTGAAAAAGCAGCTCGAATTTATGGATTTCCAAATCACTCCCATCCTGCTCAAGATGTTTGTATATTACGCGAGCACACGAGAATGGCTAACTTCAACCCCATCGGAGTCGTCATGGTCGACCCGATAGATCCCAAAGAATTCTTGATGTACAGGAACACTAGGAACAGGTATTGTAACTAATATCAAACGACCCAAAATTAAGTAGAGGGAGCATTGGCCATCAGTTAGGGATCTCTAATGGAG
>OW679196.1:84942734-85306525 GCA_940337035.1 Agriotes lineatus | reverse complement strand
GTGGGCATTTTCAAGTGCATAATCGGAAAAATATACACTCTACGAACACCTCAGAGTGTTATTAGGAGAGCCAGCTGTAGTAAATTGTTCATATTGTGGTTGCTGGGTGCCATAAATACGGATAAAATACAATAAAATGTGATAAAAGTCCTCGGAAGTCGCAGCAGCACTTATTAAATGCTATCTTAATGGGAATTCAGCATCCAATTGCTCTAGCAAGGGCATAGAGATTATTTCCTTTGCAATACTGGTACTCCTTAAACACAATAGAAGTGCAACTTAAGCTTTATGTTTCAATGTGGCCATTTCCAAGTGCATAATCTGAAAAATACACACTCAACGAACACCTCAGAGTGTTATTAGCAGAGCCAGCTCTAGTAAATTGTTCATATTGTGGTTGATGGGTGCCATAAATACGGATAAAATACAATAGAGTGTGATAAAACCCCACTGAAGTCGCAACAGCATTTATTAAATGCTATCTTAATGCGAATTCAGCATCCAATTGCTCTAGCAAGGGCATAGAGATTATTTCTTTGCAATACTGGTACTCCTTAAACACAATAGAAGTGCAACTTAATCTTTATGGTTCCATGTGGCCATTTCCAAGTGCATAATCTGAAATATAGACACTCTACGAACACCTCAGAGTGTTATCAGGAGTAGCAGCTGCAGTAAATTGTTCATATCGTGGTTGATGGGTGCCACGAATACGGATAAAATACAATAAAATATGATAAAAGTCCCGGAAGTCGCAACAGCACTTATTAAATGCTATCTTAATGCGAATTCAGCATCCAGTTGCTCTAGCGAGAGTATAGAGATGATTTCTTTTGCAATACTGGTACTCGTAAAACACAATAGAAGTGCAACTTAAGCTTTATGTTTCAATGTGGCGATTTTCAAGGGCATAATCTGAAAAATACACACTCTACGAACACCTCAGAGTGTTATTAGCAGAGCCAGCTGTAGTAAATTGTTCATATTGTGGTTGATGGGTGCCATGTATACGGATAAAATATAATAAAGTGTGATAAAACTCAACTGAAGTCGCAACAGCATTTATTAAATGCTATCTTAATGCGAATTCAGCATCCAATTGCTCTAGCAAGTGCATAGAGATTATTTCTTTTGCAATACTGGTACTCGTAAAACACAATAGAAGTGCAACTTAAGCTTTATGGTTCCATGTGGCCATTTCCAAGTGCATAATCTGAAAAATACACACTCTACGAACACCTCAGAGTGTTATTAGGAGAGGCAGCTGTAGTAAATTGTTCATATCGTGGTTGATGGGTGCCACAAACACGGATAAAACCAATAAAATGTGATAAAAGTCTCCGGAAGTCGCAACAGCACTTATTAAATGCTATCTTAATGCGAATTCAGCATCCAATTGCTCTAGCGAGGGCATAGAGATAATTTCTTTTGCAATACTGGAATTCGTAAAACACAATAGAAGTGCTACTTAAGCTTTATGGTTTCATGTTGCCATTTTCACGTGCATAATCTGAAAAATACTCATTCTACGAACACCTCAGGGTGTTATTAGGAGAGCCAGCTGTAGTAAATTGTTCATATCGTGGTTGAAGGGTGCCACGAAAAAGGATAAATACAATAAAATATGATAAAAGTCCGCGGAACTCGCAGCAGCACCTATTAAACGCTATCTCAATGCGAATTCAGAATCCAATTGCTCTATCTAGAGCATAGAGAAATTTTATTTGCAAAACTGGTACTCGTAAAACACAATAGAAGTGTAACTTAAGTTTTATGTTTCTATGTGGGCATTTTCAAGTGCATAATCGGAAAAATATACACTCTACGAACACCTCAGAGAGTTATTAGGAGATCCAGCTGTAGTAAATTGTTCATATCGTGGTTGATGGGTGCCACGAATACGGATAAAATACAATAAAATGTGATAAAAGTCCCCGGAAGTCAGAGCAGCACCCATTAAACGCTATTTCAATGCTAATTCGACATCCAATTGCTCTAGCAAGGGCATAGAGGTATAATATTTGCAATACTGGTACTCGTAAAACACAATAGAAGTGCAACTTAAGCTTTATGTTTCAATGTGGCCATTTTCAAGTGCATAATCTGAAATATACACACTCTACGAATACCTTAGAGTGTTACTACGAGAGCCAGCTGTAGTAAATTGTTCATATCGTGGTTGATGGGTGCCACGAATACGGATAAAATACAATAAAATGTGATAAAAGTCCCCGGAAGTCGCAACAGTACTTATAAAACGCTATCTTCATGCTAATTCGGCATCCAATTGCTCTAGCAAGGGCATAGAGATATTTTATTTGCAATACTGGTACTCGTAAAACACAATAGAAGTGCAACTTAAGCTTTATGTTTCAATGTGGCCATTTTGAAGTGCATAATCTGAAATATACACACTCTACGAATACCTTAGAGTGTTATTAGGAGAGCCAGCTGTAGTAAATTGTTCATATCGTGGTTGATGGGTGCCACGAATACGGATAAAATACAATAAAATGTGATAAAAGTCACCGGAAGTCGCAACAGTACTTATTAAACGCTATCTTCATGCTAATTCGGCATCCAATTGCTCTAGCAAGGGCATAGAGATATTTCTTTTGCAAAACTGGTACTCGTAAAACACAATAGAAGTGCAGCTTAAGCTTTATGGTTCCATGTGGGCATTTCCAAGTGCATAATCTGAAAAATACACACTCTACGAACACCTCAGAGTGTTATTAGGAGAGCCAGCTGTAGTAAATTGTTCATATCGTGGTTGATGGGTGCCACGAATACGGATAAATACAATAAAATGTGATAAAGTCCGCGGAACTCGCAGCAGCACCTATTAAACGCTATCTCAATGTGAAGTCAGAATCCAATTGCTCTAGCAAGGGCATAGAGATATTTTAATGCAATCCTGGTACTCGTAAAGCCCAATAGAAGTTCAACTTAACTTTTATGTTTCTATGTGGGCATTTTCAAGTGCATAATCTGAAAAATATACACTCTACGAACACCTCAGAGTGTTATTAGGAGAGCCAGCTGTAGTAAATTGTTCATATCGTGGTTGATGGGTGCCACGAATACGGATAAAATACAATAAAATCTGATAAAAGTCTTCGGAAGTCGCAGCAGCACTTATTAAATGCTATCTTAATGCGAATTCAGCATCCAATTGCTCTAGCAAGGGCATAGAGACAATTTCCTTTGCAATACTGGTACTCGTAAAACACAATAGAAGTGCAACTTAAGCTTTATGTTTCAATGTGGCCATTTCCAAGTGCATACTCTTAAAAATACACACTCTACGAACACCTCAGAGTGTTATTAGCAGAGCCAGCTGTAGTAAATTGTTCATATTGTGGTTGATGGGTGCCATGAATACGGATAAAATACAATAAAGTGTGATAAAACTCCACTGAAGTCGCAACAGCATTTATTAAATGCTATCTTAATGCGAATTCAGCATCCAATTGCTCTAGCAAGGGCATAGAGATTATTTCTTTTGCAATACTGGTACTCGTAAAACACAATAGAAGTGCAACTTAAGCTTTATGGTTCCATGTGGCCATTTCCAAGTGCATAATCTGAAAAATACACACTCTACGAACACCTCAGAGTGTTATTAGCAGAGCCAGTTGTAGTAAATTGTACATATTGTGGTTGATGGGTGAAATGAATACGGATAAAATAGAATAAAATGTGATAAAACTCCACAGAAGTCGCAACAGCACTTATTAAATGCTATCTTATAACGAATTCAGCATCCAATTGCTCTAGCAAGAGCATAGAGATTCTTGCTTTTGCAATACTGGTACTCCTAAAACACAATAGAAGTGCAACTTAAGCTGTATGGTTCCATGTGGCCATTTCCAAGTGCATAATCTGAAAAATACACACTCTACAAACACCTGAGAGTGTTATTAGAAAAAGCAGCTGTAGTAAATTGTTCATATCGTGGTTGATGGGTGCCACGAATACGGATAAAATACAATAAAATGTGATAAAAGTCCCCGGAAGTCGCAACAGCACTTATTAAATGCTATTTTAATGCGAATTCAACATCCAATTGCTCTAGCGAGGTTATAGAGATGATTTCTTTTGCAATAGTGGTACTCCTAAAACACAATAGAAGTGCAACTTAAGCTGTATGGTTCCATGTGGCCATTTCCAAGTGCATAATCTGAAAAACACACACTCTACGAACACCTCAGAGGGTTATTAGGAGAAGCAGCTGTAGAAATTGTTCATATCGTGGTTGATGGGTTCCACGAATACGGATAAAATACAATAAAATGTGATAAAAGTCCCCGGAAGTTGCACCAGCACTTATTAAATGTTATCTTAATGCGAATTGAGCATCCAATTGCTCTAGCGAGGGCATAGCGATGATTTCTTTTGCAATACTGGAACTCGTAAAACACAATAGAAGTGCAACTTAAGCTTTATGTTTCTATGTAGGCATTTTCAAGTGCATAATCTGAAATGTACTCACCCTACGAATACCTCAGAGTGTTATTAGGAGAGCCATCTGTAGTAATTTGTTCATATTGCGGTTGATAGGTGTCACGAAGACGAATAAAATACAATAAAATGCGATAAAAGTCCGCGGAAGTCGCAACAGCACTTATTAAACGCTATCTTTATGCTAATTCGGCATCCAATTGCTCTAGCAAGGGCAGAGATATATTTCTTTTGCAATACTGGTACTCGTTAAACACAATAGAAGTGCAACTTTAACTTTATGGTCCCATGTGGCCATTTCCAAGTGCATAATCTGAAAAATACACACTCTACGAACACCGCAGAGTGTTATTAGCAGAGCCAGATGTAGTAAATTTTTCATATCGTGGTTGATGGGTGCCACAAATACGGATAAAAACAATAAAATGTGATAAAAGTCCCCGGAAGTCGCAACAGCACTTATTAAATGCTATCTTAATGCGAATTCAGCATCCAATTGGTCTAGCGAGGGCAGAGAGATGATTTCTTTTGCAATACTGGAACCCGTAAAACACAATAGAAGTGCAACTTAAGCTTTATGTTTCAATGTGGCCATTTTCAAGTGCATAATCTGAAATATACACACTCTACGAATACCTTAGAGTGTTATTAGGAGAGCCAGCTGTAGTAAATTGGTCATATCGTGGTTGAAGGGTGCCACGAATACGGATAGAATACAATAAAATGTGATAAAAGTCCCCGGAAGTCGCAACAGTACTTATTAAACGCTATCTTAATGCTAATTCGGCATTCAATTGCTCTAGCAAGGGCATAGAGATATTTCTTTTGCAATACTGGTACTCGTAAAACACAATAGAAGTGCAACTTAAGTTTTGTGTTTCTATGTGGGCATTTTCAAGTGCATAATCGGAAAAATATACACTCTACGAACACCTCAGAGTGTTATTAGGAGAGCCAGCTGTAGTAAATTGTTCATATTGTGGTTGCTGGGTGCCATAAATACGGATAAAATACAATAAAATGTGATAAAAGTCCCCGGAAGTCGCAGCAGCACTTATTAAATGCTATCTTAATGGGAATTCAGCATCCAATTGCTCTAGCAAGGGCATATAGATTATTTCTTTTGCAATACTGGTACTCCTTAAACACAATAGAAGTGCAACTTAAGCTTTATGTTTCAATGTGGCCATTTCCAAGTGCATAATCTGAAAAATACACACTCAACGAACACCTCAGAGTGTTATTAGCAGAGCCAGCTTTAGTAAATTGTTTATATTGTGGTTGATGGGTGCCATAAATACGGATAAAATACAATAGAGTGTGATAAAACCCCACTGAAGTCGCAACAGCATTTATTAAATGCTATCTTAATGCGAATTCAGCATCCAATTGCTCTAGCAAGGGCATAGAGATTATTTCTTTTGCAATACTGGTACTCCTTAAACACAATAGAAGTGCAACTTAATCTTTATGGTTCCATGTGGCCATTTCCAAGTGCATAATCTGAAATATAGACACTCTACGAACACCTCAGAGTGTTATCAGGAGTAGCAGCTGCAGTAAATTGTTCATATCGTGGTTGATGGGTGCCACGAATACGGATAAAATACAATAAAATATGATAAAAGTCCCCGGAAGTCGCAACAGCACTTATTAAATGCTATCTTAATGCGAATTCAGCATCCAATTGCTCTAGCGAGAGTATAGAGATGATTTCTTTTGCAATACTGGTACTCGTAAAACACAATAGAAGTGCAACTTAAGCTTTATGTTTCAATGTGGCGATTTTCAAGGGCATAATCTGAAAAATACACACTCTACGAACACCTCAGAGTGTTATTAGCAGAGCCAGCTGTAGTAAATTGTTCATATTGTGGTTGATGGGTGCCATGTATACGGATAAAATATAATAAAGTGTGATAAAACTCAACTGAAGTCGCAACAGCATTTATTAAATGCTATCTTAATGCGAATTCAGCATCCAATTGCTCTAGCAAGTGCATAGAGATTATTTCTTTTGCAATACTGGTACTCGTAAAACACAATAGAAGTGCAACTTAAGCTTTATGGTTCCATGTGGCCATTTCCAAGTGCATAATCTGAAAAATACACACTCTACGAACACCTCAGAGTGTTATTAGGAGAGGCAGCTGTAGTAAATTGTTCATATCGTGGTTGATGGGTGCCACAAACACGGATAAAACCAATAAAATGTGATAAAAGTCTCCGGAAGTCGCAACAGCACTTATTAAATGCTATCTTAATGCGAATTCAGCATCCAATTGCTCTAGCGAGGGCATAGAGATGATTTCTTTTGCAATACTGGAATTCGTAAAACACAATAGAAGTGCAACTTAAGCTTTATGGTTTCATGTTGCTATTTTCACGTGCATAATCTGAAAAATACTCATTCTACGAACACCTCAGGGTGTTATTAGGAGAGCCAGCTGTAGTAAATTGTTCATATCGTGGTTGAAGGGTGCCACGAAAAAGGATAAATACAATAAAATATGATAAAAGTCCGCGGAACTCGCAGCAGCACCTATTAAAGGCTATCTCAATGCGAATTCAGAATCCAATTGCTCTATCTAGAGCATAGAGAAATTTTATTTGCAAAACTGGTACTCGTAAAACACAATAGAAGTGAAACTTAAGTTTTATGTTTCTATGTGGGCATTTTCAAGTGCATAATCGAAAAAATATACACTCTACGAACACCTCAGAGAGTTATTAGGAGAGCCAGCTGTAGTAAATTGTTCATATCGTGGTTGATGGGTGCCACGAATAAGGATAAAATACAATAAAATGTGATAAAAGTCCCCGGAAGTCAGAGCAGCACCCATTAAACGCTATTTCAATGCTAATTCGACATCCAATTGCTCTAGCAAGGGCATAGAGATATAATATTTGCAATACTGGTACTCGTAAAACACAATAGAAGTGCAACTTAAGCTTTATGTTTCAATGTGGCCATTTTCAAGTGCATAATCTGAAATATACACACTCTACGAATACCTTAGAGTGTTACTACGAGAGCCAGCTGTAGTAAATTGTTCATATCGTGGTTGATGGGTGCCACGAATACGGATAAAATACAATAAAATGTGATAAAAGTCCCCGGAAGTCGCAACAGTACTTATAAAACGCTATCTTCATGCTAATTCGGCATCCAATTGCTCTAGCAAGGGCATAGAGATATTTTATTTGCAATACTGGTACTCGTAAAACACAATAGAAGTGCAACTTAAGCTTTATGTTTCAATGTGGCCATTTTCAAGTGCATAATCTGAAATATACACACTCTACGAATACCTTAGAGTGTTATTAGGAGAGCCAGCTGTAGTAAATTGTTCATATCGTGGTTGATGGGTGCCACGAATACGGATAAAATACAATAAAATGTGATAAAAGTTCCCGGAAGTCGCAACAGTACTTATTAAACGCTATCTTCATGCTAATTCGGCATCCAATTGCTCTAGCAAGGGCATAGAGATATTTCTTTTGCAAAACTGGTACTCGTAAAACACAATAGAAGTGCAGCTTAAGCTTTATGGTTCCATGTGGCCATTTCCAAGTGCATAATCTGAAAAATACACACTCTACGAACACCTCAGAGTGTTATTAGGAGAGCCAGCTGTAGTAAATTGTTCATATCGTGGTTGATGGGTGCCACGAATACGGATAAATACAATAAAATGGGATAAAAGTCCGCGGAACTCGCAGCAGCACCTATTAAACGCTATCTCAATGTGAAGTCAGAATCCAATTGCTCTAGCAAGGGCATAGAGATATTTTATTTGCAATCCTGGTACTCGTAAAGCCCAATAGAAGTGCAACTTAACTTTTATGTTTCTATGTGGGCATTTTCAAGTGCATAATCTGAAAAATATACACTCTACGAACACCTCAGAGTGTTATTAGGAGAGCCAGCTGTAGTAAATTGTTCATATCGTGGTTGATGGGTGCCACGAATACGGATAAAATACAATAAAATCTGATAAAAGTCTTCGGAAGTCGCAGCAGCACTTATTAAATGCTATCTTAATGCGAATTCAGCATCCAATTGCTCTAGCAAGGGCATAGAGACAATTTCTTTTGCAATACTGGTACTCGTAAAACACAATAGAAGTGCAACTTAAGCTTTATGTTTCAATGTGGCCATTTCCAAGTGCATAATCTTAAAAATACACACTCTACGAACACCTCAGAGTGTTATTAGCAGAGCCAGCTGTAGTAAATTGTTCATATTGTGGTTGATGGGTGCCATGAATACGGATAAAATACAATAAAGTGTGATAAAACTCCACTGAAGTCGCAACAGCATTTATTAAATGCTATCTTAATGCGAATTTACCATCCAATTGCTCTAGCAAGGGCATAGAGATTATTTCTTTTGCAATACTGGTATTCGTAAAACACAATAGAAGTGCAACTTAATCTTTATGGTTCCATGTGGCCATTTCCAAGTGCATAATCTGAAAAATACACACTCTACGAACACCTCAGAGTGTTATTAGCAGAGCCAGTTGTAGTAAATTGTACATATTGTGGTTGATGGGTGAAATGAATACGGATAAAATAGAATAAAATGTGATAAAACTCCACAGAAGTCGCAACAGCACTTATTAAATGCTATCTTATAACGAATTCAGCATCCAATTGCTCTAGCAAGAGCATAGAGATTCTTGCTTTTGCAATACTGGTACTCCTAAAACACAATAGAAGTGCAACTTAAGCTGTATGGTTCCATGTGGCCATTTCCAAGTGCATAATCTGAAAAATACACACTCTACAAACACCTGAGAGTGTTATTAGAAAAAGCAGCTGTAGTAAATTGTTCATATCGTGGTTGATGGGTGCCACGAATACGGATAAAATACAATAAAATGTGATAAAAGTCCCCGGAAGTCGCAACAGCACTTATTAAATGCTATTTTAATGCGAATTCAACATCCAATTGCTCTAGCGAGGTTATAGAGATGATTTCTTTTGCAATACTGGTACTCCTAAAACACAATAGAAGTGCAACTTAAGCTGTATGGTTCCATGTGGCCATTTCCAAGTGCATAATCTGAAAAACACACACTCTACGAACACCTCAGAGGGTTATTAGGAGAAGCAGCTGTAGAAATTGTTCATATCGTGGTTGATGGGTTCCACGAATACGGATAAAATACAATAAAATGTGATAAAAGTCCCCGGAAGTTGCACCAGCACTTATTAAATGTTATCTTAATGCGAATTGAGCATCCAATTGCTCTAGCGAGGGCATAGCGATGATTTCTTTTGCAATACTGGAACTCGTAAAACACAATAGAAGTGCAACTTAAGCTTTATGTTTCTATGTAGGCATTTTCAAGTGCATAATCTGAAATGTACTCACCCTACGAATACCTCAGAGTGTTATTAGGAGAGCCATCTGTAGTAATTTGTTCATATTGCGGTTGATAGGTGTCACGAAGACGAATAAAATACAATAAAATGCGATAAAAGTCCGCGGAAGTCGCAACAGCACTTATTAAACGCTATCTTTATGCTAATTCGGCATCCAATTGCTCTAGCAAGGGCAGAGATATATTTCTTTTGCAATACTGGTACTCGTTAAACACAATAGAAGTGCAACTTTAACTTTATGGTCCCATGTGGCCATTTCCAAGTGCATAATCTGAAAAATACACACTCTACGAACACCGCAGAGTGTTATTAGCAGAGCCAGATGTAGTAAATTTTTCATATCGTGGTTGATGGGTGCCACAAATACGGATAAAAACAATAAAATGTGATAAAAGTCCCCGGAAGTCGCAACAGCACTTATTAAATGCTATCTTAATGCGAATTCAGCATCCAATTGGTCTAGCGAGGGCAGAGAGATGATTTCTTTTGCAATACTGGAACCCGTAAAACACAATAGAAGTGCAACTTAAGCTTTATGTTTCAATGTGGCCATTTTCAAGTGCATAATCTGAAATATACACACTCTACGAATACCTTAGAGTGTTATTAGGAGAGCCAGCTGTAGTAAATTGGTCATATCGTGGTTGAAGGGTGCCACGAATACGGATAGAATACAATAAAATGTGATAAAAGTCCCCGGAAGTCGCAACAGTACTTATTAAACGCTATCTTAATGCTAATTCGGCATTCAATTGCTCTAGCAAGGGCATAGAGATATTTCTTTTGCAATACTGGTACTCGTAAAACACAATAGAAGTGCAACTTAAGTTTTGTGTTTCTATGTGGGCATTTTCAAGTGCATAATCGGAAAAATATACACTCTACGAACACCTCAGAGTGTTATTAGGAGAGCCAGCTGTAGTAAATTGTTCATATTGTGGTTGCTGGGTGCCATAAATACGGATAAAATACAATAAAATGTGATAAAAGTCCCCGGAAGTCGCAGCAGCACTTATTAAATGCTATCTTAATGGGAATTCAGCATCCAATTGCTCTAGCAAGGGCATATAGATTATTTCTTTTGCAATACTGGTACTCCTTAAACACAATAGAAGTGCAACTTAAGCTTTATGTTTCAATGTGGCCATTTCCAAGTGCATAATCTGAAAAATACACACTCAACGAACACCTCAGAGTGTTATTAGCAGAGCCAGCTTTAGTAAATTGTTTATATTGTGGTTGATGGGTGCCATAAATACGGATAAAATACAATAGAGTGTGATAAAACCCCACTGAAGTCGCAACAGCATTTATTAAATGCTATCTTAATGCGAATTCAGCATCCAATTGCTCTAGCAAGGGCATAGAGATTATTTCTTTTGCAATACTGGTACTCCTTAAACACAATAGAAGTGCAACTTAATCTTTATGGTTCCATGTGGCCATTTCCAAGTGCATAATCTGAAATATAGACACTCTACGAACACCTCAGAGTGTTATCAGGAGTAGCAGCTGCAGTAAATTGTTCATATCGTGGCTGATGGGTGCCACGAATACGGATAAAATACAATAAAATATGATAAAAGTCCCCGGAAGTCGCAACAGCACTTATTAAATGCTATCTTAATGCGAATTCAGCATCCAATTGCTCTAGCGAGAGTATAGAGATGATTTCTTTTGCAATACTGGTACTCGTAAAACACAATAGAAGTGCAACTTAAGCTTTATGTTTCAATGTGGCGATTTTCAAGGGCATAATCTGAAAAATACACACTCTACGAACACCTCAGAGTGTTATTAGCAGAGCCAGCTGTAGTAAATTGTTCATATTGTGGTTGATGGGTGCCATGTATACGGATAAAATATAATAAAGTGTGATAAAACTCAACTGAAGTCGCAACAGCATTTATTAAATGCTATCTTAATGCGAATTCAGCATCCAATTGCTCTAGCAAGTGCATAGAGATTATTTCTTTTGCAATACTGGTACTCGTAAAACACAATAGAAGTGCAACTTAAGCTTTATGGTTCCATGTGGCCATTTCCAAGTGCATAATCTGAAAAATACACACTCTACGAACACCTCAGAGTGTTATTAGGAGAGGCAGCTGTAGTAAATTGTTCATATCGTGGTTGATGGGTGCCACAAACACGGATAAAACCAATAAAATGTGATAAAAGTCTCCGGAAGTCGCAACAGCACTTATTAAATGCTATCTTAATGCGAATTCAGCATCCAATTGCTCTAGCGAGGGCATAGAGATGATTTCTTTTGCAATACTGGAATTCGTAAAACACAATAGAAGTGCAACTTAAGCTTTATGGTTTCATGTTGCCATTTTCACGTGCATAATCTGAAAAATACTCATTCTACGAACACCTCAGGGTGTTATTAGGAGAGCCAGCTGTAGTAAATTGTTCATATCGTGGTTGAAGGGTGCCACGAAAAAGGATAAATACAATAAAATATGATAAAAGTCCGCGGAACTCGCAGCAGCACCTATTAAAGGCTATCTCAATGCGAATTCAGAATCCAATTGCTCTATCTAGAGCATAGAGAAATTTTATTTGCAAAACTGGTACTCGTAAAACACAATAGAAGTGAAACTTAAGTTTTATGTTTCTATGTGGGCATTTTCAAGTGCATAATCGAAAAAATATACACTCTACGAACACCTCAGAGAGTTATTAGGAGAGCCAGCTGTAGTAAATTGTTCATATCGTGGTTGATGGGTGCCACGAATAAGGATAAAATACAATAAAATGTGATAAAAGTCCCCGGAAGTCAGAGCAGCACCCATTAAACGCTATTTCAATGCTAATTCGACATCCAATTGCTCTAGCAAGGGCATAGAGATATAATATTTGCAATACTGGTACTCGTAAAACACAATAGAAGTGCAACTTAAGCTTTATGTTTCAATGTGGCCATTTTCAAGTGCATAATCTGAAATATACACACTCTACGAATACCTTAGAGTGTTACTACGAGAGCCAGCTGTAGTAAATTGTTCATATCGTGGTTGATGGGTGCCACGAATACGGATAAAATACAATAAAATGTGATAAAAGTCCCCGGAAGTCGCAACAGTACTTATAAAACGCTATCTTCATGCTAATTCGGCATCCAATTGCTCTAGCAAGGGCATAGAGATATTTTATTTGCAATACTGGTACTCGTAAAACACAATAGAAGTGCAACTTAAGCTTTATGTTTCAATGTGGCCATTTTCAAGTGCATAATCTGAAATATACACACTCTACGAATACCTTAGAGTGTTATTAGGAGAGCCAGCTGTAGTAAATTGTTCATATCGTGGTTGATGGGTGCCACGAATACGGATAAAATACAATAAAATGTGATAAAAGTTCCCGGAAGTCGCAACAGTACTTATTAAACGCTATCTTCATGCTAATTCGGCACCCAATTGCTCTAGCAAGGGCATAGAGATATTTCTTTTGCAAAACTGGTACTCGTAAAACACAATAGAAGTGCAGCTTAAGCTTTATGGTTCCATGTGGCCATTTCCAAGTGCATAATCTGAAAAATACACACTCTACGAACACCTCAGAGTGTTATTAGGAGAGCCAGCTGTAGTAAATTGTTCATATCGTGGTTGATGGGTGCCACGAATACGGATAAATACAATAAAATGGGATAAAAGTCCGCGGAACTCGCAGCAGCACCTATTAAACGCTATCTCAATGTGAAGTCAGAATCCAATTGCTCTAGCAAGGGCATAGAGATATTTTATTTGCAATCCTGGTACTCGTAAAGCCCAATAGAAGTGCAACTTAACTTTTATGTTTCTATGTGGGCATTTTCAAGTGCATAATCTGAAAAATATACACTCTACGAACACCTCAGAGTGTTATTAGGAGAGCCAGCTGTAGTAAATTGTTCATATCGTGGTTGATGGGTGCCACGAATACGGATAAAATACAATAAAATCTGATAAAAGTCTTCGGAAGTCGCAGCAGCACTTATTAAATGCTATCTTAATGCGAATTCAGCATCCAATTGCTCTAGCAAGGGCATAGAGACAATTTCTTTTGCAATACTGGTACTCGTAAAACACAATAGAAGTGCAACTTAAGCTTTATGTTTCAATGTGGCCATTTCCAAGTGCATAATCTTAAAAATACACACTCTACGAACACCTCAGAGTGTTATTAGCAGAGCCAGCTGTAGTAAATTGTTCATATTGTGGTTGATGGGTGCCATGAATACGGATAAAATACAATAAAGTGTGATAAAACTCCACTGAAGTCGCAACAGCATTTATTAAATGCTATCTTAATGCGAATTTACCATCCAATTGCTCTAGCAAGGGCATAGAGATTATTTCTTTTGCAATACTGGTACTCGTAAAACACAATAGAAGTGCAACTTAATCTTTATGGTTCCATGTGGCCATTTCCAAGTGCATAATCTGAAAAATACACACTCTACGAACACCTCAGAGTGTTATTAGCAGAGCCAGTTGTAGTAAATTGTACATATTGTGGTTGATGGGTGAAATGAATACGGATAAAGTACAATAAAATGTGATAAAACTCCACAGAAGTCGCAACAGCACTTATTAAATGCTATCTTATAACGAATTCAGCATCCAATTGCTCTAGCAAGAGCATAGAGATTCTTGCTTTTGCAATACTGGTACTCCTAAAACACAATAGAAGTGCAACTTAAGCTGTATGGTTCCATGTGGCCATTTCCAAGTGCATAATCTGAAAAATACACACTCTACAAACACCTGAGAGTGTTATTAGAAAAAGCAGCTGTAGTAAATTGTTCATATCGTGGTTGATGGGTGCCACGAATACGGATAAAATACAATAAAATGTGATAAAAGTCCCCGGAAGTCGCAACAGCACTTATTAAATGCTATTTTAATGCGAATTCAACATCCAATTGCTCTAGCGAGGTTATAGAGATGATTTCTTTTGCAATACTGGTACTCCTAAAACACAATAGAAGTGCAACTTAAGCTGTATGGTTCCATGTGGCCATTTCCAAGTGCATAATCTGAAAAACACACACTCTAGGAACACCTCAGAGGGTTATTAGGAGAAGCAGCTGTAGAAATTGTTCATATCGTGGTTGATGGGTACCACGAATACGGATAAAATACAATAAAATGTGATAAAAGTCCCCGGAAGTTGCACCAGCACTTATTAAATGTTATCTTAATGCGAATTGAGCATCCAATTGTTCTAGCGAGGGCATAGCGATGATTTCTTTTGCAATACTGGAACTCGTAAAACACAATAGAAGTGCAACTTAAGCTTTATGTTTCAATGTGGCGATTTTCAAGTGCATAATCTGAAATGTACTCACCCTACGAATACCTCAGAGTGTTATTAGGAGAGCCATCTGTAGTAATTTGTTCATATTGCGGTTGATAGGTGTCACGAAGACGAATAAAATACAATAAAATGCGATAAAAGTCCGCGGAAGTCGCAACAGCACTTATTAAACGCTATCTTTATGCTAATTCGGCATCCAATTGCTCTAGCAAGGGCAGAGATATATTTCTTTTGCAATACTGGTACTCGTTAAACACAATAGAAGTGCAACTTTAACTTTATGGTTCCATGTGGCCATTTCCAAGTGCATAATCTGAAAAATACACACTCTACGAACACCGCAGAGTGTTATTAGCAGAGCCAGCTGTATTAAATTGTTCATATTGTGGTTGATGGGTGAAATGAATACTGATAAAATACAATAAAATGTGATAAAACTCCACAGAAGTCGCAACAGCACTTATTAAATGCTATCTTAATGCGAATTCAGCATCCAATTGCTCTAGCAAGGGCATAGAGATTACTTCTTTAGCAATACTGGTACTCGTAAAACACAATAGAAGTGCAACTTAAGCTTTATGTTTCAATGTGGCCATTTTCAAGTGCATAATATGAAATATACACACTCTACGAATACCTTAGAGTGTTATTAGGAGAGCCAGCTGTAGTAAATTGTTCATATCGTGGTTGATGGGTGCCACGAATACGGATAAAATACAATAAAATGTGATAAAAGTCCCCGGAAGTCGCAACGTCACTTATTAACCGCTATCTTCATGCTAATTCGGCATCCAATTGCTCTAGCAAGGGCATAGAGATATTTCTTTTGCAATACTGGTACTCGTAAAACACAATAGAAGTGCAGCTTAGGTTTTATGGTTCCAGGTGGCCATTTCCAAGTGCATAAACTGAAAAATACACACTCTACGAACACCTCAGAGTGTTATTAGGAGAGGCAGCTGTAGTAAATTGTTCATATCGTGGTTGATGGGGGCCATAAATACGGATAAAAACAATAAAACGTGATAAAAGTCCCCGGAAGTCGCAACATCACTTATTAAACGCTATCTTCATGCTAATTCGGCATCCAATTGCTCTAGCAAGGGCATAGAGATATTTCTTTTGCAATACTGGTACTCGTAAAACACAACAGAAGTGCAGCTTAAGTTTTATGGTTCCATGTGGCCATTTCCAAGTGCATAATCTGAAAAATACACACTCTACAAACACCTCAGAGTGCTATTAGTAGAGCCAGCTGTAGTAAATTGTTCATTTTGTGGTTGATGGGTGCCATAAATACGGATAAAATACAATAAAGTGTGATAAAACTCCACTGAAGTCGCAACAGCACTTATTAAATGCTATCTTAATGCGAATTCAGCATCCAATTGCTCTAGCGAGGGCATAGAGATGATTTCTTTTGCAATACTGGAACTCGTAAAACACAATAGAAGTGCAACTTAAGCTTTATGGTTTCATGTGGCCATTTTCAGGTGCATAATCTGAAATATACACACTCTACGAATACCTTAGAGTGTTATTAGGAGAGCCAGCTGTAGTAAATTGTTCATATCGTTGTTGAAGGGTGCCACGAAAACGGATAAATACAATAAAATATGATAAAAGTCCGCGGAACTCGCAGCAGTACCTATTAAACGCTATCTCAATGCGAATTCAGAATTCAATTGCTCTATCAAGGGCATAGAGAAATTTTATTTGCAATACTGAAACTCGTAAAACACAATAGAAGTGCAACTTAAGCTTTATGTTTCAATGTGGCCATTTTCAAGTGCATAATCTGAAATATACACACTCTACGAATACCTTAGAGTGTTATTAGGAGAGCCAGATGTAGTAAATTGTTCATATCGTGGTTGATGGGTGCCACGAATACGGATAAAATACAATAAAATGTGATAAAAGTCCCCGGAAGTCGCAACAGTACCTATTAAACGCTATCTTCATGCTAATTCGGCATCCAATCGCTCTAGCAAGGGCATAGAGATATTTCTTTTGCAATACTGGTACTCGTAAAACACAATAGAAGTGCAGCTTAAGCTTTATGGTTCCATGTGGCCATTTCCAAGTGCATAATCTGAAAAATATACACTCTACGAACACCTCAGAGTGTTATTAATAGAGCCAGCTGTAGTAAATTGTTCATATCGTGGTTGATGGGTGCCACGAATACGGATAAAATACAATAAAATGTGATAAAAGTCCCCGGAAGTCGCAGCAGCACCTATTAAACACAATCTTAATGCTAATTCGACATCCAATTGGTTTAGCAAGGGCATAGAGATATTTCTTTTGTAATACTGGTACTAGTAATACAGAATTGAAGTGCAACTTGAGTTTTATGTTTCAATGTGGCTATTTCCAAAGGCATAATCTGAAAAATACACACTCTACGAACACCTCAGAGTGTTATTAGGAGAGCCAGCTGTAGTAAATTGTTCATATCGTGGTTGATGGGTGCCACGAAAACGGGTAAATACAATAAAATGTGATAAAAGTCCGTGGAACTCGCAGCAGCACCTATTAAACGCTATCTCAAAGTGACGTCAGAATCCAATTGCTCTAGCAAGGGCATAGAGATATTTTATTTGCAATACTGATAATCGTAAAACACAATAGAAGTGCAACTTAAGTTTTATGTTTCTATGTAGGCATTTTCAAGTGCATAATCTGAAAAATATACACTCTACGAACACCTCAGAGTGTTATTAAGAGAGCCAGCTGTAGTAAATTGTTAATATTGTGGTTGATGGGTGCCATGAATACGGATAAAATACAATAAAATGTGATAAAAGTCTGCGGAAGTCGCAACAGCATTTATTAAATGCTATCTTAATGCGAATTCAGCATCCAATTGCTCTAGCAAGGGCATAGAGATTATTTCTTTTGCAATACTGGTATACGTAAAACACAATAGAAGTGCAACTTAAGCTTTATGTTTCAATGTGGCCATTTTCAAGGCCATAATCTGAAATATACACACTCCACGAATACCTTAGAGTGTTATTAGGAGAGCCAGCTGTAGTAAATTGTTCATATCGTGGTTGATGGGTGCCACGAAAACGGGTAAATACAATAAAATGTGATAAAAGTCCGCGAAACTCGCAGCAGCACCTATTAAACGCTATCTCAATGAGAATTCAGAATCCAATTGCTCTATCAAGGGCATAGAGATATTTTATTTGCAATCCTGGTACTCGTAAAACACAATAGAAGTGCATCTTAAGTTTTATGTTTCTATGTGGGCATTTTCAAGTGCATAATCTGAAAAATATACACTCTACGAACACCTCAGAGTGTTATTAGGAGAACCAGCTGTAGTAAATTGTTCATATCGTGGTTGATGGGTGCCACGAATATGGATAAAATACAATAAAATCTAATAAAATTCTCTGGAAGTCGCATCAGCACTTATTAAATGTTATCTTAATGCGAATTCAGCATCCAATTGCTCTAGCAAGGGCGTAGAGAAAATTTTTTTTGCAATACTGGTACTCGTAAAACACAATAGAAGTGCAACTTAAGCTTTATGTTTCAATGTGGCCATTTCGAAGTGCATAATCTGAAAAATACACACTCTACGAACACCTCAGAGTGTTATTAGCAGAGCCAGCTGTAGTAAATTGTTCATATTGTGATTGATGGGTGAAATGAATACGGATAAAATACAATAAAATGTGATAAAACTCCACAGAAGTCGCAACAGCACTTATTAAATGCTATCTTAATGCGAATTCAGCATCCAATTGCTCTAGCAAGGGCATAGAGATTCTTTCTTTTGCAATACTGGTACTCCTAAAACACAATAGAAGTGCAACTTAAGCTGTATGGTTCTATGTGGGCATTTCCAAGTGCATAATCTGAAAAACACACACTCTACGAACACCTCAGAGGGTTATTAGGAGAAGCAGCTGTAGAAATTGTACATATCGTGGTTGATGGGTGCCACGAATACGGATAAAATACAATAAAATGCGATAAAAGTCCCCGTAAGTCGCAACAGCACTTATTAAATGCTATCTTAATGCGAATTCAGCATCCAATTGCTCTAGCGAGGGCATAGAGATGATTTTTTTTGCAATACTGGAACTCGTAAAACACAATAGAAGTGCAACTTAAGCTTTATGTTTCAATGTGGCGATTTTCAAGTGCTTAATGTGAAATGTACACACCCTACGAATACCTCAGAGTGTTATTAGGAGAGCCATCTGTAGTAATTTGTTCATAGTGTGGTTGATAGGTGTCACGAAGGCGAATAAAATACAATAAAATGCGATAAAAGTCCGCGGAAGTCGCAACAGCACTTATTAAACGCTATCTTTATGCTAATTCGGCATCCAATTGCTCTAGCAAGGGCATAGATATATTTCTTTTGCAATACTGGTACTCGTAAAATACAATAGAAGTGCAACTTAAGCTTTATGGTTTCATGTGGCCATTTTCACGTGCATAATCTGAAAAATACACATTCTACGAACACCTCAGAGTGTTATTAGGAGAGCCAGCTGTAGTAAGTTGTTCATATCGTGGTTGATGGGTGCCACGAAAACGGATAAATGCAATAAAATGGGATAAAAGTCCGCGGAACTCGCAGTAGCACCTACTAAACGCTATCTTTATACTAATTCGGCATCCAATTGCTCTAGCAAGGGCATAGATATATTTCTTTTGCAATACTGGTACTCGTAAAATACAATAGAAGTGCAACTTAAGCTTTATGGTTTCATGTGGCCATTTTCACGTGCATAATCTGAAAAATACACATTCTACGAACACCTCAGAGTGTTATTAGGAGAGCCAGCTGTAGTAAATTGTTCATATCGTGGTTGATGGGTGCCACGAAAACAGATAAAATACAATAAAATGTGATAAAAGCCACCAGAAGTCAGAGCAGCACCCATGAAACGCTATTTCAATGCTAATTCGACATCCAATTGCTCTAGCAAGGGCTTAGAGATATTTTATTTGCAATACTGGTACTCGTAAAACACAATAGAAGTGCAACTTAAGTTTTATGTTTCTATGTGGGCATTTTCAAGTGCATAATCTGAAAAATACACACTCTACGAACACCTCAGAGTGTTATTAGGAGAGGCAGATGTAGTAAATTTTTCATATCGTGGTTGATGGGTGCCACAAATACGGATAAAAACAATAAAATGTGATAAAAGTCCCCGGAAGTCGCAACAGCACTTATTAAATGCTATCTTAATGCGAATTCAGCATCCAATTGGTCTAGCGAGGGCAGAGAGATGATTTCTTTTGCAATACTGGAACCCGTAAAACACAATAGAAGTGCAACTTAAGCTTTATGTTTCAATGTGGCCATTTTCAAGTGCATAATCTGAAATATACACACTCTACGAATACCTTAGAGTGTTATTAGGAGAGCCAGCTGTAGTAAATTGGTCATATCGTGGTTGAAGGGTGCCACGAATACGGATAGAATACAATAAAATGTGATAAAGGTCCCCGGAAGTCGCAACAGTACTTATTAAACGCTATCTTAATGCTAATTCGGCATCCAATTGCTCTAGCAAGGGCATAGAGATATTTCTTTTGCAATACTGGTACTCGTAAAACACAATAGAAGTGCAACTTAAGTTTTGTGTTTCTATGTGGGCATTTTCAAGTGCATAATCGGAAAAATATACACTCTACGAACACCTCAGAGTGTTATTAGGAGAGCCAGCTGTAGTAAATTGTTCATATTGTGGTTGCTGGGTGCCATAAATACGGATAAAATACAATAAAATGTGATAAAAGTCCCCGGAAGTGGCAGCAGCACTTATTAAATGCTATCTTAATGGGAATTCAGCATCCAATTGCTCTAGCAAGGGCATAGAGATTATTTCTTTTGCAATACTGGTACTCGTAAAACACAATAGAAGTGCAACTTAAGCTTTATGTTTCAATGTGGCCATTTCCAAGTGCATAATCTGAAAAATACACACTCAACGAACACCTCAGAGTGTTATTAGCAAAGCCAGCTTTAGTAAATTGTTCATATTGTGGTTGATGGGTGCCATAAATACGGATAAAATACAATAAAGTGTGATAAAACCCCACTGAAGTCGCAACAGCATTTATTAAATGCTATCTTAATGCGAATTCAGCATCCAATTGCTCTAGCAAGGGCATAGAGATTATTTCTTTTGCAATACTGGTACTCCTTAAACACAATAGAAGTGCAACTTAATCTTTATGGTTCCATGTGGCCATTTCCAAGTGCATAATCTGAAATATAGACACTCTACGAACACCTCAGAGTGTTATTAGGAGTAGCAGCTGCAGTAAATTGTTCATATCGTGGTTGATGGGTGCCACGAATACGGATAAAATACAATAAAATATGATAAAAGTCCCCGGAAGTCGCAACAGCACTTATTAAATGCTAACTTAATGCGAATTCAGCATCCAATTGCTCTAGCGAGGGTATAGAGATGATTTCTTTTGCAATACTGGTACTCGTAAAACACAATAGAAGTGCAACTTAAGCTTTATGTTTCAATGTGGCGATTTTCAAGTGCATAATCTGAAATATACACACCCTACGAATACCTCAGAGTGTTACTAAGAGAGCCAGCTGTAGTAATTTGTTCATATTGTGGTTGATAGGTGTCACGAAAACGGATAAATACAATAAAATGTGATAAAAGTCCGCGGAACTCGCAACAGTACTTATTAAACGCTATCTTCATGCTAATTCGGCATCCAATTGCTCTAGAAAGGGCATAGATATATTTCTTTTGCAATACTGGTACTCGTAAAACACAATAGAAGTGCAACTTAAGCTTTATGGTTCCATGTGGCCATTTCCAAGTGCATAATCTGAAAAATACACACTCTACGAACACCTCAGAGTGTTATTAGCAGAGCCAGCTGTAGTAAATTGTTCATATTGTGGTTGATGGGTGAAATGAATACGGATAAAATACAATAAAATGTGATAAAACTCCACAGAAGTCACAACAGCACTTATTAAATGCTATCTTAATGCGAATTCGGCATCCAATTGCTCTAGCAAGGGCATAGAGATTATTTCTTTTGCAATACTGGTACTCCTAAAACACAATAGAAGTGCAACTTAAGCTGTATGGTTCCATGTGGCCATTTCCAAGTGCATAATCTGAAAAATACACACTCTACGAACACCTCAGAGTGTTATTAGGAGAAGCAGCTGTAGTAATTTGTTCATATCGTGGTTGATGGGTGCCTCGAATACGGATAAAATACAATAAAATGTGATAAAACACCACAGAAGTCGCAACAGCACTTATTAAATGCTATCTTAATGCGAATTCAGCATCCAATTGCTCTAGCGAGGGTATAGAGATGATTTCTTTTGCAATACTGGTACTCCTAAAACACAATAGAAGTGCAACTTAAGCTGTATGGTTCCATGTGGCCATTTCCAAGTGCATAATCTGAAAAACCCACACTCTACGAACACCTCAGTGGGTTATTAGGAGAAGCAGCTGTAGAAATTGTTCATATCGTGGTTGATGGGTGCCACGAATACAGATAAAATACAATAAAAAGCGATAAAAGTCCCCGGAAGTCGCAACAGCACTTATTAAATGCTATCTTAATGCGAATTCAGCATCCAATTGCTCTAGAGAGGGCATAGAGATGATTTCTTTTGCAATACTGGAACTCGTAAAACACAATAGAAGTGCAACTTAAGCTTTATGTTTCAATGTGGCGATTTTCAAGTGCATAATCTGAAATGTACACACCCTACGAATACCTCAGAGTGTTATTAGGAGAGCCAGCTGTAGTAAATTGTTCATATTGTGGTTGCTGGGTGCCATAAATACGGATAAAATACAATAAAATGTGATAAAAGTCCCCGGAAGTCGCAGCAGCACTTATTAAATGCTATCTTAATAGGAATTCAGCATCCAATTGCTCTAGAGAGGGCATAGAGATGATTTCTTTTGCAATACTGGAACTCGTAAAACACAATAGAAGTGCAACTTAAGCTTTATGTTTCAATGTGGCGATTTTCAAGTGCATAATCTGAAATGTACACACCCTACGAACACCTCAGAGTGTTATTAGGAGAGCCAGCTGTAGTAAATTGTTCATATTGTGGTTGCTGGGTGCCATAAATACGGATAAAATACAATAAAATGTGATAAAAGTCCCCGGAAGTCGCAGCAGCACTTATTAAATGCTATCTTAATGGGAATTCAGCATCCAATTGCTCTAGCAAGGGCATAGAGATTATTTCTTTTGCAATACTGGTACTCCTTAAACACAATAGAAGTGCAACTTAAGCTTTATGTTTCAATGTGGCCATTTCCAAGTGCATAATCTGAAAAATACACACTCAACGAACACCTCAGAGTGTTATTAGCAGAGCCAGCTTTAGTAAATTGTTCATATTGTGGTTGATGGGTGCCATAAATACGGATAAAATACAATAAAGTGTGATAAAACCCCACTGAAGTCGCAACAGCATTTATTAAATGCTATCTTAATGCGAATTCAGCATCCAATTGCTCTAGCAAGGGCATAGAGATTATTTCCTTTGCAATACTGGTACTCCTTAAACACAATAGAAGTGCAACTTAATCTTTATGGTTCCATGTGGCCATTTCCAAGTGCATAATCTGAAATATAGACACTCTACGAACACCTCAGAGTGTTATTAGGAGTAGCAGCTGCAGTAAATTGTTCATATCGTGGTTGATGGGTGCCACGAATACGGATAAAATACAATAAAATATGATAAAAGTCCCCGGAAGTCGCAACAGCACTTATTAAATGCTATCTTAATGCGAATTCAGCATCCAATTGCTCTAGCGAGGGTATAGAGATGATTTTTTTTGCAATACTGGTACTCGTAAAACACAATAGAAGTGCAACTTAAGCTTTATGTTTCAATGTGGCGATTTTCAAGTGCATAATCTGAAATATACACACCCTACGAATACCTCAGAGTGTTACTAAGAGAGCCAGCTGTAGTAATTTGTTCATATTGTGGTTGATAGGTGTCACGAAAACGGATAAATACAATAAAATGTGATAAAAGTCCGCGGAACTCGCAACAGTACTTATTAAACGCTATCTTCATGCTAATTCGGCATCCAATTGCTCTAGAAAGGGCATAGATATATTTCTTTTGCAATACTGGTACTCGTAAAACACAATAGAAGTGCAACTTAAGTTTTATGTTTCAATGTGGCCATTTTTAAGGCCATAATCTAAAATATACACACTCCACGAATACCTTAGAGTGTTATTAGGAGAGCCAGCTGTAGTAAATTGTTCATATCATGGTTGATGGGTGCCACGAATACGGATAAAAACAATAAAATTTGATAAAAATCCCCGGAAGTCGCAACAGCACTTTTTAAATGCTATCTTAATGCGAATTCAGCATCCAATTGCTCTAGCAAGGGCATAGAGATTATTTCTTTTGCAATATTGGTACTCGTAAAACACAATAGAAGTGCAACTTAAGCTTTATGTTTCAATGTGGCCATTTTTAAGGCCATAATCTAAAATATACACACTCCACGAATACCTTAGAGTGTTATTAGGAGAGCCAGCTGTAGTAAATTGTTCATATCGTGGTTGATGGGTGCCACGAAAACGGATAAATACAATAAAATGCGATAAAAGTCCGCGGAACTCGCAGCAGCACCTACTAAACGCTATCTCAATGAGAATTCAGAATCCAATGCTCTATCAAGGGCATAGAGATATTTTATTTGCAATCCTGGTACTCGTAAAACACAATAGAAGTGCAACTTAAGTTTTATGTTTCTATGTGGGCATTTTCAAGTGCATAATCTGAAAAATATACACTCTACGAACACCTCAGAGTGTTATTAGGAGAGCCAGCTGTAGTAAATTGTTCATATCGTGGTTGATGGGTGCCACAAATACGGATAAAATACAATAAAAAGTGATAAAAGTTCGCGGAACTCGCAGCAGCACCTACTAAACGCTATGTCAATGAGAATTCAGAATCCAATTGCTCTATCAAGGGCATAGAGATATTTTATTTGCAATCCTGGTACTCGTAAAACACAATAGAAGTGCAACTTAAGTTTTATGTTTCCATGTGGCCATTTCCAATTGCATAATCTGAAAAATACACACTCTACGAACACCTCAGAGTGTTATTAGCAGAGCCAGCTGTAGTAAATTGTTCATATTGCGGTTGATTGGTGCCATAAATACGGATAAAATACAATAAAGTGTGCTAAAACTCCACTGAAGTCGCAACAGCATTTATTAAATGCTATCTTAATGCGAATTCAGCATCCAATTGCTCTAGCAAGGGCATAGAGATTATTTCTTTTGCAATACTGGTACCCCTTAAACACAATAGAAGTGCAACTTAATCTTTATGTTTCAATGTGGCCATTTTCAAGTGCATAATCTGAAATATACACACTCTACGAATACCTTAGAGTGTTATTAGGAGAGCCAGCTGTAGTAAATTGGTCATATCGTGGTTGAAGGGTGCCACGAATACGGATAGAATACAATAAAATGTGATAAAGGTCCCCGGAAGTCGCAACAGTACTTATTAAACGCTATCTTAATGCTAATTCGGCATCCAATTGCTCTAGCAAGGGCATAGAGATATTTCTTTTGCAATACTGGTACTCGTAAAACACAATAGAAGTGCAACTTAAGTTTTGTGTTTCTATGTGGGCATTTTCAAGTGCATAATCGGAAAAATATACACTCTACGAACACCTCAGAGTGTTATTAGGAGAGCCAGCTGTAGTAAATTGTTCATATTGTGGTTGCTGGGTGCCATAAATACGGATAAAATACAATAAAATGTGATAAAAGTCCCCGGAAGTCGCAGCAGCACTTATTAAATGCTATCTTAATGGGAATTCAGCATCCAATTGCTCTAGCAAGGGCATAGAGATTATTTCTTTTGCAATACTGGTACTCGTAAAACACAATAGAAGTGCAACTTAAGCTTTATGTTTCAATGTGGCCATTTCCAAGTGCATAATCTGAAAAATACACACTCAACGAACACCTCAGAGTGTTATTAGCAAAGCCAGCTTTAGTAAATTGTTCATATTGTGGTTGATGGGTGCCATAAATACGGATAAAATACAATAAAGTGTGATAAAACCCCACTGAAGTCGCAACAGCATTTATTAAATGCTATCTTAATGCGAATTCAGCATCCAATTGCTCTAGCAAGGGCATAGAGATTATTTCTTTTGCAATACTGGTACTCCTTAAACACAATAGAAGTGCAACTTAATCTTTATGGTTCCATGTGGACATTTCCAAGTGCATAATCTGAAATATAGACACTCTACGAACACCTCAGAGTGTTATTAGGAGTAGCAGCTGCAGTAAATTGTTCATATCGTGGTTGATGGGTGCCACGAATACGGATAAAATACAATAAAATATGATAAAAGTCCCCGGAAGTCGCAACAGCACTTATTAAATGCTAACTTAATGCGAATTCAGCATCCAATTGCTCTAGCGAGGGTATAGAGATGATTTCTTTTGCAATACTGGTACTCGTAAAACACAATAGAAGTGCAACTTAAGCTTTATGTTTCAATGTGGCGATTTTCAAGTGCATAATCTGAAATATACACACCCTACGAATACCTCAGAGTGTTACTAAGAGAGCCAGCTGTAGTAATTTGTTCATATTGTGGTTGATAGGTGTCACGAAAACGGATAAATACAATAAAATGTGATAAAAGTCCGCGGAACTCGCAACAGTACTTATTAAACGCTATCTTCATGCTAATTCGGCATCCAATTGCTCTAGAAAGGGCATAGATATATTTCTTTTGCAATACTGGTACTCGTAAAACACAATAGAAGTGCAACTTAAGCTTTATGGTTCCATGTGGCCATTTCCAAGTGCATAATCTGAAAAATACACACTCTACGAACACCTCAGAGTGTTATTAGCAGAGCCAGCTGTAGTAAATTGTTCATATTGTGGTTGATGGGTGAAATGAATACGGATAAAATACAATAAAATGTGATAAAACTCCACAGAAGTCACAACAGCACTTATTAAATGCTATCTTAATGCGAATTCAGCATCCAATTGCTCTAGCAAGGGCATAGAGATTATTTCTTTTGCAATACTGGTACTCCTAAAACACAATAGAAGTGCAACTTAAGCTGTATGGTTCCATGTGGCCATTTCCAAGTGCATAATCTGAAAAATACACACTCTACGAACACCTCAGAGTGTTATTAGGAGAAGCAGCTGTAGTAATTTGTTCATATCGTGGTTGATGGGTGCCTCGAATACGGATAAAATACAATAAAATGTGATAAAACACCACAGAAGTCGCAACAGCACTTATTAAATGCTATCTTAATGCGAATTCAGCATCCAATTGCTCTAGCGAGGGTATAGAGATGATTTCTTTTGCAATACTGGTACTCCTAAAACACAATAGAAGTGCAACTTAAGCTGTATGGTTCCATGTGGCCATTTCCAAGTGCATAATCTGAAAAACCCACACTCTACGAACACCTCAGTGGGTTATTAGGAGAAGCAGCTGTAGAAATTGTTCATATCGTGGTTGATGGGTGCCACGAATACAGATAAAATACAATAAAAAGCGATAAAAGTCCCCGGAAGTCGCAACAGCACTTATTAAATGCTATCTTAATGCGAATTCAGCATCCAATTGCTCTAGAGAGGGCATAGAGATGATTTCTTTTGCAATACTGGAACTCGTAAAACACAATAGAAGTGCAACTTAAGCTTTATGTTTCAATGTGGCGATTTTCAAGTGCATAATCTGAAATGTACGCACCCTACGAATACCTCAGAGTGTTATTAGGAGAGCCAGCTGTAGTAAATTGTTCATATTGTGGTTGCTGGGTGCCATAAATACGGATAAAATACAATAAAATGTGATAAAAGTCCCCGGAAGTCGCAGCAGCACTTATTAAATGCTATCTTAATAGGAATTCAGCATCCAATTGCTCTAGAGAGGGCATAGAGATGATTTCTTTTGCAATACTGGAACTCGTAAAACACAATAGAAGTGCAACTTAAGCTTTATGTTTCAATGTGGCGATTTTCAAGTGCATAATCTGAAATGTACACACCCTACGAACACCTCAGAGTGTTATTAGGAGAGCCAGCTGTAGTAAATTGTTCATATTGTGGTTGCTGGGTGCCATAAATACGGATAAAATACAATAAAATGTGATAAAAGTCCCCGGAAGTCGCAGCAGCACTTATTAAATGCTATCTTAATGGGAATTCAGCATCCAATTGCTCTAGCAAGGGCATAGAGATTATTTCTTTTGCAATACTGGTACTCCTTAAACACAATAGAAGTGCAACTTAAGCTTTATGTTTCAATGTGGCCATTTCCAAGTGCATAATCTGAAAAATACACACTCAACGAACACCTCAGAGTGTTATTAGCAGAGCCAGCTTTAGTAAATTGTTCATATTGTGGTTGATGGGTGCCATAAATACGGATAAAATACAATAAAGTGTGATAAAACCCCACTGAAGTCGCAACAGCATTTATTAAATGCTATCTTAATGCGAATTCAGCATCCAATTGCTCTAGCAAGGGCATAGAGATTATTTCCTTTGCAATACTGGTACTCCTTAAACACAATAGAAGTGCAACTTAACCTTTATGGTTCCATGTGGCCATTTCCAAGTGCATAATCTGAAATATAGACACTCTACGAACACCTCAGAGTGTTATTAGGAGTAGCAGCTGCAGTAAATTGTTCATATCGTGGTTGATGGGTGCCACGAATACGGATAAAATACAATAAAATATGATAAAAGTCCCCGGAAGTTGCAACAGCACTTATTAAATGCTATCTTAATGCGAATTCAGCATCCAATTGCTCTAGCGAGGGTATAGAGATGATTTTTTTTGCAATACTGGTACTCGTAAAACACAATAGAAGTGCAACTTAAGCTTTATGTTTCAATGTGGCGATTTTCAAGTGCATAATCTGAAATATACACACCCTACGAATACCTCAGAGTGTTACTAAGAGAGCCAGCTGTAGTAATTTGTTCATATTGTGGTTGATAGGTGTCACGAAAACGGATAAATACAATAAAATGTGATAAAAGTCCGCGGAACTCGCAACAGTACTTATTAAACGCTATCTTCATGCTAATTCGGCATCCAATTGCTCTAGAAAGGGCATAGATATATTTCTTTTGCAATACTGGTACTCGTAAAACACAATAGAAGTGCAACTTAAGTTTTATGTTTCAATGTGGCCATTTTTAAGGCCATAATCTAAAATATACACACTCCACGAATACCTTAGAGTGTTATTAGGAGAGCCAGCTGTAGTAAATTGTTCATATCATGGTTGATGGGTGCCACGAATACGGATAAAAACAATAAAATGTGATAAAAATCCCCGGAAGTCGCAACAGCACTTTTTAAATGCTATCTTAATGCGAATTCAGCATCCAATTGCTCTAGCAAGGGCATAGAGATTATTTCTTTTGCAATATTGGTACTCGTAAAACACAATAGAAGTGCAACTTAAGCTTTATGTTTCAATGTGGCCATTTTTAAGGCCATAATCTAAAATATACACACTCCACGAATACCTTAGAGTGTTATTAGGAGAGCCAGCTGTAGTAAATTGTTCATATCGTGGTTGATGGGTGCCACGAAAACGGATAAATACAATAAAATGCGATAAAAGTCCGCGGAACTCGCAGCAGCACCTACTAAACGCTATCTCAATGAGAATTCAGAATCCAATGCTCTATCAAGGGCATAGAGATATTTTATTTGCAATCCTGGTACTCGTAAAACACAATAGAAGTGCAACTTAAGTTTTATGTTTCTATGTGGGCATTTTCAAGTGCATAATCTGAAAAATATACACTCTACGAACACCTCAGAGTGTTATTAGGAGAGCCAGCTGTAGTAAATTGTTCATATCGTGGTTGATGGGTGCCACAAATACGGATAAAATACAATAAAAAGTGATAAAAGTTCGCGGAACTCGCAGCAGCACCTACTAAACGCTATGTCAATGAGAATTCAGAATCCAATTGCTCTATCAAGGGCATAGAGATATTTTATTTGCAATCCTGGTACTCGTAAAACACAATAGAAGTGCAACTTAAGTTTTATGTTTCCATGTGGCCATTTCCAATTGCATAATCTGAAAAATACACACTCTACGAACACCTCAGAGTGTTATTAGCAGAGCCAGCTGTAGTAAATTGTTCATATTGCGGTTGATTGGTGCCATAAATACGGATAAAATACAATAAAGTGTGCTAAAACTCCACTGAAGTCGCAACAGCATTTATTAAATGCTATCTTAATGCGACTTCGGCATCCAATTGCTCTAGCAAGGGCATAGAGATTATTTCTTTTGCAATACTGGTACTCGTAAAACACAATAGAAGTGCAACTTAAGCTTTATGGTTCCATGTGGCCATTTCCAAGTGCATAATCTGAAAAATACACACTCTACGAACACCTCAGAGTGTTATTAGCAGAGCCAGCTGTAGTAAATTGTTCATATTGTGGTTGATGGGTGAAATGAATACGGATAAAATACAATAAAATGTGATAAAACTCCACAGAAGTCACAACAGCACTTATTAAATGCTATCTTAATGCGAATTCAGCATCCAATTGCTCTAGCAAGGGCATAGAGATTATTTCTTTTGCAATACTGGTACTCCTAAAACACAATAGAAGTGCAACTTAAGCTGTATGGTTCCATGTGGCCATTTCCAAGTGCATAATCTGAAAAATACACACTCTACGAACACCTCAGAGTGTTATTAGGAGAAGCAGCTGTAGTAATTTGTTCATATCGTGGTTGATGGGTGCCTCGAATACGGATAAAATACAATAAAATGTGATAAAACACCACAGAAGTCGCAACAGCACTTATTAAATGCTATCTTAATGCGAATTCAGCATCCAATTGCTCTAGCGAGGGTATAGAGATGATTTCTTTTGCAATACTGGGACTCCTAAAACACAATAGAAGTGCAACTTAAGCTGTATGGTTCCATGTGGCCATTTCCAAGTGCATAATCTGAAAAACCCACACTCTACGAACACCTCAGTGGGTTATTAGGAGAAGCAGCTGTAGAAATTGTTCATATTGTGGTTGATAGGTGTCACAAAGACGAATAAAATACAATAAAATGCCATAAAAGTCCGCGGAAGTCGCAACAGCACTTATTAAATGCTATCTTAATGCGAATTCAGCATCCAATTGCTCTAGCCAGGTCATGGAGATTATTTCTTTTGCAATACTGGTACTCGTAAAACACAATAGAAGTGCAACTTAAGTTTTATGTTTCTATGTGGGCATTTTCAAGTGCATAATCTGAAAAATATACACTCTACGAACACCTCAGAGTGTTATTAGGAGAGCCAGCTGTAGTAAATTGTTCATATCGTGCTTGATGGGTGAAATTATTACGGATAAAATACAATAAAATGTGATAAAACTCCATAGAAGTCGCAACAGCACTTATTAAATGATATCTTAATGCGAATTCAGCATCCAATTGCTCTAGCAAGGGCATAGAGATTATTTCTTTTGCAATACTGGTACTCCTAAAACACAATAGAAGTGCACCTTAAGCTGTATGGTTCCATGTGGTCATTTCCAAGTGCATACTCTGAAATATACACACTCTACGAACACCGCAGAGTGTTATGAGGAGAAGCAGCTGTAGTAAATTGTTCATATCGTGGTTGATGGGTGCCACGAATACGGATAAAATACAATAAAATGTGATAAAAGTCCCCGGAAGTCGCAACAACACTTATTAAATGCTATCTTAATGCGAATTCAGATTCCAATTGCTCTAACGAGAGTATAGAGATGATTTCTTTTGCAATACTGGTACTCGTAAAACACAATAGAAGTGCAACTTAAGCTTTATGTTTCAATGTGGCGATTTTCAAGTGCATAATCTGAAATATACACACCCTACGAATACCTCAGAGTGTTATTAGGAGAGCCAGCTGTAGTAATTTGTTCATATTGTGGTTGATAGGTGTCACGAAAACGGATAAATACAATAAAATGTGATAAAAGTCCCCGGAAGTCGCAACAGCATTTATTAAACGCTATTTTCATGCTAATTCGGCATCCAATTGCTCTAGCAAGGGTATAGAGATATTTCTTTTGCAATACTGGTACTCGTAAAATACAACAGAAGTGCAACTTAAGCTTTATTTTTCAATGCGGCCATTTTCAAGTGCATAATCTGAAATATACACACTCTACGAATACCTTAGAGTGTTATTAGGAGAGCCAGCTGTAGTAAATTGTTCATATCGTGGTTGATGGGTGCCAAGAGTACGGATAAAATACAATAAAATGTGATAAAAGTTCCCGGAAGTCGCAACAGCACTTATTAAATGCTATCTTAATGCGACTTCGGCATCCAATTGCTCTAGCAAGGGCATAGAGATTATTTCTTTTGCAATAGTGGTACTCCTAAGACACAATAGAAGTGCAACTTAAGCTGTATGGTTCCATGTGGCCATTTCCAAGTGCATACTCTGAAAAATACACACTCTACGAACACCTCAGAGTGTTATTAGAAGAAGCAGCTGTAGTAAATTGTTCATATCGTGGTTAATGGGTGCCACGAATACGGATAAAATACAATAAAATGTGATAAAAGTTCCCGGAAGTCGCAACAGCACTTATTAAATGCTATCTTAATGCGAATTCAGCATCCAATTGCTCTAGCGAGAGTATAGAGGTACTTCTTTTGCAATACTGGTACTCGTAAAACACAATAGAAGTGCAACTTAAGCTTTATGTTTCAATGTGGCCATTTTCAAGTGCATAATCTGAAATATACACACTCTACGAATACCTTAGAGTGTTATTAGGAGAGCCAACTGTAGTAAATTGTTCATATCGTGGTTGATGGGTGCCAAGAATACGGATAAAATACAATAAAATGTGATAAAAGGCCTCGGAAGTCGCAACAGTACTTATTAAACGCTATCTTCATGCTAATTCGGCATCCAATTGCTCTAGCAAGGGCATAGAGATATTTCTTTTGCAATACTGGTACTCGTAAAACACAATAGAAGTGCAGCTTAAGCTTTATGGTTGCATGTGGCCATTTCCAAGTGCATAATCTGAAAAATACACACACTACGAACACCTCAGAGTGTTATTAGCAGAGCCAGCTGTAGTAAATTGTTCATATTGTGGTTGATGGGTGAAATTATTACGGATAAAATACAATAAAATGTGATAAAACTCCATAGAAGTCGCAACAGCACTTATTAAATGATATCTTAATGCGAATTCAGCATCCAATTGCTCTAGCAAGGGCATAGAGATTATTTCTTTTGCAATACTGGTACTCCTAAAACACAATAGAAGTGCACCTTAAGCTGTATGGTTCCATGTGGTCATTTCCAAGTGCATACTCTGAAATATACACACTCTACGAACACCGCAGAGTGTTATTAGGAGAAGCAGCTGTAGTAAATTGTTCATATCGTGGTTGATGGGTGCCACGAATAAGGATAAAATACAATAAAATGTGATAAAAGTCCCCGGAAGTCGCAACAACACTTATTAAATGCTATCTTAATGCGAATTCAGAATCCAATTGCTCTAACGAGAGTATAGAGATGATTTCTTTTGCAATACTGGTACTCGTAAAACACAATAGAAGTGCAACTTAAGCTTTATGTTTCAATGTGGCGATTTTCAAGTGCATAATCTGAAATATACACACCCTACGAATACCTCAGAGTGTTATTAGGAGAGCCAGCTGTAGTAATTTGTTCATATTGTGGTTGATAGGTGTCACGAAAACGGATAAATACAATAAAATGTGATAAAAGTCCCCGGAAGTCGCAACAGCATTTATTAAACGCTATTTTCATGCTAATTCGGCATCCAATTGCTCTAACGAGAGTATAGAGATGATTTCTTTTGCAATACTGGTACTCGTAAATTACAATAGAAGTGCAACTTAAGTTTTATGTTTCAATGTGGCGATTTTCAAGTGCATAATCTGAAATATACACACCCTACGAGTACCTCTGAGTGTTATTAGTAGAGCCAGCTGTAGTAATTTGTTCATATTGTGGTTGATAGGTGTCACGAAAACGGATAAATACAATAAAATGTGATAAAAGTCCGCGGAACTCGCAACAGCACTTATTAAACGCTATCTTTATGCTAATTCGGCATCCAATTGCACTAGCAAAGGCATAGATATATTTCTTTTGCAATACTGGTACTTGTAAAACACAATAGAAGTGCAACTTAAGCTTTATGGTTTTATCTGGCCATTTTCACGTGCATAATCTGAAAAATACACACTCTACGAACACCTCAGAGTGTTATTAGGAGGGCCAGCTGTAGTAAATTGTTCAAATCGTGGTTGATGGGTGCCACGAATACGGGTAAATACAATAAAATGTGATAAAAGTCCGCGGAACTCGCAGCAGCACCTACTAAACGCTATCTCAATGAGAATTCAAAATCCAATTGCTCTATCAAGGGCATAGAGATATTTTATTTGCAATCCTGGTACTCGTAAAACACAATAGAAGTGCAACTTAAGTTTTATGTTTCTATGTGAGCATTTTCAATTGCATAATCTGAAAAATATACACTCTACGAACACCTCAGAGTGTTATTAGGAGGGCCAGCTGTAGTAAATTGTTCAAATCGTGGTTGATGGGTGCCACGAATACGGGTAAAATACAATAAAATGTGATAAAAGTCCCCGGAGGTCGCAACAGCATTTATTAAACGCTATTTTCATGCTAATTCGGTATCCAATTGCTCTAGCAAGGGTATAGAGATATTTCTTTTGCAATACTGGTACTCGTAAAACACAATAGAAGTGCAACTTAAGCTTTATGTGTCAATGTGGCCATTTTCAAATGCATAATCTGAAATATACACACTCTACGAATACCTTAGAGTGTTATTAGGAGAGCCAGCTGTAGTAAATTGTTTATATCGTGGTTGATGAGTGCCACGAAAACGGATAAATACAATAAAATGTGATAAAAGTCCGCGGAACTCGCAGCAGCACCTACTAAACGCTATCTCAATGAGAATTCAAAATCCAATTGCTCTATCAAGGGCATAGACATATTTTATTTGCAATCCTGTTACTCGTAAAACACAATAGAAGTGCAACTTAAGTTTTATGTTTCTATGTGGGCATTTTCAAGTGCATAATCTGAAAAATATACACTCTACGAACACCTCAGAGTGTTATTAGGAGAGCCAGCTGTAGTAAATTGTTCATATCGTGGTTGATGGGTGCCACGGATACGGATAAAATACAATAAAATGTGATAAAAGTCCCCGGAAGTCGCAGCAGCACTTATTAAATGCTATCTTAATGCGAATTCAACATCCAATTGCTCTAGCAAGGGCATAGAGACAATTTCTTTTGCAATACTGGTACTCCTAAAACACAATAGAAGTGCAACTTAAGCTTTATGTTTCAATGTGGCCATTTCCAAGTGCATAATCTGAAAAATACACACTCTACGAACACCTCAGGATATTATTAGCAGAGCCAGCTGTAGTAAATTGTTCACATTGTGGTTGATGGGTGCCATAAATACGGATAAAATACAATAAAGAGTGATGAAACTCCACTGAAGTCGCAACAGCATTTGTTAAATGCTATCTTAATGCGAATTCAGCATCCAATTGCTCTAACAAGGGTATAGAGATATTTCTTTTGCAATACTGGTACTCGTAAAACACAATAGAAGCGCAACTTAAGCTTTATGTTTCAATGTGGCCATTTTCAAGTGCATAATCTGAAATATACACACTCTACGAATACCTTAGAGTGTTATTAGGAGAGCCAGCTGTAGTAAATTGTTCATATCGTGGTTGATGGGTGCCAAGAATACGGATAAAATACAATAAAATGTGGTAAAAGTTCCCGGAAGTCGCAACAGTACTTATTAAACGCTATCTTCATGCTAATTCGGCATCCAATTGCTCTAGCAAGGGAATAGAGATATTTCTTTTGCAATACTGGTACTCGTAAGACACAATAGAAGTGCAGCTTAAGCTTTATGGTTGCATGTGGCCATTTCCAAGTGCATAATCTGAAAAATACACACACTACGAACACCTCAGAGTGTTATTAGGAGCGGCAGCTGTAGTAAATTGTTCATATCGTGGTTGATGGGTGCCACGAATACGGATAAAAACAATAAAATGTGATAAAAGTCCCCGGAAGTCGCAACAGCACTTATTAAATGTTATCTTAATGCGAATTCAGCATCCAATTGCTCTAGCACGGGCATAGCGATGATTTCTTTTGCAATACTGGAACTCGTAAAACACAATAGAAGTGCAACTTAAGCTTTATGTTTCTATGTGTGCATATTCAAGTGCATAATCTGAAAAATATACACCCTACGAACACCTCAGAGTGTTATTAAGAGAGCCAGCTGTAGTAAATTGTTCATATTGTGGTTGATGGGTGCCATGAATACGGATAAAATACAATAAAATGTGATAAAAGTCTGCGGAAGTTGCAACAGCACTTATTAAATGCTATCTTAATGCAAATTCAGCATCCAATTGCTCTAGCAAGGGCATAGAGATTATTTCTTTTGCAATACTGGTACTCGTAAAACACAATAGAAGTGCAACTTAAGCTTTATGTTTCAATGTGGCCATTTTCAAGACCATAATCTGAAATCTACACACTCCACGAATACCTTAGAGTGATATTAGGAGAGCCAGCTGTAGTAAATTGTTCATATCGTGGTTGATGGGTGCCACGAAAACGGATAAATACAATAAAATGTGATAAAAGTCCGCGGAGCTCGCAGCAGCACCTACTAAACGCTATCTCAATGAGAATTCAGAATCCAATTGCTCTATCAAGGGCATAGAGATATTTTTTTTCAATCCTGGTACTCGTAAAACACAATAGAAGTGCAACTTAAGTTTTATGTTTCTATTTGGGCATTTTCAATTGCATAATCTGAAAAATACACACACTACGAACACCTCAGAGTGTTATTAGGAGAGCCAGCTGTAGTAAATTGTTCATATCGTGGTTGATGGGTGCCACGAATACGGATAAAATACAACAAAATGTGATAAAAGTCCCCGGAAGTCGCAGCACCACTTATTAAATGCTATCTTAATGCGAATTCAGCATCCAATTGCTCCAGCGAGGGTATAGAGATGATTTCATTTGCAATACTGGTACTCCTAAAACACAATAGAAGTGCAACTTAAGCTTTATGTTTCAATGTGGCCATTTCCAAGTGCATAATCTGAAAAATACACACTCAACGAACACCTCAGAGTGTTATTAGCAGAGCCAGCTGTAGTAAATTGTTCATATTGTGGTTGATGGGTGCCATAAATACGGATAAAATACAATAAAGTGTGATAAAACTCCACTGAAGTCACAACAGCATTTATTAAATGCTATCTTAATGCGAATTCAGCATCTAATTGCTCTAGCAAGGGCATAGAGATTATTTCTTTTGCAATACTGGTACTCGTAAAACACAATAGAAGTGCAACTTAAGCTTTATGGTTCCATGTGGCCATTTCCAAGTGCATAATCTGAAAAATACACACGCTACGAACACCTCAGAGTGTTATTAGCAGAGCCAGCTGTAGTAAATTGTTCATATTGTGGTTGATGGGTGAAATGAATACGGATAACATACAATAAAATGTGATAAAACTCCACAGAAGTCGCAACAGCACCTATTAAATGCTATCTTAATTCGAATTCAGCATCCAATTGCTCTAGCAAGGGCATAGAGATTATTTCTTTTGAAATACTGGTACTCCTAACACACAATAGAAGTGCAACTTAAGCTGTATGGTTCCATGTGGCCATTTCCAAGTGCAAAATCTGAAAAATACACACTCTACGAACACCTCACAGTGTTATTAGCAGAGCCAGCTGTATTAAATTGTTCATATTGTGGTTGATGGGTGAAATGAATACGGATAAAATACAATAAAATGTGATAAAACTCCACAGAAGTCGCAACAGCACTTATTAAATGCTATCTTAATGCGAATTCAGCATCCAATTGCTCTAGCGAGAGTATAGAGATGATTTCTTTTGCAATACTGGTACTCGTAAAACACAATAGAAGTGCAACTTAAGCTTTATGTTTCAATGTGGCGATTTTCAAGTGCATAATCTGAAATATACACACCCTACGAATACCTCAGAGTGTTATTAGGAGAGCCAGCTGTAGTAAATTGTTCATATTGTGGTTGATGGGTGAAATGAATACGGATAAAATACAATAAAATGTGATAAAACTCCACAGAAGTCGCAACAGCACTTATTAAACGCTATCTTCATGCTAATTCAGCATCCAATTGCTCTAGCAAGGGTATAGATATATTTGTTTTGCAATACTGGTACTCGTAAAACACAATAGAAGTGCAACTTAAGCTTTATGGTTTCATGTGGCCATTTTCACGTGCATAATCGAAAAAATACACACTCTACGAACACCTCAGAGTGTTACTAGGAGAGCCAGCTGTAGTAAATTGTTCCTATCGTGGTTGATGGGTGCCACGAATACGGGTAAAATACAATAAAATGTGGTAAAAATCCCCGGAAGTCGCAACAGCATTTATTAAACGCTATTTTCATGCTAATTCGGCATCCAATTGCTCTAGCAAGGGTATAGAGATATTTCTTTTGCAATACTGGTACTCGTAAAACACAATAGAAGTGCAACTTAAGCTTTATGTTTCAATGTGGCCATTTTCAAGTGCATAATCTGAAATATACACACTCTACGAATACCTCAGAGTGTTATTAGGAGAGCCAGCTGTAGTAAATTGTTCATATCGTGGTTGATGGGTGCCTAGAATACGGATAAAATACAATAAAATGTGATAAAAGTCCCCGGAAGTCGCAACAGTACTTATTAAACGCTATCTTCATGCTAATTCGGCATCCAATTGCTCTAGCAAGGGCATAGATATTATTTCTTTTGCAATACTGGTACTCGTAAAACACAATATAAGTGCAACTTAAGCTTTATTATTCAAAGTGGCGATTTTCAAGTGCATAATCTGAAATATACACACTCTACGAATACCTCAGAGTGTTATTAGGAGAGCCAGCTGTAGTAAGTTGTTCATATTGTGGTTGATAGGTGTCACGAAAACGGATTAATACAATAAAATGTGATAAAAGTCCCCGGAAGTCGGAACAGCACTAATTAAACGCTATCTTCATGCTAATTCGGCATCCAATTGCTCTAGCAAGGGCATAGAGATATTTATTTTGCAATACTGGTACTCGTAAAACACAATAGAAGTGCAGCTTAAGCTTTATGGTTGCATGTGGCCATTTCCAAGTACATAATCTGAAAAGTACACACTCTACGAACACCTCAGAGTGTTATTAGGAGAGGCAGCTGTAGTAAATTGTTCATATCGTGGTTGATGGGTGCCACGAATACGAATAAAAACAATAAAATGTGATAAAAGTCCCCGAAGTTGCACCAGCACTTATTAAATGTTATCTTAATGCGAATTGAGCATCCAATTGCTCTAGCGAGGGCATAGCGATGATTTCTTTTGCAATACTGGAATTAGTAAAACACAATAGAAGTGCAACTTAAGCTTTATGTTTTAATGTGGCGATTTTCAAGTGCATAATCTGAAATATACACACCCTACGAATACCTCAGAGTGTTATTAGGAGAGTCATCTGTAGTAATTTATTCATATTGTGGTTGATAGGTGTCACGAAGACGAATAAAATACAATAAAATGCGATAAAAGTCCGCGGAAGTCGCAACAGCACTTATTAAACGCTATCTTCATGCTAATTCGTTATCCAATTGCTCTAGCAAGGGCATGGATATATTTCTTTTGCAATACTGGTACTCGTAAAACACAGTAGAAGTGCAACTGAAGTTTTAAGTTTCTATGTGGGCATTTTCAAGTGCATAATCTGAAAAATATACACTCTACGAACACCTCAGAGTGTTATTAGGAGAAGGAGCTGTAGTAAATTGTTCATATCGTGTTTGATGGGTGCCACGAATACGGATAAAATACAATAAAAAGTGTTAAAAATCCCCGGAAGTCGCAACCGCACTTGTTAAATGCTATCTTAATGCGAATTCAGCATCCAATTGTTCTAGCGAGAGTATAGAGGTGATTTCTTTTGCAATACTGGTACTCGTAAAACACAATAGAAGTGCAACTTAAGCTTTATGTTTCAATGTGGCGATTTTCAAGTGCATAATCTGAAATAACACACTCTACGAATACCTTAGAGTTTTATTAGGAGAGCCAGCAGTAATAATTTGTTCATATTGTGGTTGCTAGGTGTCACAAAGACGGATAAAATACAATAAAATGCGATAAAAGTCCGCGGAAGTCGCAACAGCACTTATTAAACGCTATCTTCATGCTAATTCGGCTTCCAATTGCTTTAGGAAGAGCATAGAGATATTTAATTTGCAATACTGGTACTCGTAAGACACAATAGAAGTGCAACTTAAGTTTTATGTTTCTATGTGGGCATTTTCAAGTGCATAATCTGAAAAATATACACTCTACGAACACCTCAGAGTGTTATTAGGAGAGCCAGCTGTAGTAAATTGTTCAAATCGTGGTTGATGGGTGCCACGAAAACGGATAAATACAATAAAAAGTGATAAAAGTCCGCGGAACTCGCAGCAGCACCTATTAAACGTTATCTGAATGCGAATTCAGAATCCAGTTGCTCTATCAAGGGCATAGAGATATTTTATTTGCAATACTGGTACTCGTAAAACACAATAGAAGTGCAACTTAAGTTTTATGTTTCTATGTGGGCATTTTCAAGTGCATAATCTGAAAAATATACACTCTACGAACACCTCATAGTGTTATTAGGAGAGTCAGCTGTAGTAAATTGTTCATATCGTGGTTGATGGGTGCCACGAATACGGATAAAATACAATAAAATGTGAGAAAAGTCCCCGGAAGTCAGAGCAGCACCTATTAAACGCTATCTCAATGCTAATTCGACATCTAATTGCTCTAGCAAGGGCATAGAGATATTTTATTTGCAATACTGGTACTCGTAAAACACAATAGAAGTGCAACTTAAGCTTTATGTTTCTATGTGGGCATTTTCAAGGGCATAATCTGAAAAATATACACTCTACGAACACCTCAGAGTGTTATTAGGAGAGCCAGCTGTAGTAAATTGTTCATATCGTGGTTGATGGGTGCCACGAATACGGATAAAATACAATAAAATGTGATAAAAGTCCCCGAAGTCGCAGAAGCACCTATTAAACGCAATCTTAATGCTAATTCGACATCCAATTGCTCTAGCAAGGGCATAGAGATATTTCTTTGTAATACTAGTACTAGTAATACAGAATTGAAGTGCAACTTGAGTTTTATGTTTCAATGTGACCATTTCCAAAGGCATAATCTGAAAAATACACACTCTACGAACACCTCAGAGTGATATTATTAGAGCCAGCTGTAGTAAATTGTTGATATAGTGGTTGTTGAGTGCCACGAATACGAATAAATACAATAAAATGTGATAAAAGTCTGCGGAAGTGGCAACAGCACTTATTAAATGCTATCTTGATACAAATTCAGCATCCAATTGCTCTAGCAAGGGCATAGAGATTATTTCTTTTGCAATACTGGTACTCGTAAAACACAATAGAAGTGCAACTTAAGCTTTATGTTTCAATGTGGCCATTTTCAAGGGCATAACTAAAATATACACACTCCACGAATACCTTAGAGTGTTATTAGGAGAGCCAGCTGTAGTAAATTGTTCATATCGTGGTTGATGGGTGCCACGAAAACGGATAAATACAATAAAATGTGATAAAAGTCCGCGGAACTCGCAGCAGCACTTATTAAATGCTATCTTAATGCAAATTCAGCATCCAATTGCTCTAGCGAGGGTATAGAGATGACTTCTTTTGCAATACTGGTACTCGTAAAACACAATAGAAGTGCAACTTAAGCTTTATGTTTCAATGTGGCGATTTTCAAGTGCATAATCTGAAATATACACACTCTACGAATATCTTAGAGTGTTATTATGAGAGCCAGCTGTAGTAAGTTGTTCATATTGTTATTGATAGGTGTCACGAAGACGGATAAAATACAATAAAATGCAATAAAAGTCCGCGGAAGTCGCAACAGCACTTATTAAACGCTATCTTAATGCGAATTCAGCATCCAATTGCTCTAGAAAGGGCATAGAGATTATTTCTTTTGCAATACTGGTATTTCTAAAACACAATAGAAGTGCAACTTAAGCTTTATGGTTTGATGTGGCCATTTCCAAGTGCTTAATCTAAAAAATACACTCTCTACGAACACCTCAGAGTGTTATTAGCAGAGCCAGCTGTAGTAAATTGTTCATATTGTGGTTGATGGGTGTCATGAATACGGATAAAATACAATAAAATGTGATAAAAGGCCACATAAGTCGCAACAGATATTATTAAATGCTATCTTAATGCGAATTCAGTATCCAATTGCTCTAGCAAGGGCATAGAGATTATTTCTTTTGCAATACTGGTACTCCTAAAACACTATAGAAGTGAAACTTAAACTGTATGGTTCCATGTGGGCCATTTCCAAGTGCATAATCTGAAAAATACACACTCAACGAACACCTCAGAGTGTTATTAGGAGAGCCAGCTGTAGTAAATTGTTCATATTGTGGTTGATGGGTGCCATGAATACGGATAAAATACAATAAAATATGATAAAAGGCCACAGAAGTCGCAACAGCTATTATTAAATGCTATGTTATGCGAATTCAGCATCCAATTGCTCTAGCAAGGGCATAGAGATTATTTCTTTTACAATACTGTTACTCGTAAAACACAATAGAATGCAACTTAAGCTGTATGGTTCCATGTGGCCATTTTCAAGTGCATAATCTGAAAAATACACACTCTACGAACACCTCAGAGTGTTACTAGCAGAGCCAGCTGTAGTAAATTGTTCAAATCGTGGTTGATGGGTGCCACGAATACGGATAAAATACAATAAAATGTGATAAAAGTTCCCGGAAGTTGCAACAGCAGTTATTAAACGCTATCTTAATGCTAATTTGGCATCCAATTGTTCTAGCAAGGGCATAGAGATATTTCTTTCGCAATACTGGTACTCGTATAGCACAATAGAAGTGCAACTTAAGCTGTATGGTTCCATGTGGCCATTTTCAAGTGCATAATCTGAAAAATACACACTCTACAAACACCTTAGACTGTTATTAGCAGAGCTAGCTGTAGTAAATTGTTCAAATCGTGGTTGATGGGTGCCACGAATACGGATAAAATACAATAAAATGTGATAAAAGTTCCCGGAAGTCGCAACAGCAGTTATTAAACGCTATCTTAATGCTAATTCGGCATCCAATTGTTCTAGCAAGGGCATAGAGATATTTCTTTTGCAATACTGGTACTTGTAAAACACAATAGAAGTGCAACTTAAGCAGTATGGTTCCATGTGCCCATTTTCAAGTGCATAATCTGAAAAATACACACTCTACGAACACCTCAGAGTGTTATTAGCAGAGCCAGCTGTAGTAAATTGTTCAAATCGTGGTTGATGGGTGCCACGAATACGGATAAAATACAATAAAATGTGATAAAAGTCCGCGGAACTCGCAGCAGCACCTATTAAACGCTATCTCAATGCTAATTCAGAATCCAATTGCTCTAGCAAGGGCATAGAAATATTTTATTTGCAATACTGGTACTCGTAAAACACAATAGAAGTGCACCTTAAGCTTTATGTTTCAATGTGGCGATCTTCAAGTGCATAATCTGAAATATACACACTCTACGAATATCTTAGAGTGTTATTATGAGAGCCAGCTGTAGTAAGTTGTTCATATTGTGGTTGATAGGTGTCACGAAGATAGATAAAATACAATAAAATGCGATAAAAGTCCGCGGAAGTCGCAACAGCACTTATTAAACGCTATCTTAATGCGAATTCAGCATCCAATTGCTCTAGCAAGGGCATAGAGATTAATTCTTTTGCAATACTGGTATTCCTAAAACACAATAGAAGTGCAACTTAAGCTTTATGGTTCCATGTGGCCATTTCCAAGTGCATAATCTAAAAAATACACACTCTACGAACACCTCAGAGTGTTATTAGCAGAGCCAGCTGTAGTAAATTGTTCATATCGTGGTTGATTTGTGCCACGAATACAAATAAAATACAATAAAATGTGATAAAAGTTCCCGGAAGTCGCAACAGCAGTTATTAACCGCTATCTTAATGCTAATTCGGCATCCAATTGTTCTAGCAAGGGCATAGAGCTATTTCTTTTGCAATACTGGTACTCGTAAAACACAATAGAAGTGCAACTTAAGCTGTATGGTTCCATGTGGCCATTTTCAAGTGCATAATCTGAAAAATACACACTCTACGAACACCTCAGAGTGTTATTAGCAGAGCCAGCTGTAGTAAATTGTTCAAATCGTGTTTGATGGGTGCCACGAATACGGATAAAATACAATAAAATGTGATAAAAGTCGCCGAAAGTCGCAACAGCACCTATTAAACGCTATCTTAATGCTAATTCGGCATCCAATTGCTCTAGCAAAGGCATAGAGATATTTCTTTTGCAATACTGGTTCTAGCAATACAGAATTGGAGTGCAACTTAAGCTTTAAGTTTCGATGTGGCCATTTCCAAAAACATAATCTGAAAATTACACACTCTACGAACACCTAAGAGTGTTATTAGGAGACCAGATGTAGTAAATTGTTCATATCGTGGTTGATGGGTGCCGCGAATACGGATAAATACGATAAAATGTGATAAAAGTCCGCGGAACTCGCAGCAGCACCTATTAAACACTATCTCAATGCGAATTCAGAATCCAATTGCTCTAGCAAGGGCATAGAGATATTTTATTTGCAATACTGGTACTCGTAAAACACAATAGAAGTGCAACTTAAGTTTTATGTTTCTATGTGGCCATTTTCAAGTGCATAATCTGAAAAATATACACTCTACGAACACCTCAGAGTGTTATTAGGAGAGCCAGCTGTAGTAAATTGTTCATATCGTGGTTGATGGGTGCCACGAATACGGATAAAATACAATAAAATGTAATAAAAGTCTACAGAAGTCGCAACAGCACTTATTAAATGCTATCTTAATGCGAATTCAGCATCCAATTGCTCTAGCAACGGCATAGAGATTATTTCTTTTGCAATACTGGTACTCGTAATACAGAATTGGAGTTCAACTTGAGTTTTATGTTTCAATGTGGCCATTTTCAAGTGCATAATCTGAAATATACACACTCTACGAATACCTTAGAGTGTTATTAGGAGATCCAGCTGTAGTAAATTGTTCATATCGTGGTTGATGGGTGCCACGAATACGGATAAAATACAATAAAATGTGATAAAAGTCCGCGGAACTCGCAGCAGCACCTATTAAACGCTATCTCAATGCTAATTCAGAATCCAATTGCTCTAGCAAGGGCATAGAAATATTTTATTTGCAATACTGGTACTCGTAAAACACAATAGAAGTGCACCTTAAGCTTTATGTTTCAATGTGGCGATTTTCAAGTGCATAATCTGAAATATACACACCATACGAATACCTCAGAGTGCTATTAGGAGAGCCAGCTGTAGTAATTTGTTCATATTGTGGTTGATAATACGGCTGAGTGGTGATGCATCTCTCACGGCACTTGCAAAAGTTAAGCACCAGTCTGCTCGGTCAGAACTTGGATGGGTGACCAGCTGGAGAGCGGGCGTAGTGTTCTAGCAAGACAGGCTTCACTACCCCAAGTACCTCCGCCGAATTTAAAATGCACACACCCTCAGCGGCTCGGTGCGCCCGGCACCCCGACACTGTAACGGTATAAGGGGTTACAGATTATGTATGTATGTATTGTGGTTGATAATTGTCACGAAGACGGATAAAATACAATAAAATGCAATAAAAGTCCGCGGAAGTCGCAACAGCACTTATTAAACGCTATCTTCATGCTAATTCGGCATCCAATTGCTCTAGCAAGGGCATAGAGATATTTCTTTTGCAATACTGGTACTCGTAAAACACAATAGAAGTGCAACTTAAGCTTTAAGGTTCCATGTGGCCATTTTCAAGTGCATCATCTGAAAAATACACACTCTACGAACACCTCAGAGTGTTATTAGGAAAGCCAGCAGTAGTAAATTGTTCATATTGTGGTTGATAGGTGCCATGAATACGGATAAAATACAATAAAATGTGATAAAAGTTTGCGGAAGTCGCAACAGCACTTATTAAACGCTATCTTCATGCTAATTCGGCATCCAATTGCTCTAGCAAGGGCATTGAAATATTTCTTTTGCAATACTGGTACTCGTAAAACACAATAGAAGTGCAACTTAAGCTTTAAGGGTCCATGTGGCCATTTTCAAGTGCATAATCTGAAAAATACACACTCTACGAACACCTCAGAGTGTTATTAGGAAAGCCAGCAGTAGTAAATTGTTCATATTGTGGTTGATAGGTGCCATGAATACGGATAAAATACAATAAAATGTGATAAAAGTTTGCGGAAGTCGCAACAGCACTTAATAAACGCTATCTTCATGCTAATTCGGCATCCAATTGCTCTAGCAAGGGCATAGAGATATTTCTTTTGCAATACTGGTACTCGTAAAACACAATAGAAGTGCAACTTAAGCTTTATGTTTCAATGTGGCGATTTTCAAGTGCATAATCTGAAATATACACACTCTACGAATATCTTAAAGTGTTATTATGAGAGCCAGCTGTAGTAAGTTGTTCATATTGTGGTTGATAGGTGTCACGAAGACGGATAAAATACAATAGAATGCAATAAAAGTCCGCGGAAGTCGCAACAGCACTTATTAAACGCTATCTTAATGCGAATTCAGCATCCTATTGCTCTAGCAAGGGCATAGAGATTATTTCTTTTGCAATACTGGTATTCCTAAAACACAATAGAAGTGCAACTTAAGCTTTATGGTTCCATGTGGCCATTTCAAAGTGCATAATCTAAAAAATACACACTCTACGAACACCTCAGAATGTTATTAGCAGAGCCAGCTGTAGTAAATTGTTCATATTGTGGTTGATGGGTGCCATGAATACGGATAAAATATAATCAAAAGTGATAAAACTCCACAGAAGTCGCAACAGCACTTATTAAATGCTATCTTAATGCGAATTCAGCATCCAATTGCTCTAGCAAGAGCATAGAGATGATTTCTTCTGCAATACTGGTACTCGTAAAACACAATAGAAGTGCAACTTAAGCTTTATGAGTAGAGAGATAATGGGCGTTCTGGACCACTTTTGTGCTCGTTTTCCCATGTTATTCTTATGGGGCGAATTTCGATGGCGCGGGGCAAATATCTCTAGTTTGGCTTATGCTAGGAAGCTGGTGTAAGTTTTATTTTGTAGCTGTGAAGATTTGCGACTAACGTTTTTGTTAAAATCTCGATTGATTGTTTATTAGCGTAAATATAAACAATTGAAATTTGCACTAATCTGGGTATTTTCCATGACGTCACTAGGAGGCAACGCCTGAAAGCGCGGGAGAATGCGACGGTGTTGCCATCAGGTGGCGTTTCGAGTAAAGTTTATGTAGGAATCTATGTAGGGATTTATTTTTTTGGTTTGTTTCCGTGCTCCTCGCGACGTACAGTGCCTTTATATAGACAGTGGCGACAATACAACTAAGCCACACCCCCGCCGCCATATTTATGCAAATTTCTAACGGGTGTTTATTTAAATCCGTGATCAGAGTCGACTGTGATACGTGTTTTACGTTTGGCAGTACTGAAAACATTCGAGATTTGCAGGTTAAGATTTGCGTCAGTTTATGTCAAAACTGACGCAAAACCGAACCTACTAACCTCGAATTTGACATAGACTGACAATACACTTCAGTACTGCCAAAAGTATAACACGAATCACAGGTGATTTAGCATAAACATGGCGGCTAAAACCACGTGATCTAGGGAGCCAATCAAAAATAGGACACCCCATTGTCGCCACTGTCTATATAAAAGCACTGTATCGCGACGGTGCTGTGTGGGCCATCTGGTAGCGATTCTAGTAAAGTTTATGTAGGAATCTATCATGTGGTGTCGCTTCGAGTCACCACTATGTAAGGATTTATTTTTTTTTTGGTTTGTTTCCGTGCTCGTGTGATAAATAATTGATGCATTTTGAGTGTGTTTTGTATTTAAAAACTGCGTTGGAGCGTGCGAAAATAGGTTGTTAGATCTCTCGTTTGAAAAGCTTGGATTTGCGAAAGTTATAAACGCCTAGAGAATAAAATGTTAGCGAACTTTATTATAAATAATTGTTCTGACGTCATCACGTAGTTAGGGCTGCTGAGCATTCGAACGCGCACAGCATCGAAGTTGCGAAACTCTGACGTCACGATGCTTTGGGGGGGCGTGCGTAATTTGATATGTGGCATCTGGTTTATGTCTTGATAAGTGACGTTTGGTTTTATGTATTAGTCTGAACCTTTTGCATTGTATTAGTATATTAAAGTATTTGACTTGAGTAACATGGATTCATCGCTTAAATATTTGCTCTCTTCCTTAAATGCTATAGGTTTGTCTAATAAAAAACCAATTTTGAAAATAGATGAACTGGTATTGGATTATTACTACCCACTAGTGCAAGTGCGATCAACGAAAACTAGAACGAGGGACTGTGCCGTTTTAGCTGAATTGGAAAACCACGTAGTATTTTTGCCGAAACGAATAAGTGATTTTTTTGCAGGCAGATCTGTAAATCTCGAGAAAATTAATACTCTAAATTTATATTTGGTTTATCGGGGAACAAAAGTTGATAGTACATCTTGGAAAACTGTTCATCTAGTAGAATTTGTACCTAGGCAGTGGGCAAACGAAAATGATAACGATAAAGAAACAGAAAACGAAATGATGTGTACCAGCACCAACAGTAGCGATGAATATATCTAATGTCATTAGTGATCACAAAAAACTCGGGTTGTGTAAAATGAGCGCTGAATTAATGCAGTATCTTCCAAAAACGTATTTATTAAATTTACGTACTAAAGAGGTGACCATTAATTGGTCGATATTACCAAAAGTAATTAGCGAAGATTTGGATATACAACAATTAAAATTTTGCGATCGTCATTGGACAGCGACCAGTGGAGACGTGTTCGGTGGTTCGATACCTATAATTAGAGATTGTATCGAATGTCGTACATCATTTTATACCCAGTAACCATGATGAAGCTATCGACGATAGCTTTATTGCTTGCAACCATAACCTATGATAATAAAGTTTTAATATCACATCCTGTGGGCTGTACAGATGGTTACATAAGCATTCTACATTCAAACGACGTTTTGCAAACATCGATTTCACCGGAAATATGGACAAGGATGGAACCTAAGATGATAAACAGCAGTTATGTTTTCGTACACAATTTGATTCAGAGTTCTGCTCGAGACGTTACTTACCGATATCTAATGGTTAAAACAAGATTTTTCTATCCAAACCAAAGTTGGCACGATTCGAAATGGATACCGCTCCTATGGAACGACACATCACGTATCTCTCCTAACGATAATATAAGCATTGTTGTACCAATATTAATTCTTGAGATAATTCAGTTTGTATGTACTTGTGCCACTATAATTTCTTATGTTTTATATAAATGGCGTTTTAATGTAGAGTAAGAAATAAAAGTTTTGTAAAGTTTTTGTATTTGTTTTTAATTTTAGTAAAATATACAGTTTAAATATGCATCACTTGTTAACTAAATTATTAAACAGATAATTAACAGTATTAAGTGAACAGCGACACATATTCAAATTATGAGCAAAACATGGTGGTTTCCAGTCTTGGATTGCTTCGGTGCTCGTGTTCTCCATATTGATGACGCGCAATTTGGTGTGTTGTTTTAAATAGTTGGCCACTACGTTTCCCTTACAGTAGATAATTTTATCACGTTCACCAACTTGTCGTAGAATAGCATCAATTTCAGATAATTCCACAGATCCGGAAGCCCAAGGAATGCCGTGTCGAGTTTTCGTGAAATACTTGACAGAACATTGTTGTCGTGGTCCAAGTTCTCGAAACATGCATGGTGGTTTGAAAATATAATGAGCACAACGTTCTCCATCGGTAACAGCCATTTCCTTGGGTGTAAATTGAGGCAACAGATATCCTTCCATATCAATCACCAACATTTTTTTTATAGAGTTGTTACAATACCCGAATGAGGCTCGTATTTGGTAATAGTGTCGTGAATTAACACTACGTAAGCGAAGGTGCCGACAGGGAAAGCTGATCGCGCCTCTACCTCTATGGATATACTGACCGTTCCTGCTTGAACGGCTTCGTCTTGCGCAGTCATGTCAACAACAAAGAGAGGATTCTGTAGATATTCCGTATAGCTAAGTAGCGGATGGGCATGTGCGGTACCATAATAGGAATTTTGAAAGTCGCAGTATGATTTGTAAGCTTCGATGAAGTTTCCATTTGCATAATTCAAATTTAATCTTCTGTTCGGATAGGGACGACCGTTAAGATATATTGTAATATTGCTGATATTGATGTGGTCAAAGATGCTCGCATCTTTATCGGTTTTATTGTCTCTAAGTGTTTAAAAACCGACAATACAATGATGCGGTCGTTCGAACGCCTTTATCGATCCTAAATCAAAAACATCTTGAGCACCAATTCTAAGTCCCGGTATTAACGTAGTATTTCGTACACGATAAGCCATAGTTATGGCTTTATTCTGTTTGATGTTGTTTAATAGTTGTAATTTTGCACGATCGCTCAGTGTGTAATTTGGTACAACCCATTCGAGATTTGTAAGAGTTATGGTAGCATCAGTTTCACCTTTGTAGCAATTCTTGTCGGACATAGAACGGATAAGAATAAGTTGAAGCTTTAACCAGATCAGCGTTTTTACATAATCTTCCGCGAAACCGAACCAAAACGATAAGGGAACGTTAACGGAAAATGTTTTATTGGCGACGTTAACAGTAGGTAGTAATTCAACGGTATTAGAAATCGGTTTTATCCAACCGGCAGTTCCCAAAGCTCGACTGTAATCTGCGTTGTAGGAAACCATATTTTTCATTGTCGAAGTCTGGCCGGTCTTGCGTACACATTCTATAACGACATCGTTCAAGGTCAATTTAATTTCTTCGAATAGAAACGAAGCAAAATTATTGGTTAGAGCACAAGTTTTCTCATTGTCAGCTAATTCATATGTTCCCTCGATATTTAGAAAACTGTTACAGATCGAGTTTATACCGTCACGTTGTTCTATCGATATTCTTATCTCGTCGGTAGGTTTGTAAGTTTCTACTCTGGCAGGTGGTTTGTGAACAATCCATTTTTCTTCGATGATATCGTTGTCAATAACTATGTCTTCAAAAACGTTTAACTTTGACGCCATTTTTTATTAACAATAAGTCCTAGAGATTTTAAAAATCGCAAGTCTTCAGCTTTTAACGGACGCAGAGGCGCAAGTGGAATGAGTTTCTTCACTTTTACGCCTCGCTTTTTATACATTCCGTCACCGCTTCGTACCTTCTTTATTTTCTTATTTTTCTTTTTTCTGTTGCTATTGTTGGTGTTAGTCGAGAGCAAATTTGTGTGAAAATTAATACCCATTGTTCCTAATTTTTTTTAATTCCAATCTAACGGTAATCGGTTCTTCGCCAAAATTTATTAGTTGTCCTTGTTGATCCGTTAACTTCAATGTAATGTTATCTATTCGATCGACGATGACTGGCAAGTAAATAACGTTAGTAGGAGTTTCTTTCACTTGTTCACCAGGTTCTACGTCTAACGCAAATTCGTGAAGAGTGTGCGCAGAATCTCCGTTTAAATACGCGCCACCAGTTAGATTACACTCGACACGTATATTTGTAGCGGGCGCAATTTGAACAGGTAAATCTGATTCGTTACGTAATGTAGGACTCAGTATTCGTTTGGAGAAGCCGAGCATATATCCTATCGAGTCTGTAGGTTGAAAATCAATGTAGTATTTGCTTTTAATCTCGCATTTTAATGTGTTCGAATTGGCCTTAAGAGAGAACAGAATCGTATTTTCTTTGCTCCTAGTATTTTCGATTAAGGCTCTGTTTATGTAGTCGTTTAAGGCCACGATTTCGTATGCACCGGACGGTATAGTTATTACATGATCATTATTTGTAGCTTGGAGGTTCTCTCTCAAATAAATTTTATTGTTACCTTCGAAGATGTTTTGTACCGCGTTAAAAGTATATAATCCCAGTAATCCTACTTTGTACGAGTATATCGGATCTAGTAAAATCGGGGGATAATAATTACTGCTGAGGTAATTACCCTTACCAGTCAGGGTGAACGTTTCGGACATGATTGAAAGAAATCGTAAAACGTTAGACATATTTATTAAGCAAGAATCTAATACAGAGGTGTCCACAATTATAGGAATTATAACGTTGATATCTATCGTAATTATACATAATTTTAGTATCGGGTCCAAAATAATTGATTAGTTCTTTAGGCGGTTTAAGATTTCCAAAACCGTCAAAGTATTTCACCATAGGTCCACGTTTTTTGTACGTAACCCAATGCGTGCCCTCTCCATCGCTTCCATCGAGATTTATAATTGCGCTTTCGTTTTTCCAAGGTCGTCTTCCTCCATTTAGTTCGTCACGCATAAACACCCCACGAAAATATGGAATGCGAACTTTGGCAGCAATGGAATATAGATCCCGGTTCGTTAGAGCACGCCCGGGTAATTTTATGAGTTTTTTGGTTTCTTGGTAAGGTATAGTCCCATTCCTTTATTTCTGCGTCGTAAATATAGTCCATTGCCGCGTTTTAGCTGAATTTCTTCCATATGTTTGTTGTGACGCTGCAATTCTTTTAGTTTGTCCTTTGCAGCGTTAACTTCTTGAATAGTTTTTACGACGCCAGCGGCGCCCCCGGTCAAAGCACCGAGTGCACTCAAACCTCCAAATATGGCCGGTAGAAAAGGTATAATCCCTCCTGTCTTTGTGGGTATTGGTATAACACGTGGGCGTCGTATCGATTCTTCCCCGCCGGCTTCTTTGATGGCTCTCTTTGCAATCAAAATTGAGGTCTTGGCGGCCGCATTTAGGGTTATCGGTTTTCTGAGCTTCTTAATTGCCTTTTTTGATTCTTTAATTATACTGCCGAACGCTTTCAGTTTTTTAGTTCCCATACCCATTTTTTGTTTCGCTTTCATCACATTGGTAACCATCAGAGCGGCTGCTTTCTCTCCGAAACTGGCGTCTTTTGATTTCACGCGTTGCCACGCTTTTTCCTCGAGTACGGCGTCGGCTTTGTGTCGTGACGGTAAATCTTGATGTTTCGCGTATGCCAAATCGTGCTCCTTACACGAAGCGTCGAGCTTGTTGATTCCCGGGTCTCCTCGACTCAACCTTTTAGCGATTTTGGTGCCCGGACCGCACCACTGATAACCTCCAGGTATATGGAGTTCGAACGGTAGTTTGTTTATAAGAGAGTTTATAACACCCGCACCGCGAGAGCGTTTAACCATTTTTAAAGCAACCGGCTAACTGTAATCGATATTTATATTCGCCTTAGCAACAAACAAAATGAAAATCGTTAAGCATAATAAAAGGTTGTCGGTTTACAACTTCGACACGGTGTGTCGTCATCAACGTGCGCTCAAAAAACCGTTTAGGAAAAACGGGCCTTTATTTCCCGATACTGTTCGTTGCATCGTATGCGGAAGAAGTAACACCGGAAAGACGAATGCTGTCCTATCGTTGATCGTTAGTCCAGAAGGAATTAAATTTGAAAACATCTACGTTTACAGCAAGTCGCTCCATCAATGGAAATACGTGCTTCTCAGTATATTAATAAAAATGGTAAAAGGATTGGGATACTACACGTTTAGAGAAAACGAAGAAGTCATAAAACCGAGCGAGGCAAAACGGAATTCTGTGTTTCTGTTTGACGATGTGGCATGCGATAATCAATGGCCTATGAGATATTATTTTAGTATGGGAAGACATCATGACGTCGATAGTTTTTACATCTGTCAGTCTTACGCTAGAATACCTAAACATCTATTGAGAGACAACGCAAACGTGCTACTTCTATTTGAACAAGACGATTTAAATTTAAATCACGTATATAAGGATCACGTAGGAACGGACATGACATTTGCAAAATTTAGAGAAATGTGTGGGGAATGTTGGAAGACACCTTTCGGATCCTTAATGATTAATAAGGACAGCGATATTAATGCGGGGAGATACAGAAAAAACTTTGATAGTTTCATATCTTTATAGAAGGCGTATTTCGCTTCTTCACTTCATTATTTGTTGTGCATCGGCATGAAAAGCAACATGATGACTTCTAAAGATGAACAGATAAAAAAAGATTTATTATCGATTAGTAACGATATAAGAAAAAAATATCGAACTCTAAAGCTGGGTACCCAACAACAAGAATCCGAGTACAAAACAAAACATAAACAACTACTAGAACCGATAATTGACATTGCAAAGACAATAAAATCGCGCAAGAAAAAATCTATTGTTCCTTCAACGATAACTGATGCCAAAGAAGAAGAGAAAGAAGAAGAAGAAGAAGAGGAAGAAGAGACTAACGAAGATCAAATACCAGATACTTTAGCGACAGTGAGAAGTTTCTTTAAAAAAATCAACAAAACATCCGGGTTGTCTCCAAGTTCCTCAAAATCTGAACCAAGTCCCAACGAAGGTGATGTAATAAGCGAATTATCGAAACCGAGTAGTCAAGTTTTCTTCGAACAATATCATCCTTTACCAAAAAAATATGTCAATCTTCTGTTACGTAACCAAAGAGATCTAGATAAATCACCGTTTGGAGTAAAATATGACGTCTCTGCAAATAAATGGTATTTTGGAGATGGTTCTATAGACATACTTAACATGCAGCGTCATTTTAAAGTAAAAGGACGTAGATATGATGGTACAGATGGGTTGTATCAACTGCTGACGTTAAAAAGACCTACCGATTATACTGATCAAGACGTTCAAAACTACATAAGCATTATACTAGCTACGAATGCTCATAAGAAAGATAGTAATCCGGGGGATCGCGTGTGGGTCATGGTGGTTATAAGTATGTTAACATTATAAAACCTTCTTTAACTCGAAGAGGATATGGTTATGATTATAGTGGGGGAACCGATATATTAAAAGAAGCTAATGACAATCGTGTAGAGCATATACATTGGGACGATCCGTCCGAGCTAATAAGCAGACTAAGATTATTATACGCGTCACAAGGTGCCGGTCACTCAAACCATCACAACGAAATTGTGAGTATTATAGAAGAATTAGTAGAAGCAGGAATAGTAAAATATCAAAGGAAAAAATGCCAATAGACAAATTTGGACGTTATGTTGGGACAACGGGGGATAAACGGCGTAGCGTTTATTCATACGATTTACCCGAGAATGTTGCTACAAAACAATACGTTTATAACAGACTTGTAAGATTTAAAAAGGAACAAGAAACAACAATTAAGGAAGTAAGCAAATTTTATACGGATCGAATAGATCCGCTATTAGTAAAAATGAACACCATTCATCAATCTCTCGCACCATTGGTGGAAGGATACAAACAAGGTCATCTTATTTGGCATGAAGACGTACAAGGGAAACTTAAAGAAGCACGTCTGCAGTACGAACGTACTCTTCAAGATACCGCCATCAATCTCATAAACGAAGCTGAAACAAGATTAAAAAATCAACTTATAAAAGATGTTACATTTTATACCAATCAAATAGACTCCAGTCAAAGAAGTATAAATGAGGCACTTCGAGAACTCGCACCTTTAGTAGAAAGTTATAAACAGGGTAAACTATTTCATTACGAAGACGTGGACTTAAAACTTAAAGAATCACGTCTTATATATGAACAAAAACTTTCTGAAACCTCAACTATTATTATAGAGAGCGCCAAATCACAAATAGAAACCAAACTTAACGAAATTGACGAAATATTCTCGAGAAAAGTCGAAAAAGCCCAACAAGACTGCGAGAACACTTTAAAATTGTTGGCATCGTCTCTTATTAAAAATACGACTTCTAAAATCGCTCAAATAGAAAAAAGACTAGGAATACGAGATGACTAAGAAGGAAGATATAATTAATGAACTATATCGACCAGCAAGAAAAAAATTTCCACGTCTTCGAACCGACATCAGAGCTTTCAATGAAACCTATCAAATCGATCTTTTCGAGTTAATTCCTTACGCTCGCTTCAATAAGGGTTATAAATATGTTTTAACCGTTATTGATACGTATTCCAAGTATTTGTGGGCAAGAGCTTTAAAATCGAAAACTGGTGAAGAAGTTAGTCGTGCTATGGAATCGATTTTAAAAACGAATGGAAGAGGAGCTCCCATACACATTCAATCCGATCACGGGAAGGAATTTTACAATCCACAATTTCAAAGATTAATGAGAAAATATGGCATAAATCATTTCTCAACTTATTCATCTTTGAAAGCAACAATTGTAGAGCGTGTTATTCGTACTATTAAAACGTGGTTATTTAAACAGTTTGAGATGCAAGGGTCCCATAAATGGTATGGAAATGTTCTCGACGATATCATAAATAAATATAACAATCATCTGCATAGGACAATAAAAATGAGACCCATAGATGTTAACCGGAATACGAAATTAAGTGTTTTTAGAAATACAGAGAAGTCGAGTATGGTTCGAAAAGAAAAGAATAAACTCCAAGAGGGTTACGTTGTCAGAATTTCAAAACACAAGGCTATGTTCACTAAGGGTTATTTACCCAATTGGACTACCGAGCTTTTTAAAATAAGAAAAGTTTATTCAGGTGACCCCACAACATATCTACTTGAGGACTTGACTGGACGCATCATAAAAGGTCGCTTCTATAAACATGAGCTGCAGAAAACTAAACATAACGACACGTATTTAGTTGAAAACATTATTCGTCGTAAAAATGGGAAACTATATGTAAAATGGCTGGGATTTGATAATTCGCATAACTCATGGATTACTAATACGGACCTTATATAATTATACTTTTCTTTATTGCTTATTATTTGTAATTTTGTATCGGTTCAATATAACATTTAAGTTAAATTAGGTACTTATTGGAATTTTATAATTCGCATAACTCATGGATTACTAATACGGACCTTATATAATTATACTTTTTTTTATTGCTTATTATTTGTAATTTTGTATCGGTTCAATGTAACATTTAATTACTTATTACATTTTTTAATAAAATATACAATAATATTATTATAATTTATTTCTGCAGCACATCACCAGATTCAACAAAATGAGGTAGGTTAACAGGAATTGAAAAAATGTAACCATCAACAGTAAACCGTATGAAAACCTATCGCAGGTAAACAACTCAAGGGAGCTGTTATATTTGAAATTGAACGGTGAATTATTCATTAAAAAGATATCTAAAAATATCAAATTAGTTAGATAAAATGAGCAGAGTTTTACAGTATACTTACAAAAGTAATTAAATGTATAATTTAAAGTAGCAGAAAATCTAGGAAAATAAGAAAAATATCGAATTAGCTTTATGTAATCGAAAATCTGACGCCAACAATAACGAAACACCGAGAGCCGAACAAGCGGCTGCGGAAACAAATTCAGGGTCGCGGGCTCATTTTCACATCTGCACATGTTTTTTGTACTCTCGAGAGTGCATTATGTTTACAATTATTTATTATGGTGCTAGTGTAATCGAGACGGCGATTTTTATTGCAAGGTCACGGTTTATTATCTATCTGAAATATGTTTAAACGATGCAGCTCCACCCTGTTATAAATACATACAAAGTTAAAAAAGTGTCAGTATTAATGCGGCAACAGAACTGAAACAATGAATAACTTTAGTGAATTAGTTAACATTGTAAGGAGAATTATATCTCTTTGCAAAACTGCTTCTGAGTGGAACTCGGTATTTGAAAAGAACGCCGAAAACATTTCTCTGTTATCCGAACTAATTAATAATTGTGAAGGAACGATTGGTGAGAAAAGACATTATGAAAGTGTGTTAGGCACATTGAAATGCTATCAAGAAGAGATATCGAACAAATTGAATAAAAGCGGACGTGGATTGGAGGACACGCAAGATGTAGCAGAATGGATAACGGTAAGAAAAAATTCGTTCATAAGTACATGTTTTTTACACCTGTTGTTTTGTTATTAGATTGACTCGGCATTTAAAAGCAGAATACGTACAGGGTTGATCCAAAATAAGATGAATATTAAAGACCCCAAAGAATTTATGGATTCTGTTTTTGAAGTATTTAACGATAAAATTAGGTCTTCTTTGAAAAATAAAATGGAAGCATTAAAAGTTAACATCGTGTTGGTAGGGGAATTTTATCTAGTCCATGACCCAGAAATTGAAGAAATTAAATACTTCTCAACCCGTAATTACCCCATTTATCGTTCAACTAACGTTCTAAATGTCTTTACCGAAATGAGGGATAATATTCTAACTCAGGTACGTATAATATCAGTTTTTTTTTCTTGCGTTCAATAAATTTTGTTGTTTTTACAGATGTCGGAGTTTACCGAAAAAGGGAGTGGATGGGCGCTAAAAAGAATTATCAACCTAACAGTAAACATCAACAAATTCGTTCCATTGTCAGCATCGAAGTATATAGAGTTACCTCAGCGGATTAAAACCAAACATGCCGTTGTTAATGTTAAAAACAACGATAACAGGTGTTTTTGTTATGCATTGGTCTCTGCGCTTTATCCTACCAACAATCATTCCGATCGGCCCGGTTCTTATCCACAAAATTTCGAAGAGATTTTTAATTTAAAAGGAATTTCGTTTCCAGTGAAGATTAAAGATATACGCAAATTTGAACGACAAAATCCAAATATATCTATTAATGTTTACGGACTTAGAAAGGATAAGATAGTGGGACCCTACCACGTAACCAAGGAATGCAAAGATAACCACATCAACCTCTTATATTTAACAAAAGAGAAAAAAAAAAGGGAAAGCATCGTACGGACATTATGCTTGGATTAAAAATCTATCTCGCTTATGCAAATCACAGTTTTCGAAACACCACGGTAAGTCGTTTATATGTGACAGATGCCTTCGTTATTTCTGGAGTGCTTCACGTTTAATAACACATATGCAAGACTGCAAGTTGGTGGATCCTGTACGAATAGAATTTATGAAACCGGGGGAGAATGAACTGAAGTTTAAGAAGCACGAGTTCGATCTGCAACATGGTTTCGTAATTGTGGCAGATTTCGAAAGTTTAATCGTTCCCATTAACAATATAGATGACAGCGATGATGACTTCACAGCAGCGACGTCATACACAAGATCCTATCAAAGACATGAACCGTTCGCAGTTGCTTATCAAGTGGTGTGTTCGTTCGACGATTCTCTATCTCATTTTAAAACCTATAGAGGGCATAATCCTGCAAAATGGTTTGTAAACCAACTGCGGATTGAGACTGAAATCATAGCGGAAGCGATGAAAGTTTATTTGCCAATGTTACCTTTGACCTTTGAAGAACAAATGGAATTTGATAATGCTACCTCTTGTAGACATTGTAAACGGTCTTTTCAAAATTATAGTGAGGACGACGACGAGGATGTTGTAATAGAAGTAGCCGACCACGACCACTTAACAGGGAAATTTCGATTTGCTTTGTGTCAAGGCTGCAATATAAATTATAAAAATGGCAAATATATTCCTATAATTATGCATAATTTATCTGGTTACGACATTCACTTTTTAATATCAGAATTAAATTTTAATAGTCAACCGGTCGAAGTTCTCCCAATAACGAAAGAAAATTATATCGCGGTAACAAAATTATGTGGAGACTATAAGTGGAGATTTATCGATTCATTTCGATTTCTACCTCGTAAGCTGGAAACATTGGCAAATAATTTAACAAACGATATGTTTCGATATACCAAGGACGCTTTCCCTATTGAAGAACAGTTTCATTTGATGACAAGAAAATCAGTTTTTTGCTATGATTATGTGGATTCGTTAGAGAAATTAAATGAAAAGCAACTTCCATCGATGGATAAATTCTACAATCTGCTTAAAGAAGAGAATATTTCCGAACAAGATTACATTCATGCGCAGAAAGTTTGGAATACATTTAATATCCAAACGCTAGGAGAATACGCTGATCTTTACCTTTTATGTGATGTGAAACTGTTAACAGATGTCTTCCAACAATTCAGATTTTTATGTATGGAAGTATACGGATTGGACCCAGTACATTTTTATACAGGACCGGGTCTAGCATGGCAAGCGGCACTAAAGAAGACCGACATCAAATTAGAATTAATGGTGGACATCGACATGATCCTATTCACAGAGAAAGCTATTCGTGGTGGGATAACACAGTGTTCGCATAGATATATGAAGGCCAATAATGAACAAATGGAGAGCTTTGACTCCACAAAACCTGTTCAACATATGCTCTTTACAGATTGCAACAATTTATATGGACATTCGATGTCAGAACCGCTACCAACTGGAGGATTTGCATGGTTCAAAGACGATGCAGTTAAAATTTTGCAAGAGAAAATAATGAGTATCGAATGGTCAAACGAAGAACTATTAAAACGAGCAATATCAACCAATTACAGCGACCGTTTCTGTTTAAATCTATTGGGGGATGATAATGATGATGATGATGTTGATGGCACTTCTCCTCACTCTCTTCTTTTGGAAGTTGATTTGAAATACCCAACCGACTTACACGATGACCATGCGGAATTTCCTTTTTGTGCAGAACACCGTGTTCCACCAAACAACAACAACACGCCTGGCAATTCTAAATTAATGCTAACCCTTTTCGACAAAGAAAAATACGTTTTACATCTTAGGAACTTAACACAATGTTTATTGCATGGTCTGAAATTAGGAAAAATTCACAGAGTATTAATATTTTCACAATCGAGATGGTTAAAATGTTATATCGATATGAACACGGAACTACGTAAAAAAGCGCAAAACGAATTCGAAAAGGACTTCTATAAGTTAATGAATAACGCGGTCTTTGGGAAAACTATGGAAAATATTAGAAACCATAGAAAAATGCGGCTAGTAACTTCTTGGAGATCAGCAAAGAAGCTAATAGCCCTTCCTAATTTCAGATCGTGCACTATATTTAAGGAAAACCTGGTGCTAATCGAACTTAACAAAGACAAACTAGTTTACAATAAACCAGTATACTTGGGTCAGGTAATTTTAGACTTGTCGAAATTAATAATGTATTCGTTTCATTACGATTTCATTAAACCTGTTGTCTCGAAACGTTGTCCTACCACATTACTTTATGGAGATACGGACTCTTTCGTCTATTGTTTCCAAGATATCGGCAATGGTAATATATACGACATAATTAGAGAACAGGCCTTAAAGGGTGAAGAGGGTGTTTTTGATACCTCCGACTATTTACCAGACAATCCGTTCAATATTCCACGAGTTAATAAAAAAATACTCGGGAAATTTAAGGATGAGCTGAATGGGGAGCCATTAACAGAATTTATTGGATTGCGGGCTAAAATGTATGCTATTAGAAAGAACAATGTAGATTTTATTAAGAAGTACAAAGGAATTAACAAGAACGCAACAAAGAAGAATATAACTTTTCAAGATTACTACGATTCTCTTTTCAATAGTCATACATTACGCGTTGTAAGTAGATCAATTCGGTCCCAAAAACATAAAGTTTTCACCGTCAAAATTAAGAAGAGAGCCCTGGATCCGTATGACGACAAACGATTTGTGCAAGCAAATAAGATTAATACTTTGCCTTGGGGTCATTATAATACACACAATGTTCTAGAATAATGTAGTTATATGTAAAATAAAAACCAGTAATTTAATAAATAGTATTTTATTAACAAATATATAAGTATATTACAAAAGGTATGTATTTGAAATCCAGGAATTGTAATAAAGAAATCTCCATTTTATTTACAAATGTTCTTTATTGTAATTGTTTATTCTTCCTCGCTAGATTCGAGTATTTCGTGACACATTAATAGTCTATTTTCCCACACTAACTTAATATCTGCTATACAGTTAACTGGTAATTTTAATAATCTTATATAATTTAATTTTGGTATTACAGAACTAATAATTAATACACATAAATCGTATAACGTAGAACTACAATGCATTTTTATTTTAAACAAGAAACTCGATTATATTTGCCTCATTTATCTTTCCACATTCTTTTTTACCACGGAACACAATTGCCACCTTCTTTTTGTTAATCTCTTCAATATCTTTGTCGTTCATGATTGTTGAAAACCGATTCGGAAGGAACACCACATTATTTTCTAATTCTGCTATTATTGCCTTATCATTCCACATAGTTTTCACTATTCGAAGTTCACACACCGGATACATTTTATTGATTTCCATATCTCGTACTTTTAAAACCGGTTTTGATCTACCATTCCCATTTTATTAACTTTTTTCAACATAGAAGCGAAACTCATTTTTATATATTAGCGGATAATAATGATAACGCTTTACAATCAATGTAAGAACTGACACACGTTGTTATTTACACCTACATATATATATATATATATATATATATACCTGGTTTCCCACATACGACGATTTTCTAGTGTATGTAACCGGTCTAACGGCGAGTTTTCGGACTTGCGACGACGTCGTCGGAAGTCTTACACATGTAAGGGTACGTACAACGACTCGATGAACGCGCCCACTAGCGGCATGCGCCAACGCCGTTTCTTAAGAACTACGTGGTCGATTTTTGTGCGAAGTTAGCCTCGGTTGCCTATACTACAGCTCCGAAAATATCAAAATTCGTTGAAGGTTGCCTATACTCAAGCTGGGAAAATTTCAAAATTCGTTGAGGGTTGCCTATTACCTGTTATTTATATGGTGAATTTCGCTCGCTCTGGCTGCAACATAATCTGTTTTGTGAAGATAATCTCGTAGCAAGACGTCATCGGCGCAGTCAGCCGAATTCGCTATTAATAAAAACGTTTTAAGAATTAATTACAAGTTCTGTCCTCTGATGTCTTTAATATTTAACCATTTTATTACCTTAAACATTACATTTATTTGTATTTACCGAGGTCGTAGTGGCATTATTTCAGTAGAATAGAATTTTTAAACAAATAGGAAAGGTTTGTGCGGTTATGGGATCACCTATTACCTTCTAATAATCTCTTTATTTGGTTTTTAGGTGTTCTAAAAATTATTGTAAACTACTTGATTTGGAAGTTGGGAATATTTATTATTAAAGATAATCTTCAAAATACTCGATTACTTGGTCTAAACATTATTAAAATGCTTTTCGTTGTATTTCAGGTTCGTACAGTAGAAAATTAATTATACAGCAGATAAACTATATTCAAAGTAGTGTAAAAGCCAAATCCAGGGATGAAAATATTACGAACTACATTAACGAAAGTATACAGTGTGTTTGTAGATCGCTAGACAGCTCGTAACTTTGTTAATAATAGAGATATCGAAAAGAACTTTCTTCTGTTTTAAATGCCAGTATACAACCTAAAAATTGACGTTAACCAATTTAAGCCATAGCCTCCTATTTTTACGTGGTGATACACAACTTTGGTTTTTTAAATGGAATACCCTGTATATTTTTAGATATTTGAAATCAGCACTAAAAGTGCTTTATAATAGCATTCTTAAATTTAAATTTAGGAACTTATTATTTTTCAAAATAAAAAAAAAATTTTAGTCAAAGTAGGCCATGAATTACGCAAAATCAATAGCAATCCAACAAGAAATGCAACACAAACTCCAATTGACCAATTAAACCAATTAATAATATAATATTAATATAAAGAAAACTAATACCTACGACTTGGTACAAAGAAATACGATATAAAATAACACGGCGACCTTGGGACTTTTGTGCAAGAACGGAATGCCATCCGACGTGACGTATATATAAACAGTGACCCAACAACAGGATGCAAATTCCGCTGCATTTGCTGGTCTATCTTTAATTTCTTTGTGTGTGTTAAGCCTTAATTTTAAATGTAAAATTGTTAGTAGCACACATTTTCCAATATGAAAAGACCACTTGTCGTTAGACTTCAAAACATTTATATTCTTAGATGTTTACTTAATATCGCAAATTACAGGCTCTTAGAGAAAGATATTTCTTTATATTTGGCAGGTTTTAAAAAATATATATCATTATCAGGGGAAGCTAAAGCTGTTAATATAACTAATACGTCTATATTCTCTGAGACTATAACTAAACCTGTCTCTATCCAATCGAATATCAGCTGCAGTTTTCGTCTTGAGCCATCGGGATTTATTCGATGTTTCTGATGATCGACAAAAACAATTGCTTTTTTTCGTAATTACGTACAATAAAATTAATATAACTAGTTAAAATTGCACCATACTGTTGAACAAGTTGCCATTTGTTTTTATGTAATAACATTCCTCCTTCGGTCACAACTAGCAAATCGTTTAATTCAGTAATATATTTTGGTAATTGTACAAAGAGGTCGTAGAAAATACATTTTTAGGCGTTCGAATTTATATGTTATAGTTAAATGTATTTAATCTATTTAACTTTTAGTTAATATAATGTTTATTAAATAATAATAATATTCGTACAGAATAAAAATTAACCTCTTAATGCTATATTTATAATAAGCGTGTCCAAAACCCCTAGATATGAGGCAACGCGCAAAATTCAAAAATGAAGCTATTTTGCCACCTTAAAGACGTTATTTTCCATTTTTGATAAATTTTAACACAAAATTTGAGATCAGCGACCCAAAAAAACCCTGTATACGAAATAAAAACCGAATGAATGTTATCAAGTGTCAGGCAATTGTTTAAATAAATAAAAGAGTAATTTTTTTAATTAAGACTGTATTAAAAAACACTTACTTGTTAATAACAATTGAAAAAATAAAAAGCACACCTTCTCACCCGTGGGGAACTTTTCTATAAACTTTTCCGAAATTAAAAAAAATATATCAAAATCGGTTTTGAGTCAACGAAGTTAGAACTTTTTTTCCTTAGTAAATGGACTACAGTGCAATACGGTTGCTTATATAAAATGAGAAAATATATGTGACGGGATTTGATACGCCTCAAAACACTTTTGGTTTAATTTATTTGAAGTGACATTACGTTTTTGCTTAACTTGCTGCTGGAGGCCAATCTAAAAAAATATTACGCGATATTATTTTAATACCCATGTATGATGCCACAAAATTATTTGTCCCATTTTCTAATTTCGAAAAACGCACCCAGTGAATTATATATAATTCACCTAGCTTTAAATTTAAAATATGGTAACATATCGAAGTTAACTTTGGTAATAAACGCCCAATCTTCGTGGAATTTTAAACAGCTGTAACCAAAAAGGCCCCGAACAACTTAAAACCGTTTGGAAACATTAAAAGTCACCCCCCGGATAGAAAAAAAATATTAAGTTTTACGTCTAACGACCGTAAATACACATTTTGGTAAATATCTTGACTCCACCGCCACCTACCGGGTTAATTTTTTGTATAGGCATTTCTCTCTAAGTAGCCAACGTACATTCCGAATATGAGCTAAATCGGACGGTAAATACACATTTTGGTAAATATCTTGACTCCAGCGCCACCTACCGGGTTCATTTTTTGTATAGACATTTCTCTCTAAGTAACCAACGTACATTCCGAATATGAGCTAAATCGGACCGTAAATACACTATTTGGTAAATATCTTGACTCCAGCGCCACCTACCGGGTTCATTTTTTGTATAGACATTTCTCTCTAAGTAACCAACGTACATTCCGAATATGAGCTAAATCGGACCGTAAATACACTATTTGGTAAATATCTTGACTCCAGCGCCACCTACCGGGTTCATTTTTTGTATAGACATTTCTCTCTAAGTAACCAACGTACATTCCGAATATGAGCTAAATCGGACCATAAATACAATTTATCGAAATATCTCGACGACATGCTTGAGCAGTGCGTACTCGAACGGTTTCCAGTCTTTCTTCCCGTTGCTCATCGGTATCTGAAACTCGTATGCCCTTTGCTTTTGTGTTTGAAGTGTAGATCGACCAATCGCTTGTCGTTTGGGTGGCATAATTGCTATATACGAGGATAAATTTAGTATTCCTTTTTGTATGCTAGTGTACGAAAAAATATTGTACGATGATCGACAAAAACAACAATTGCTTTTTTTCATAATTACGTACAATAAAATTAATATAACTATTTAAAATTGCACCATACTGTTGAAGAGTAATTTTTTTAATTAAGACTGTATTAAAAAACACTTACTTGTTAATAACAATTGAAAAAATAAAAAGCACACCTTCTCACCCGTGGGGAACTTTTCTATAAACTTTTCCGAAATTAAAAAAAATATATCAAAATCGGTTTTGAGTCAACGAAGTTAGAACTTTTTTTCCTTAGTAAATGGACTACAGTGCAATACGGTTGCTTATATAAAATGAGAAAATATATGTGACGGGATTTGATACGCCTCAAAACACTTTTGGTTTAATTTATTTGTAGTGACATTACGTTTTTGCTTAACTTGCTGCTGGAGGCCAATCTAAAAAAATATTACGCGATATTATTTTAATACCCATGTATGATGCCACAAAATTATTTGTCCCATTTTCTAATTTCGAAAAACGCACCCAGTGAATTATATATAATTCACCTAGCTTTAAATTTAAAATATGGTAACATATCGAAGTTAACTTTGGTAATAAACGCCCAATCTTCGTGGAATTTTAAACAGCTGTAACCAAAAAGGCCCCGAACAACTTAAAACCGTTTGGAAACATTAAAAGTCACCCCCCGGATAGAAAAAAAATATTAAGTTTTACGTCTAACGACCGTAAATACACATTTTGGTAAATATCTTGACTCCACCGCCACCTACCGGGTTAATTTTTTGTATAGGCATTTCTCTCTAAGTAACCAACGTACATTCCGAATATGAGCTAAATCGGACGGTAAATACACATTTTGGTAAATATCTTGACTCCAGCGCCACCTACCGGGTTCATTTTTTGTATAGACATTTCTCTCGAAGTAACCAACGTACATTCCGAATATGAGCTAAATCGGACCGTAAATACACATTTTAGTAAATATCTTGACTCCAGCGCCACCTACCGGGTTCATTTTTTGTATAGACATTTCTCTCTAAGTAGCCAACGTACATTCCGAATATGAGCTAAATCGGACCGTAAATACACTATTTGGTAAATATCTTGACTCCAGCGCCACCTACCGGGTTCATTTTTTGTATAGACATTTCTCTCTAAGTAACCAACGTACATTCTGAATATGAGCTAAATCGGACCGTAAATACACATTTTGGTAAATATCTTGACTCCAGCGCCACCTACCGGGTTCATTTTTTGTATAGACATTTCTCTCTAAGTAACCAACGTACATTCTGAATATGAGCTAAATCGGACCATAAATACAATTTATTTTATCCTATTTTGTTACCATGCTAATAACTCCTTAGCAACGAGTTGCGTTAAGGTGCATTTAACAGCACAAGTGTTGTTAAGAAAAATAACATAGGTACCGATATGTACTTTATTTGCATTTAATCACATGGTGGCAGTACTGACGTGTATTGTTAGTGACCATGTTAGTCTATGTCAAATTCGATGTTAGTAACAACTTAAAATCGTTTGGAAACATTAAAAGTCACCCCTCCGATAGAAAAAAAATATTAAAGTTTCACGTCTAACCACCGAAAGCGTTGCATGCCACTTACATATCTTCGCCTTACGGCGACGACGCGTTATGTCCGTAAGGCGAGCTATGGAGCTTAGACATAATATATACATGGTTTGCCAAAAAGAATGGGACATCGATTAGTCATAGATTCCTTACGTTATAATGAATCGATTAAACCTAATATACCTTAGTACAAAGTCTCTTCAGTAAAAATGTAGAGATATCGATTTGAATTTTGGTATACATGCGCACTAGTATGTACTGCACTAGTAAAAAATTTTTGATATACTAGACTTGACTGTAAGAGGGACGTTACCTATCTTTGAAAACTTTTTATAACTTTAACTTCGTTATCTGCAACATTTTTTTTTGAAATTTTAGGTTGTTATCTGAAAGAGAATTAAAAGTCACAAAAATAATGTACTCTTAGTTCTTAAGCCTAAATGCAATCGTTTACCTTAAAATGCCCATCAAAAATTTTTGGTTGTCTTTAAGACGTGCAATTATCAAGTAGCCATGATCACAAAAACAATGGTCCTCTAGTAGAAAACGATGATAAAGCAATTAGCGACATTAGTGACATAAAACTTTGTTCTTTTATGTTTAAGAATATGCCGCTGCATAACGAATTCTCTAATGCTGAAAGTTTCGGTATGTTCTCTTCGAAAAGCCATTTAGAAACGAAAACATACGAAATCCCATACAAAAATACCATAGAAAATCATCTGTTTGATTTTCCGACTTTCCGGTGGATTTCCCCAAAATTTTCTTTCATATACCTAAACCTTGTCCTGACAATTAAAAACACAAAAAAAATGAGCCAAATCGGTCAAGCCGTCCTCCAGTGAAGATGTAACATACATGCGGCAATTGATTTTTATTTATATACCTACATTATTTATTGCAGATTGGCACGAGTGCCCTTAGAAAGTTGCAAACAATGCTCTCTCCGTGTTATCCTTTGAAATCGTGTTTTCATTAAAATTCTCAATTAATTCCGTACCTAGAGGAAAGTCATTTTTTGCCAAATTCTAGAAATTTGGGCTGGGATTTATAATAACAAAATTATGGGATCGTTTGAAATTGTTTATGTATAGCAATAATGCTAATAGTTATTTTCATAAAAACTCCCTCGTCGTTCGAGTAATCGTTGCTTTAAATAGTAAAAACTAGTGAACCCTGAAAGTCATCAAATAACAAATTAATTTGAGTATAAATTGACAATAATTACAGCGGCGTAACTTCAGATTTCGGGCCCCTCCGCGAAAATTAGGGGGCCCGTTAGGCCCACACGTGCTCAGCCCCTCCCCCGCGCGGCGCGGGGTCAGCGGGTACCAAGTTATGCCACTGAATATTATTATCTTTGAAAGTATGACAATTTTCCATCGCTAGGATGTCCTTGGAACGATGTGACGTGGTTTAATTTTTTTTGCCGCAACTGTACTATACGAAATTCGGAGAAACGATAGTAAAGCAATTCCACTCATATTCATGGAGGTAAGAATATTGCGAAAGGAGATTTAAACATTTTATACCAATATTTTTGTAGGTACAAAGGTACGAAAGGAGGTTAATTCCAGAATGTAGATATATGGGATTAGCTAGTAAAAACATATCTACGTAATGTAAAAAAATGTTTTAAGCTATAACGAATTGTTTTATTATGCTCCCCGTTAATATTCATAGCTCTAGGAATACATGTCTTTGTTGAAGATACGTCACAACTTCGTTCATTGTTACATTGTTCACCGCCTGGTCTGAACGTAAGCAACAGTTGGAAATATTGTGAAATAATGTTCTGTCCATCAAATATAGGTTTTAGCCGAGAAGGGCTACGTCAAATTAATTTAGAGTGAGTATTATTGAAATTTGTTAAAAAATAACGAAATACCTAATTAATTAAAAAATTTAAAAAAAACAAGCTCCATACTTATTTCAGGATGTAATCTTTCGCTAACTTAATATTTAAACATTTGTTTCGTTACATTTACATTCGCAAACACAACTTTATATTTTATTTTGTATACCTATGTCTGAAGAAAGGTAACGCCTTATTAAAAATGTTTATGAATTATCTTGTCTTGACTAATACTGAATGTTTTTTTTTGAATAATTTCGGATTGTATAAAAAAGAATGAACTAAGTAACTATTTTGAACACAAACTCTAGCTGACAATTCTCCTAAAGTAATATTAATTACCTTAGATCAGCTGCTTTCAACATTTTGTGGCCGAATACTTTTGCTCTCAAGTGTATATATTTTGTTCTTTGAATGGATAGTTAAAGAAATTGACTAATTTGCAAAATTTTTCGGCAATAATTCCTAAATTTCTCCACATGCCTTGACTGAAATTGAAAATGGGGCTAATATCAAATCTAAAGATGACTAACGGCATAATAGGGATTTGTATAATAACCAACTGAATGTCACTTTTGCATCACGGGAGTTTTCTGGATGGACTATATTTGTATTTTAGGCAGGTGCAGCGGTCGAAGGTGGTGTACTGCAGACAGCACCAGAATACGGGACAATGCCGTTATGGTGAAAAATGTCGCTTTGTACATGCCACCAAAGCCGATCGGAAAAGCTTCGAAGAAGGCGGGTATCCGACCATGGTCATGCAGCAGGAATTGGCGAGAACTAGCCAAACCGATCAAGTATGCAGGAATTTCAGAAGGGGGCAGTGTACGACCCAAAACTGCAAATATTTGCACAAGAAAATGCATGATCACATGCCGTTTAACTGTCCTGTATGCTTGGATGTTATCGAGGCCGACAATATGGCATGCACAACCTGCAATCATGTTTTATGCAGGAGTTGCAGGGACAGCATAGTGAAGCGCCGAGAATGCATTCCGAGATGCCCTCTGTGCCAAAATAATCTAGGATATGAAACCTTCGATTTAAATTAGGGTGAGTTGAAATCTTTATTTTAAGATTGATAATCTTGTCTTGAAGCTTAAGTTATGTCCTGAAGCTTTTGTTTTAAACTTTTTCTTGTCGGCTTATTAGAAATCGGAATAAAGAGCCTTTTTCCACGACCGGGAGTAGAAGTCGGTTTCTCTAGCATCAAAATTGTGACAGAATAAAACATTTACTCCCTAGAGACTAAATAAGACAAAAATTTCCCTAGGGAGTTTTCATTATGAGTGACACAACAGCAGGTTAACCTGATAACCTCGAATTTGACATAATTTTGAGCCCTTGTCATGACTTACTTTAAAATTTACCATAGGCTACTAATTTTAAAAGAATTGTAACTAAAGTGTCATAAATGACGTTCAAAAACTACAGATTTTTTGTTTTAAATCTTTCTGCAATGTGAAAAAATAGTATATGCAACTCGGAGAGAATGCTATTTTGCCTCAGTGCAATTTCTGACTGTCGGGCTTCGCCCTCGAGTCAGAAATTGCCCTCAGCAAAATAACGCATTTCTCTCCCTCATTGCATAATCTACTATTACGTTATTTTTTGTACACACTATACTGGGAGATCGAGAGAGCTTGTCTGAAAAAAACTACTCCCTACAGAGAGTATATCAATTTTTACTTCCTCCAGCTGTCACGTATGATATATGAAATGAAATTAGCAATTTCTGGTAGATTTTAAAGAGAAAAATAATCATCAAAATTCAACGCACATATTTAAAAACCAATGAAATCACAGATTTCGTTGAAAATGGTCCAATCACTGCAACTCTTTCATGATTAGTTATTTATTTCAATAAATTGGTTCTTCATTTATGACTTGTTTGTTAAATTCTCCAGTTAAATGCAACTCGTGTCGTGAACAATACCAGATTATAATTCTCCTGAATTTTAACTTGTTGCTATGATCCTAGGAAATGCAACGGGTGACAACGAGTTGCATATCTGTTATCATAGCAACCCGTTATATTCAAGTCGAATGTTACATTACTACTGAAAATAAGAAGTTATTTGCAATCAGTTTTAATTAAGGTAAGAAACTTGAATCCAGCATTTCATCGTTATATAAACCAATAAGGGTTGTTCTTCAAGGATATTTCCTGTACCAACATTACCCGTTGTTTGGAAACGATGTACAGTCGGAGTTCAAATAAATATGAGACAGTGTTTTTTCACATGCAGGTTGAGTTAAGGATTGAAGAATATCTCCATGAATTTAAGCTTATCAGAAAGAGTTACAGATTTCATTACCTGTAAAAGTTTAATGTAATTCTTTCTGATAGCAGGAAATCCATGGAGATATTCTTCAATTCCTAACTGAACCTCCATATGAAAAAAACATTGTCCCAGATTTATTTGAACACGACTGTGAATATGCCTGCTCAGATTATCGTAATCAAAGACGATGTCGGGGAAACGATTAACGAATTCAGTGGGTAAATATGTGCTTACTTCAAATAGTTGCAAGTTAGGTTGTCATATGCGTGCTGTTTTGGAAGGACATCGGTACAGTAATCAAAATATTGGTTTGTAAAGTATCAGTTTGCTTCCCTGGCAGTTCAATTTCTGATTATTTCCAACGTAGAAATGTCTAGTATTCAACTTTAGCCATCCATTATTTTGATTTATTGTAACTTATTTTCTTTTACAATATTAACCCCTCTCTAACACTACGCCAATGACGTTGTTCGAAACAGATGCTGTGGCAATGGCAACATAAGCTGCGTTCGGAAAGGTACCTCTGACAGCTGTTTCCTCGAAATCGTTCATTTATCTCACTTCCACCCCCGCCGATGGCAATTATCGATCTCTTTCTGCGAATAATTTCGAGAAACAGAGCTGTCAGAGGTAACTTTCCGAACGCAGCTATAGTAATGCAAAAAAAATCGAAACATTTAAACACTAAACTAGAGATTACTTTGTTTACAAAATTGTAAAGTTCTTTAACTGTTCAAGCACGTTAAAAATTCAAGGGAACGAAAGTACTGTATCCAGGGGTTTGCCCGTCATTTATATTATGACGCAATTTCTTTCAGCTTTGTGGGCGTTCAATTTGCAACCCTTGCATTATTTTGGCGGGATCCAAAACTGCAATGAAATCGTTCGCCATTTCCCGCGACTCGAGCTCGTGATTAGTTCGTCAGTTAACTTACTTTTTGGTCTAAGGAGTGATGTGACTTTATCTATATTACGCGAACCTCTAAAATTTTACTAAAATAAACTATAGGAGCTGCGAAAAAAAATGTGTAAGTAAAATTTTGGTTTAGGTAAGCAACCAACCTTATTTTGAAACATGTATTTATACTGCCTGTTATGTTGTTTCATGTATTTTCAGCAAGAACTCTCTGCATATTTGAAAAATGTGAAAGATAACATTTTCGAGCTACTCTATAAATTAAAATGTTCGGTTTTTATACTGCCGCCATATTTCTAAATTTACGACTGGGTGTTTTCAAAAACTAATGGGAATAAATTCACATGTGAGTCTGTAAGTCTATGTCAAATTCGCGGTTAGTAGGCTAGGTTTTGTGTCAATTTGTGTCAAAAGTGACGCTCGATTTTGACATAGGAATTAAATTAATGGTACAAAAGTATGCCGCGTGGTTACGTTTAAAATTCAAATAACACCCGGAAACGAGGCAACGAACATAGCCGAATGACTCATTACGGAATGCTTCTTCTACGCATGCCTTGATGCGGCGTGTCAGTTGGTCAGTTCCATGCGAGACGCCTTGTATATTTGTTTTTTGTCGTATCGTGGATGCGTAGCAAGTTGATATTTTAGTGGTTTCGGTGATTTAAATAATGGCGTGTAGAGAATTTTTGCTCGGAACGTGTCGGCGTTCAGAGTGCAGATATCGCCATGGTTTAATTCAGTGCAACAATTTACTAACTTGCACTTACAAGCGCACGTGCATGAGATTCCATTTGTCGGGCGGTGAATTATTAGAAGTTCAAAATAAAGTACGACCGTTTAGTGAAAATATCCAGCGTGAACTGGATCGTTTGGCAATAACCGTCTGGGAGAGTTTTTCAACGCGGGCCAGGTCCAATATTTGTACAAAATGGTTGACCGGCGGTAGCTGCTTGCGACAGTTGCAAGCAACGCTACAGACGTAAGAAATTTTAAGTAGTTTAATATTTATTAGGCCCGGTCTTTCCACTTCCTAATAAACATCTAATAAATTTATTTGACAAATAACTAGAAACCGTCTTTCCACCTCTAGCACTTATTCGGCTAATAACGTAACTTATTCGTCAAATACAAATAACTTATTTGGCAGTTAAATCCAAATAAGGTTAACAGGTCCCTAGTACGCTCGCGCAGTGGTTGACAGCTTTTCGGTGCGTAAAGCGCATGTACGCATGTACACTTGTGCTCATAAAAGTGGAATACACTTACTGTTTTACGTATTTGAAAAGTCGTATTATTCGCATTATTAAATAAATTTTGTATACGATATTTTTATTTAACTATTTTCATGTAATTTAATACCACCAACAATTTTATTTTATCGATGTTTCAAACCAACCGGTATTACAAAACTAAAATATTACAAAAATCGGTTGCAAAACTTGTATTGCATTTTTACGAGCACAAGTGTAGTACAGGGTGTCCCATTTTCGATGATATTATGGGGTATCTCACTTACGAGTAAAGATAGAAAGTTGCGGTTTTCGCAATACTTTGCTACCTTTTTGTTAAAACAAAGATGGTCTAAACAAAATTTTCATAGCCCGCTTCGTTTCTGAGATACAGGGCGAAATTGAAAATATTGCATTTTGGGCCCCCCCTCGTATCTCCGTTATCCTTTAACATATCTCAAAGCTAAAAACTGGCTCTTATACAGTTTTTCAGATTTTTGATGTGAGCCGTCAATTTTTAGTTATAAATTAAACTAATGTTTTTTTAACGAAACACTGTATATATTTTTGTAAAGCTTATAAAATTTCCAATCAAATGAAAGAAAAATATACCGGGTGTTTCGTTTAAAAAAACATATGTTTGATTTATAGCTAAAAATTTACAGCTCACAGCAAAAATCTGACTACGCCACTGGATTCTACGTAAAAAACTGTATGAGAGCCAGTTTCTAGCTTTGAGATATGTTAAAGGATAACGGAGATACGAGGGGGGTCCCAAAATGCAATATTTTCAATTTCGCCCTGTATCTCAGAAACGTAGCGGGCTATGAAAATTTTGTTTATACCATCTTTATTTTCACAAAAAGGTAGCATAGTATTGCGTAAACCGCAACTCTCTATCTTTACTCGTAAGTGAGATACCCCGTAATATCATCGAAAATGGGACACCCTGTACATTGTACAGTGTGTCTTAAAATGAACGTTAGCTAGTGTGCTTTTGATTTCCCATGTAAAATAAAATGTGCCGCTCTTAAGCAATGCTATCATGCACGCGCATAGTAACATAACACAACAACCTGTGTTGACTCCATATATTTAATACTTCTATATTGCACTAGGGTCTGGGAACGGGCGAAAACATTACGGCGCCGACCTAGTCTCTCTCGGAGTACTAAGCGTCTTGTGCGCATTCCTGAAATTCGAACTGCACAGCTTCGTTAACGTGTTTACGGACGACGCTTGTGCGCACAATGCACCAAGTCCGTAGAAACAGATGGTTGTGTGTCTCACTTATGTTGTGACCTCCCCACTTACAGGCGCTAGCAAAATATAGTCAACATTATACCCATTCGGACACACGTGACTTTTGTCTGTCACTGTTCATCTTTAGTAAAACAGATGAAATGGAAGACGTTCAAAAAAATGGCATGTCGTTTAAAAAAATTAATTATTTCACGTCGGGGAGCAAAACACGATTTCTATGATACCAAAATCGTGAGAGAAGTAATGAATTACTCCCTAGAGAGGACAAAGGTCCCTAGGGAGTTTACATTATGACTGCGCAACATAACAAGAGCTCTTGTCATAATGACTTACAGTGCCACCAACTTTAAAATTTACCATAGGCTACTAATTTTAAACAAATTCTAACTAAAATGTCAATAAATGACGTTTAAAAAAAACTGGTTTTTCGTTTTAAATCTTCCTGCAACGTGAAAAAAATAGTATATGCAACTCGGAGAGAATGGTATTTTACTTGGGTCAGTAATTGCACCTCAGCAAAATAACGCATTTCTCTCCCTCATTGCATAATCTACTATTAAATTTTGACGTTTCTAATCTGTCAGATTATATTTTTCGTGTAAGTTATTGAGATAAGGGTAATAAAACCTAAATTAAACCTGAATTCGTTGAGCAGGTAACTGAAAATAAACAGAAACCATCGGTCATGCCGTATAACGAGCAGTCATGATAACCTACAAAACGAAGTATCATTTATGTACTATTACTCTAAAATTGCATTTTTAAGAATCGACATACCTATAGTCACTATATTATCACGTGACTCCGAATAGGTATAAATATGACTATAGTAGTATTAAATATTTGGTAGACACTAAATTAAATGCTCTGAATAATGCAATACAAATAACAATGTAGTAGCGCTTAAAAATGTACATGCAAACAAATTTCAAAGGTAACTAGATAACGTTCTTATCAATACACCCTGTATGAAGGTTTTGTTTTTATGTCTTGAACAGCCACCTATAAATATAAAAAATAGTAGAATATTAAATAATAGGGGAACCAACTATAAGAAAAAACGTAGGGATACGCGTTTTTTTCCAGTGGCGTGCCACTGTTTGGGTCAATATACAGGTTTGAGCTCCCCAGTATGCCACCGGTTGACCTCAAAATGTTATTTACACAGAATTATGTACAAAACTATTACTAATAAACACCCTAAAAATTTCAATAAAAAACATTGCTCCATTTTGAAAATATTAGAGTAAAATTTTAAAATAAAACAAATTTCAACACCCTGAATAATATTAGTCGCCATGCCCCCAAAATGTGTGATTTAATATTGACCTACGACTGCAAGTTTTCAACTAGTTATTTTGTTTTGTAGGTCTTCCCAGCTGTAACGGTTGCAGCGAAGTTTTATTACGGGGCACTACTGCAAGGATCACCTGTGAAAATAACCACATGTACTGTTGCAAGTGTATCACTTCCTTGCCGCTGGACGTTAGTGGAGCGCTCCCCCTAACGTTATGTGAAAAATGCCAAACCTGGGGATTGGTTCACAACTTGTTTTAGACTGCTTTCCCGTAATCAACAGATTGTTACCGTATTCCTCCTGCCAATGTCTTGCGTAGTGTATATGTTCCAGCGTAGTGTATATGTTCCAGCGTCGTGTATATGTTCCTGCTTAGTATAATTTTTTGGCGTGCTTTTTAGTTTTAATTGTTCTTTCACATTCTGACATTTCGATTCATTGTGGGCCATGAATCTTCATAACCCAAACATTATTTTTACCAATAAGCTCTTGCGTTGTTTTGATTTTCCTGCGTAGATTTGATTTTCCTGCTTAGATTTCATTGTCCAGCGCTGTTTATAGGAATACCGTAAAATCTGTATTAGTTCGACAAATTTAACATACTTGTCATCATGGATAATAATGCTCCAGAGCACCCAGCCAACAAAATCACCCCTCCGCGAGTTGATTATCCATACACTTGCACTTCCGTGGAAAGAGTTCGCCGTAATTTAAACCGAGCTTTTTCTGCCCTTGATTACCCTCTATACGACAGCCAAGAACCAGTGCCCGTTTCAAATGTTGACTGCCCTGTGCAACAAGCGTTTGATATCGAAAACGTTAATGGTTACTCCAACGTTGTAGCTTCTTCACAAGAGTACTCTCCTATCACATCAATAAGCAGTCATTCTTGTGTATCTGGTAAGAGTTGTGCTATTTTTACCTGATTTTTTTTAAATTGTAGCTTTATTTTCAGCATCGCATAGTGCGGGCACGGAAGATTATCCGTTAATACTAGGTAACTTTGGAGAGTCTCAACAATTTTCCGAAAATGGTCATTTGAAAGAAGCTGTACCGGTACAGAGTACCAAATCTAGCGTACCCCAAGAACACGTAGCAGATACCTTGGACTCTGATAAAGACATTGCAGCGTTTTTACCGAACATTGTTCATCCGGGTTATGTTACACCATCACATGCTGAAAGCGTAGCTAGTAACGAAGAAGGTCGCAATTCAAGACGACAGTTTTGCATATTCTGTAAGAAATGTGTGGTTAAATTACCCAACCATCTTGAGGCATGTCATCATGAGGAACAATTAGTTGCCCGTCTGAAGTGTTTTCCGAAAGGTGTGTACTTTCACAGCTAATTCGTGATACTTTTGTTAACTACAGGAAAATTTTATTCAAATGAAATCGAGCCAAGTATTCCAAATTAGAAAGTTTGAGGGATATGCTTGCCACATATTAAATTTTGTTGAAAAAATAAAGCCATATTTTCCTATAAAAGTAAACTTCAAACGAACGCGGAACTTGATCTTAAGATAAATAGTTCGGCTTGTCACTTTCAATTTTATTTCTTTTTTAGGTCACCCTGAGAGATATGCAGTTCTAAAGTTATTGAGAACTAAAGGTTTGGAGATGTATAACCGTAATCGTTCTTACAATAACGGTATTCTAATACCAGCACGAAGGCCTAAAACGCAGCAACCATCTTCCGGTGGTGTGCAGGTTTCGCATGCGTCGGTGCCACATCTATCAAGTAACATGGAGTTTTCACATCTCTCTCCTTCTGGGCCATCAACCAGCAACGTGCAGTTGAATCCCTACGTACTTTTAAATAGGGTTGCTGTTCCGAAGCGTTCCAAGCTTGTCCGGGTTTCAAGTAAATCGGGCATTTCTCCGTCCCAATGTGTTACACCGAAGAAACAAAAAATAAAGGGTAAGAGCCACATACGTGTTCATTTCTTCGTACTTGTTAACCTACTAATAAATTGTACATTCGCTAATGGAATATCTTTGTTTAGCCCGCCGTAGTCGATACGTGTCGCCAAAAACACCAGAAAATAACCTTTGATGATTGGACAGAAGAACAAGAGAACGCAACGACGGAGTACTTTCAAATTGTATTCGAGCTAATTTGAGGAATCACATCGATTATGGAAATTTAAAACCAGATGTATGTACTATAATTTAATTATTTTATTATCTTATTAATAACGTTTCTAATCAATAGTAATATAACAAGGGCTAGACATACTACCGATACTTTTGCACACGCGAAGGGTCGAGTGCTGGTTGCAATGGAAACTGTCCCAAGGGCAGTTTTCTAAGGGAAACCAACACGATGACTCTTGGCACGGGCAAAATTATATGTGAGTGTGTCGCCTGCGTTTATATTTTGAAGATTATTACACACAGCTGTCGCATGACAAATATACAATGAGAACCATGCATTTTTTTAAAATCGACCGATCTCGAACTGATTTCCTGATGAGCTCCTTAGTGCTAATTATCGACCCCGTAGATGGTGTGATAATTAGAAATAGAAATGCAAGTAACAAGCAATTTGAGTTTTTTGGCATTATTAGATCAATTTTAAATCATAATTTGTATACGCGTTTTTTGTAATAATCTTCAAAATATAACCGCGGGTGACACACTTGCATATAATTTTGCCCGTGCCAAGAATCATCGTGCTGGGTGCCCTTAGAAAACTGCCCTCGGGACAATTTTCATTGCAACCAGCACTCGACCCTTGGCGTATGCAAAATTATCGGTAAGTATGTCTCGCCCTTGTTATACCGGGTGGCCATAAACATCTGAGATCCCGGTAGCCATGGAATTAGCTACTTATAAATGTTGGTTAGCATTATACATATTTCAATTTCAATAAACATTGGTATGAAATGTAATAAAATGCAAATAAGAGGAGAGGAATGTGCCCCACATTCTGCAGTTTAGCCTACGACTCGATTATAAAAATCTCCTGTTCTAACTTCAATACTTATTGCAATCTGCAATAATTTTTGACAGATAGGAATTTTAGTTCTAATGACATTAATGACATTTAGTTTAGTTGGATTCACCACTTTAATAAAGCGGTGTTGATTCCAAAGGTAATGTGATATCAGATATTTATGGCCACCCGGTATTAATTACTATGTATTATTACACCTACTGCCGGTCTTATAAAAACCACTAATCTGACATTAACTTTAATTCGCTGTTAAAAGAAACAAAAGCGCATCAAAACGTCAGTGCTTATGACATTTTATTCATTAGTGAACAAATTTTGATGCGCTTTTGTTTATTTTAACAGCGACTTAAAGTTAACGTCAGATTAGTGGCCTTTATAAGACCGGCTGCTAATGCCTATACAAATTATGATTTAAAATTGTTCTAATAATGCCAAAAAACTCAAATTGCTTGTTTCTTGCATTTCTATTTCAAATTATGACACCATCTACGGGGTCGATAATTAGCACTAGGAAGTTTAACGGTTTCCCTAGGCAGCTTATCAGGTAATCAGTTTGGGATTGGTCGATTTAAAAAAATGCATGGTTCTGATTGGATGATATCTATCATGTGACAGTTGTGTGTAATAATAGTAATCTACTTAATGCTCTGGACCTCTTGAGAAGTAGTATCACCGCGTAGTGAAATTTACTGCAAAACGTGCTTTTTAGACATTTGAACGTATTTAAAAATTAAACTAGAAATTTCGAATTTTTGGATGCAGAATTTTTTAATGACTAAATGTGTTCCAATAGGTATCCATTAAAAATTATGTCATCTAGCATGGCTATGAAATAGTTCCTAATTTATGAATGCAACAACGTTATACTATACTATGTCAAGTTTAACATTTGATTTTTAAGTGACTTATAGTTTCATTCAGAAATTAGGAACTATTCCATAGCCATAACTACTTACTTAAATACTTATGTTATTAACAGCTTTAAACATTTGTAGGTTCGACTGATAATGGTACTTGGCACTCCGAAGTCTTTAATGGCATTAAAAACCCCTTTTAGAGATGCCATACGACTGCGAAAAGTGCCATCGTTCCCGGAGATATGAGAAGCCAACTTGCAGTACCCCTCTTTGCAGTGTGAAACCTCGACTGTTATAAAAACGGCCGTGTGCAACATCATACGAAACAACAAGCGTTCGTAATCCACATGGTCATTATTATTTGAAAGTTGTTTTATTTTGGTTTACCGATATTGCTATTTTTAAATTATTGCATTATTTGTGGTTTATTATCTGTTAGTTACTAAATCATGTTTTTATGTTTGTAAACTGATTTTTTCTACAACCGTGTCTAAAGTAGATACTTTGAACACGTTAGTTAGTTTGTAACGTGTCAATTTTTAAAACGCAGTGCATAAAAAATTCTTTACAAACCTTGGAGTGTAAAAGTAAGATGTATTTTGGGTTACGTATGATAAAAAAAGTGAAATGTTCGGTTGTAGAAGAAATCTAGTATGCAATAGTGTGTAAAAGGTCTTTTTTGCATAGTGATCGTTAAAGTCGTTTTTTTTTAACGAAAAATCGTATTGAAAGTTCCACTTTTTTTAATGCAAAAATCGTGAAAAAAAGTACGCTTTTTTTACTATTTTATTGAAATGTCAATTTGACGGTTGTCAATTCCGAAGTCCTTTTCGACTAAATTTCGACCAAGAGATCACTATCCAAAAAAACTACGTGTACAGGGTGTTTTTTTTTCGTTGATATTATAGTGTACATACTAAAGGTTAAGAGATACAAAAAAAGTAGTATACGTGTCTCGTCCTCTTTTTTAGTGGTTAGTTTAATGGCGTAATCAGAACTACGCTAACTAGATTTGTTTAGGAAATACAGGGTGATTCTCAAAATCTGCTGTTTTTTGTAATCTCTTGTAACTTGTTAATTAGCGGAGTTACAAAAAAAATTGTAAATACAAAAAACATGCGAGTTTTTACGTAGATCCAGCGGCGTACTTAAAAAAATTATAAGGGTTTTGATTTTTGAGACATTTAGAAAATTATCATTTTTTAATAAGATCTGTATCTGGATAGCTCATAAAATTACATTTCTTTTTACCATTGCAACGATATATAATGCTTAATATTTTATTTTATTGTAAATAGCGAAAATACCAAAAAACCCAAAACAATTAAGATTTTTTTTAGTGGCCCATAGATTGAGTCACCATTATTTTTGTTTTAGAATGACATTTCAACGTTTTTGTTTTAATGACAGTTAATACTAGTTTTATAATATTCTAAAATCGTAAGCAAGAATATCTTAAAATTAAAATTTTGCATAATTATGATTTGGAAAAAAAAGAATATTTGTCCCATATTAATTATGAATTAGAAAAAATTGGAGTTTTATACCACATCTACAAAAATCTTTTTTCGCTTGTTGACACTTTCCTATTTCGAAAAAAACGTTGAAATGTCATTACCAAAAACAATTACGATTCAATCCATGGCCAACTAAAAAGATCGTATTATTTTGGGTTTTTTTGGTATTTTCGCTATTTAGGATAAAATAGAATAATAAGTATTATATATCGTTGCAATGGTAAAAAACAATGTAATTTTATGAGCTACCCAGATATAGGGTGTCCCATTAAAAAAATGATAATTTTCAAAATATCTCAAAAATACCCACCCTTATAATTTTTTCAAGTACACCGTTGGATTCTACGTAAAACGTTGCATGTTTCTTATATTTACAATTCTCCGCTAATTACGAAGTTACAAGAGATTACAAAATACAGCCTGTATTTCCTAAACAAATCTAGTTAGCGTAGTTCTGATTATGCCATTAACCTAACCACTAAAAAAGAGGACACGACATGTATACTAGTTTTTTTGTATTTCTTACCCTTTAGTATGTACCCTATAATATCAACGAAAAAAAAACAACCTGTACAACACGTTTTGAAAGTCCTCACTCGCGTTTTAATTCTACTCCATTCGTGCCGAAAGAGTAGCTTTACGCGCTTGTATCATAAATTACTACTATAGAACTTCAATTCTACTTGCCTGCTAATCTAATGAAGGTATTATGTTTTTTAAGATATTTTTTAGAAATTGTCAACTGGTAACTAACTATTGCTTTTGGTTTTTTGGCTGACCATTATTTTTACCAAATGCTTTTCTGTTATTTAACAAAAAGTTTTCAACACGATTAGCAGTTTTGTTATTTTTTTAAATTGCTATTTTCTTATTGTATCACTTTTAAAATATGATTTTGTTAGATTTTAGTTTGGATAATTAAAAATGCATGTGTCACTTTTTACCATTTAAATTATATGGTTTCTTCACTGTATTTTAATATTTCCATTGTAAACATTGCCAAAGGTGTTCCATGTAATATTTTAGATTATAAGTAAAAATACGTTGAAGTGTACTTTTGTTATATTTTGTATTTGAATGTAAATAGGAAATGGCTTACTAAATAAAATATAAAAATGGGTTTACTTGTTTCATTATATCTAGATATTTATTAATACGATGTGCTGATATTGGTTTTTTTCTGAATAATTGGTATATTATGCTACTCGAGAGATTTCAATAGTATTTGTTATTTGTTTAATAATTAAGGGGTTAGAGCACTTTGAAATTGTGAGAAGTGCATCTAGTTGATGGGAATACTCAAATTTATTAGAATAAAAAGGACACAACTGATTTTTATATAAAATCTGGAACATTTTAATCATCTAATACTTGGAGCTTTAAAATTACTTAACTTTAAGCAATGGTAATTATTGTTGGCGAATTTGTTATTAATTCAATGGTGAAACTGTGATTAGAAGCTGTAAAAGTTTTATGAATAATGCAGGGTCCACGAACTAGTGAGACCTACTTAAAATAGGTTGGTGGACCCTGTACAAGTTGATAAACACGTTTCTTCAATAATAATTTGTCTAACATTACCTATGCATCATTAATTTTAAACCTTAAATTAACAAAAATTGCCAAAAAACGAATTTTGTGACAACATACATATTGTGACATATATTAAACAAAGGGGGGAGTGGAGACTAAATTAATTCATTCATTCATGTAGTTCTGCACTTCACATAACAAATTTTATAATATTTAACACCTGTTAGTTATGTATAAACAATTTGTAGTAACATTTTCCACATATTTCATGAATAAACTTAAAACTAAGATTTTCAATGCTTTTAATACTACATCCCGCCATTATTTTTGGCTCGGTTCATGCAAGTTAAACAACTGTTTTACCGACAGCTCACAACTACCATTTATTATGTCTATTAGCCCATACAACGATTTTATTTCCCGCTAAAACTCGCATCGTCGTATGTGGGAAACGATGAATATATATATATATATATATATATATATATATAGATATAGGTAAAATTTGATCTGTCTTATATTAAAGGCATTGAAAATCTCTCGAGGTAGTAAACGTTTACAATTCTCTTTGGATATATGTAAAATTTTATGTAAATATCTAATGGTATCATTTATATCATTTAATTCTATTTTTAAAATATTGTGCAGTAACCTTCTTTGTGTGTTATCCACTTTTCTTAGCGTGCGATTGTTCTGCGTTCTGCAAAACACGTTCTCCGTTGCCTTTATGTAGCCTCTCAGGTGGATTGGTGTGATTCCAAGTTGTCGACATCTGGTTAGGAAAATCCTTCGATTTTTGGCTGCCGCCAGCTTCTTGCTCGTGGTCTGCCAGTTCTTAAGGTAGGAGACTGCCTCTTGCCCATAATCCCTGCTCACTGACTCGTAGAAATGCATCGGTAATTCTATAAAGATAGTCCCTCTCACAGCTTGTGTGGTTACATACACAGTAAAATGTTATTTCTTGACTGGGATAGGGGTTGGAAAAACTCCAATCTCAGTGCTACGCACAGGTACCAAGCTTTAATGGTTAGATTGAATTAAAACCACTTGTATGTTTCGCCTGACGTTTCGTTTTTTATTCAAAACATTATCAAAAGCTATGGACAAAAATTTACAATAAGTAACGTTGTTATAAAAGTTATTGAAAGTGACAGTCTTACCTAACACCTTGTGGACCAAAACACATGTTTTATTAAAAGCATGTGAAGATATTCAAATTTGAACAAATTCATAACAGGGGCAGTAGGCCACCAAGATTACAGACCTGGGCTGCACATGATATAAATACACTTAGTCATACATCTAGTCAGTTACACATTAAAAAATTACTAGCACATTTAAAATTTGATTTACAATAATTTTATTAGCTATTTGGCCAACATGGCCGTCAATTTAGATAAAATCGTGGTATTATTTCTAATCAAACAGCGACAGGTGTCAGACAAATTGTTAGAACCGCGCATGCGCGGAGCGCAAGACGTCCAAATATTACGAGGGACGTTCAAAATGGAATTGACCAATTAGCTTGTACAATGCAATCTAACATAAGACTAGTCAAAAAACGACGACAAGGGCTATGTCTGAAGGTTCTAAAAGGTGGAAACTACAAAAAGAGTCCTAATTGAGCACCCAAAGTTGTAAGTCTACCATGGGAAAAAAGACAAATGAGAAAAAATGGAGGAGAAAACACCCTAATTAGATCTAAATATAACTAAATTTATTGTGGGACCGTATTGAGTTTATTAAAAATTTTATTATTAAAGAATTAGTAATAGATATAAATATATATATATATATATATATATATATATCGGTTTCAGAACGTCTGTCGACGTTGTCCGATGCCTAGTTTCCATCTTTTTTTGTCTTCCCATTGTCCATCCTGTAAATTGCGGTCGCTCATCGCTTTTCTTATTCCCTCATTCCGGTTTCTTTTTGGTCTTCCCCTTTTACGGCGTTGGTGAGGTATCCATTTTATAACTTGTTTAGGTAGCCTTTCTTCCGTCATCCGTTGTACATGACCATACCATATAAGTTGCAATCTTTCAATGTCTTTCATAATTGTATCTTGTACACCCATTTGTTGTCGCACCACTTCATTTCTCACTCTATCTCTACGTGAAATTCCTGCAGATCGTCTTAAAGCATCCATCTCTGTTGCTTCTATCTTTTTCTTGTTCTTTTCTGTAATTCTCCACGTTTCGGCCCCGTATAACAAACTGCTCTTTATCATTGTGTTGTAGATGTTATATTTTCTGTGTTTTGTTATGTTATTATTCCATAGGATTCCATTTAGACATGCTATTGTTTTTCTTGCTTGTACTATCCTCGATTGAATTTCTTTATCGTCTGTACCACTTTTGTCAAATAGTATTCCTAGATATTTGTATTCGCTACAGCATTCTATTTCGTCTGTTCCTTCAAGCATTAAGTTACTTTGATTTATACCCACACACAAATATTTTGTTTTTTGCAGATTTATGTCGAGGCCCCACTCTTCATATGTTTCTTTTAACTTTCTGGCCATATACTCCAGGTCTTCTTTATCTCCAGCGATAACCGCCTGGTCGTCAGCGAATTGCAATGTATAGACGGTTGTATGTTCTAGCTCTATACCCATACCTGAGCATTTTCGTTTCCATTGTTTCAAAGCTCTTTTTATATATATTTTGAAAAGAGTGGGACATATGCATCAGCCTTGTCGGAGTCCTTTATTAATAGCAAATGGTTTAGATATTTTGTTTCCCATTTTTTATCCTAGATATTGTGTTCTGGTACAAATTTTGAACAGCTTTAATTAACGTATGGTTAATATTTGATTGTCTCAGAACCTCCCATAGTATGTTGGTAGGGATGGAATCATATGCTTTGTTAAGTCCACAAATAACAAGTGTGTATCCTGGTTGGTAGCGGTTCTTTTCTCTATTATCTGCTTCATAGTAAATACGTTATCCGAACAAGATCTACCAGCTCTAAATCCACTCTGTTCTTCTTCGTCATGGTATTCATTTTCTATTAAATCTGGCACAATTCGGCCATATAGTCGGCTCATCGTGCTAGTTACTGATATCCCTCTATAATTGCCACAATCTTGTTTGTTTCCTTTTTTGTGTATTGAAGATATATATGCCACTTTCCATGTTTCTGGTACCTCCTGTCCATTTATACATTCTTCAAATATGTGTGTTAAGATTCTAAATAGTTTTTGAGTGCCATTTTTTAGTAACTCAGCATAAATTCCCTCGGGACCGCAAGATCTTCCATTCTTTAATCTGGTTATTGCTCGTATCACAGTGTCCTCTCCAATTTCTATTCTTTCGCCTTCAATGTTAACTGTAGTTCTTATATCATTGTCGTTTAAGAATTGCGGCCTTGTCTCTGTTAATAGCTCTTGATAGTGCTTTATCCAAATTTCCTCTGAAATTGTATTTATAATTGTAGTTCTCTTTTCTGTTGTTTTTACATTCCTTATAAATTTCCACACTTCCGTGCATTTCCTTCCACCTATGTACGTACTGATTTCTTGACACTTCCTATCCCATAGTTTGTTTTTCTCCGCTATTATTGTTCTTCTTGTAATTCGTTTAATCTCTCTATAAGCCTCTTTGTCTTCTTGACTATTAGTATTTAGCGATCTTATATACAGAGCTTTCTTTCTTTTTACTAGGTTTTCAATTTCTTCAGTCCACCAGATTTTTTTGCTTATTTTTGTACTTCTCTGTCCCAAAGCTTCGTTTGCTGCCTGATGAATACTGTGAATTACATTTTGGTATGATTCTATCAGAGACAAGTTATTAGAATCGTTTAAGTTATGATCTAATCTTTGTTGGTATAAAGTTTTAGTACTCTCATGATATAGGCTGTCAAGCTTGTACTTAGGATAATCGGCATATTTATCAGTATTAAGCTTATCATTTTTTGTTTCGTTTATTTGATCTATATTCTGACACCATGGTATAAATATCTTAGATTTTACTATATAATGATCCGATCCACAGGTGACACCTCGTTGTACTCGAACATCCTGTATTTTCAGTTTTGTATCCTGTTTCACTATTATGTAGTCAATGATTGATTTTAACTGGCGTGTACGTTGTTCCCAGGTATACTTGTGAATCATCTTGTGTTTGTAAAATCCATTTGATATTTTTAATTTGTTACATTCACAGAGATTAATTAATCTTTCTCCATTGTCATTAACGATTGGTTCTCCAAATGGACCTACTACTGGATTATTAATTTTTGCACCTGTGCGACCGTTAAAATCTCCCAATATTAGGATTTCTCTAGATAACCCAACATCTAGTATAGCTGCATTTAACTCTTCAAAAAATTGATCTTTGACTGCTACGTGTTTGTCATCTGACAGTGCGTATACTGCAAATATTGTTAATCGTTTCCCTAGAATATTTACGTTGACTTTTATCATATTTTCATTTATTGCTTCCCAACTAGTTATTTTATTTTTATACTTCTTTTTCAGTAATAGTGAAACTCCTCTCTTTGCGCGCTGATCCTTCTGTACTCCACTAAACAGATGTATGTAATCGCCCACTGTTTCTATTCCTTTACCTTTCTTTTTCGTCTCTGTTAAAGCGACAACGTCCATATTTATTTTGTCTATTTCTAATACTATTTCTTGCAACTTTCCACGGCTACCTTGTACATTCCACGTTCCACAATTCACAATCCTTTTCCGCGCTTTTTGTCGTTTACCATTAGGACAATCCATTGTTCCGAGGCCTTTTTTAGGCTTTTTAGTGAAAATTTACTTTTTACGAGTGATGGGGGACTGGCCCATTCCCAACCTCCAACCTGGAGGACCAGGATCTTTGATTTTGGGGTGAACATCCCCTAGACGGATTGTTGATACGCAACTAAGAGATCCATCTTCCCTTTTATTATGTTAGCTCATCTGCCTCCTCTGTCGTTGGATCTAATTTTGATCTCTTCCGCCATTGGAACCATTGGCTCATTATAGGGATTACACAGGGAAATACTAGGTAATAGGATTAACATTTAGGGGCAGTAAGTAAGAATGGGATTTAAGGTAATGGGTCATCGGACAGATGCCTCTCTTAGTCGCCTTTTACGACAGGCGGAGGATACCCTAGGCCTATTCTCCACCCGGACCTAGACGGTCAAATATTATACTGTGTAAATATGCTTTGTTTCCCGTTTAAACCTGTTTTTATCTACAGTATCTTTTAATGATCACGCCGTCAAAATTTTATGATTGAAATCGCGTCAATTTAAATTAAAAGTCGCATTAAATTAACACGTGTGTGCATAACGCTGCACATTTTATGATTTTTAGGAAATCAGAAATAATCAATTAAACTTACGTCTAGCAATATTTCAGGCATTTTCCACTTCTGGTTAATCAAGTGTAAGTATTATTTTTCTTGGCCGTTTTAATTTGAATTCTCTGGTTTAAAAATTTATTTTATTCTATTTACAAGCTATACATTTCCGGAGAAGAAGCCGCGTGGCGCTGTTGGGTAAGCGCCAGACTTGCATTAAGCAAGTCCTCGGTTCGAATCCCGCGGGGGTCGGAATTTTTCCGCCTTGGCGATTGGAATCGGGCTCGGTGAGACCATTCACAGTTGGGCACCAAATTAACTGTGCTCTACTCAGAATCACAGACCTAAGAGATAAGGTAACAAGGTCAACACATCACCAATACACACACCTCATACAATGGTTGCTGCGCAAGCACCAAAAGCGCGATCCAACTTTGTATCCCGAATCCGGGACAAGTTAATCATTGTACCGCCAGATTCCAGCGCATAAAGCACCAGCCTCGACACCGCAAGGTAAATGAGGTTACAGATTATACATACATACATTTCCGGATAAACTGTAGCTGCTTCTCAGTTCTGTTGATCCATTTGCCGTGGTGGATAAGACCACATTTTCTGTTTGTGTTCTTTCTTTTCCTACAGATCCTGGTCTGTTTTAGCCTGATTTACGATCTTCTTCCATTCTTTTCTATCCTTAGTCAGACTTTTCCAGTTTTGTATTTTCTCGGCCTCGGTAGCCTTCATTCTATTATTATCCTTACCGGCTCTTTATTGTTCTTCCTATATACATGACCATACACCATCGTATTCTTTGTTATTTGAAAATCGTAACTATATTTTCTTCTTTTAGCAGTGTATATATTTTATAATTCATCAGTTGTCTTATTTCATCTTCTATCTTTTTTAAAAATGTAATCACCTTTTATTAACAAAATAAAACTTCGGGAAGGCGAAACGTTGAACATCCAGCAAGAACGAAATTTAATTCAAATGTTAAGCATTATACAATCAAATATTGACGTTTACAAGATTTCAAACTTAGTACTGTAGCGATCTTGGGGCCGGGCCGTTGGAGACATATGACTCAGCGTCCCGATCATGAGTGAATGACAGGCGGGGGCAGTCTCACGACCTTGAGCCGGTTCACGTGCGGACGGATGACTCACACCCTCCCAGGCTTCGAGAAACGACCTTGGCGACTCATGCGCGCGAACACGTCAGCGTTGTTGGAAGGATCGAGAGTGTCTCGACGTTTCTAGAATGACTCACCCGGCGAATATAAATACGCGAAAAGGAAATAAGAGGACAGTTGAAGTCGAAGTCCGAGGGCCGACTCCAGCTTTGAAGTACGCGGAAGCTGCCATATAAATAAACAATTAGCGGTACTTACGGAGGCTTTCACGGCCATTGCCATTAAGTAACAAACAATTTTTCGCCCACTATCGTAAGGGGCCAGAGGCGAAATTCAGAAGAGTTTCGCCTCTGGCATGGTTGAGTTACCGTGCTCTTTTGCTTTTCCTCATGCATTCCCCCGAAAGTGGGCGAATCGTTAAGTTCTTCGACCTCAATAATGACAGGGTCCAATCCCGGAAGTCGTTTGTTACTTAATTAGCTGTAAGTGATTTGCATAATATTTCTAAGAATATCCTTACATGATGCTTAAATGTTATATAATATGATTAAAATATACTTCGGAATACAGTGAGATCATACATTTTTGTTATGCCAGAACGGTTTCGAACGCAAAATTAGTGTCTGAGATTAATTCACACCTTCAATTAACTGATCAGTCAATTTGACATTTCTTAAATCAGTATGTGTTTATTAAGAATCATGTAATTTCTTCACAAAATTGCAAGCTTTTTTAATTAATGCATACTCATACTTTCAAAAGGGTTTGAAAAAAACTGTGTCTAGGTGCACGCAATTTTTGGTATTAGCTGCAATCCAAACGGAAGAAATCTCGATCGGACTCCAATTACCCAGTAATTTATACCAGAAAATATAGTTTAGAGCCGTAGAAGAGCTGCTAGGAAACATTGTGAATATAAATTCGCCCTATCGACGCCTGTGCATTACAAAACAGCTTAAGCATGAAGAGCTAGTTAGGTTATTTGCAGTCGTTGTTATTGTTGGGATACTCTATATGGGCAATAGATTAAAACAAAATATGCGTTGACGTCAAATTAATGACGATCATGGTTTGGAGTGCACCCAATACAAAAAATTGCGTGCACTCTGCAGTGCATCTAGCCACACCGTTAAAAAATGGCGATTGTAGATACAGCATTTAAACCTGTATTAACGAATTTATACAAAAAAAACTGATCATTAAGGCAAAATCAAAACAGCCCGTTACATTGTTTATAGTACGTTATCAAATTAAAAGATATCGCTAACTACGTGTACAGGATGCCCCTATTATCAAAATTTAAATAAACACCGTCAGCCAATTCAATAGTAGTGCTTCGGTTCCACGAGACTGGTCTCGATCTCGTCTCGAAATTCGAGACTTGTTAAAATTTTCGAGACCGAGACCGAGACTTGAGCGGTCTCGGTCTCGTCGCGAGTCTCGATTTTTGTTAACATTTTATTCTTAAAAAAATTACTTATTCTAAGTTATACGGAAAAAGGCAGTTATGTGTACTAATTGCATACCGAGGGCAAGTATTCGCAGGCGCGAGAAATACATTAAAAATGCTGCACTGACTTGATTTAAAAATCGAATTGGGGGAAGTACCGACTAATGAATCACCTCATTCGCACACAGTATGTTCTATTTTAAGATTTGCGATTAGTAGAACGTCATCTACATCGGTATACGAAGCAAGGTCGAATGTTGTAACATCAAATTTTACTTTGCATATTAAAATTTGTTAAGACTCTCATCGATACCGAGACCGAGACCTACAAAATTTTTCGAGACCGAGACCGAGACTGAGACTTGTCATTTGAACCGAGATCGAGATCGAGACCACTATAGGTCTCGACTCGTCTCGACAAGACGAAGCACTATTCAGTAGGCACACTCTCAATCCAATTCTCAGAAAACTATCACAAAAGCATTTAATATCAACGATCACCTATTTCCTAACCTATCATATGCAAGTAAAGCCCAAGCAAAGCCACTTCTAAACAATTATCAACATGTCTATTCCAACTCCGAAATTATTCTACTGTTCAACAATTAAATCGTATTACTGAATGTACTGAAAACTGATTTGAACACAAAAACACACATCAGCTATCTTCATTGATGCTAAACAAGCGTTTGACAGAGTATTGCATAAGCGAATAATGTTTAAACTAATTAAGAGCAACACAAAGAACTACCGTGTGCACAGCATCCTGTCTTGCAAATCTTTATTTCTCAACATCCATAAACACTGCAACTTCTGAAATTAAATCAATTACAGCAGGTATACCACAGGGTTCTGTACTGGGACCACTTTTATTTAATATTTCTTCATGACGTACCTGAACCACAAAATATCACACTTGCAATGTGTGCAGTTTGCAGATGATACGATTATATTAAGTCGAAGCGAAGACACAAATATCACAATTAACCAACTTCAAGAAAACGTAGATATTATTGCTAAACAGTTTAATAAAAGGAAAATGCAGGTTAATTCGTTAAAATCTGAAACAAAAATGCATACTCTCCACAGGTTAATCAATACTCCTAACGGTTCGGATAGTTCCGTTAAACTTCTTGAAATGTATGTACTAGGCTAACGCGGGATTATCATGTTAATAAGAAGCTCAATGAGGCTCATGTGAGATTATTAAAATTATATCCATTACTCAACAAAAAATCTCCATTAAACACTGAATGCGGAACTCTCATTTCCATTATCATTTTCGGACATATCCTAACCTATGGTTTCCCAATTTGGTGTAATGCTAGTGACACGCGAATGAACAAAATTCGAACAGAGTGCTCAGAATAATACTTACTAAACGCTCCGTGGTTTATTAGGAATTCATTAATATACCGATAATTAAAAATACCAACCATCAAGGAATTTATTTCTTGAAACGTAAACTGCCTCAGGATGTCCTGCTATCTGAAGAAAGTGATTAAGACATAATAGGTAACGGGCCAACGAAACCCCTTACTGTTTAGAAAAGTACAGCAAAAAAAGTTAAAAGCTATCAGTATTTACAATTTTGTAATACTCAAATTTCATTAGTGAGTTAGTCATATACATTTTTTCCACGCCTGCAATCTTAAAACACCCGTATGTATGTATTATCTGTAACCTCTTTTACCTACTGGTGTAAATAGTGGTGCTTTGTACGTTAGTATCTGGCGGTGCAGTGCTCAACCTGCCCCGGTTTAGGGCTATAAAGTTGGAGCGTACCTTTTGAGCTTGCGTAGCAACCATTGTGTTAGGTGTGTGTGCGCTGGTGATGTGTTGACCTTGTTACCCTATCTCTTAGGTCTGTGGTTCCGAGTAGAGCACAGTTAATTTGGTGCCCAACTGTGAATGGTCTCACAGAACTCGATACCGATGGCCAAGACTGCGGAAAAATTCCTCCCACCGTGGGATTCGAACCGAGGACTTGCTTGATGCAAGGCTAACGCTCTACCAACTGTGATACACAGCTACACCCTTATTATTAATTAAAATCGTTTTATTTTATATTTTGTGTCTTTATTCTATATCTTTCCAACTTCAAATCGAAACTAATCAATTTTAAATTCAGAATAAACACATTTAAAATAGAACTAAACAATTTGAAATCGATTAAACACATTTAACTTATTCAAGATAATCTCTGAAACTTCTTTGTGGCGTGAATTCATAATTCATATTCTTATATGGGCATTTCGCGAAATACCCATATAAGAATATAAACTTATTCAAGTGGAGAACAATGAATTTCAAATTGACTAAACACATTTAAGTTGAGAATTAACACGTTCAAATTGAAATAAACATTAAATTATTTATTAAGTTGTGAATATTAATGTCAAATAATAAATCAACCACAGACCGTGTGTGTTCATACGCCACCTTATATAAAGAAAAAGGAAGCAGATAACATGAGCAAGCAAATTTGTGTCACCGTCAATAATAATGGAGATTCGAAAGGATTCGCTGTTACACTTGACGTAAAGAAAGCCTCAGCTAATCGATGGATAAAGAATCAAAACGAGCTACAAAGACAACGTGGTGAAAGAGGAGGACCAAAATTACGGAAAAACATCGTGACTTCATGGTTCAGTATATGGAGGAAAATCCAAGACAGACATTTAAAGAATTTAAGAACTTAAACGCAGATTTGAAGAAGACAATCAAGTTTCTCTCTACTGAGTGTTTGCGGAAACATGGATGGTTTAAAGTGTACACTAAAAGACATTCGTAGAGAACCCGAGAGAACCAAATGTTACGTCAAATACCTTGATACACATAAATGGACATAGTTAATTTTGTTTCTGTTCTGTAATCTCAATTTGAATGTGTTTAATAGATTCCAAATTGTGTATTTTGAATGTGTTTACTTTCAATTTGAATGTGTTTATTCTCAATTTAAAACTAATTAGTCTCCATTTGAAATTGAAAAGATATATAAGGATATATGAACCATGAAGTCACGATTCTCTTCCGTAATTTTGATTCTCCTTTTTCCACCACGTTGTCTTTGTGTTTCGTCTTCATTCTTCACCCACCGATAAGCTGTTGCTTCCTTTAGGGCCGGTTCTACAAACCAAGGATAAAGTTATCCGGGGAATAAATACCCTAGAAACGATTGTTGTAACAAAAGAAACTATGACAATTATACCTCGGATAGCTTATTCTAAGTATATACTTGTATTATAGAACCGGCCCTTAGACCAATAATTATATCCGCCAGTCCTGCCCAATCTCCATTATTATTGAAAACGGCCCAAATTTGCTCTCTAATGTTCTCTTCTTCCCTGTTCTTTATGTAAGGCAGAATTTTAACACACTCTGTTGTCGATTTGTTTTTACTTCCCTTGTCTAAAAGACGAAGGAATTATTGTAATCGCGAAAAAATCATCTTCCGGAATTTTTTCAGATCTTCACGTTTCGAAGCCCCTAGATGACAAAAAACAGGTTTTCTCAATGCCGTCTGTCTGTCTGTCTGTTGACGGTATAACTCAAAAACTATTTTTTGGAGGAAGACGATATTTTACGTACACATTATATGGCTTGAAACCGAGAAAATTCTAGATCAATAGTGTGTCCCAGGATTGTTGATACAAGAGGTGCCATCGACTAAAATATTTTTATTATTTTAGGATTGTGTGATCAAGCCATGCTTGGTTTGAAGAGAATTTTAAGAATATTTTCAGTTTTTGAAAAAGAAGTCGACCTTGACAGTAAAGGGAAATCTATTATCTTTTCAAGTAAACTACCCTTTTTGTTCACGATACGGCAAAATTTTACCAAGAAAAGTTGTTCAGAATGATAAATTATGGCCCTATGCAAAATTTCTCGAAAATCCACTTAAACCGTCATTTTTTTAAATTAAGTAAAATAAATTGTTATTATTATTATTTAATATTTGGCGCATCCACTGTGAAGGTTATTAGCGCCTCATCTTTAATGTACAATAATTATAAGGTACAATATCGAGTTGCGTTATTCCATTTATTAAATAGTACAGTGTCCTTTAAGTATTCTATAATTTTCCGTTCACTGTCCGGGTCGTCTGCGAGGGTTTCGGTTAGTTGGTCAGACAATTGTAGGCTGTCAGTTGTTGTCATGTACTTTCTACAGTTGATGATAATGTGGTTTACGCTAATATCTTCTCCGCCTGTATCACACAAGTTTGTATCTGTCATATTACTAAAATAAATTATTCTTAATTAAAAATGACGGTTTAATCTAAGTAGGTAGATCTTCCTGAAATTTTGTATAGGACCATAATTTCTCATTCCGAACAACTTTTATTGATAAAATTTTGTTGTATCATGAACAAAACGGGAAGTTTACTTGAAAAGAAACTAGTTTTTGCTTCACTGTCAAGGCCGACATGTTTTTCAAAAACTGAAAATATTCTTAAAATTCTCTTCAAACCAAGCAGGGCTTAATCCCACAATCTTAAAATAAAATTCAAAAACGTTTACTCTATCGCACCTTTTGTTACATCAATTATATGACACCCTGCATACAGGGTGAGACATGAAATGAGATAATTTTGTTTATTTTTGCTTTAACTGAGAAATCAGATACGGACTAAATACTGTAAAGCAAAAAAAGGGGTCAACAAAAAATGCGTTCTATTTTAGACAGCCTCGATGCAGGGACGCGAGGAGTGCTCCGTGCCGCATGTAGGAAACGGGTGATATGCTTGCGAAATATTTCCAAACTTTGAAATCGTATTCGCATCCGCTGCCATTAAAATTCGATTACCGGTAATGTTTTTTATTTGAAAATTTCTGTAATTTGCAAGTATTTCCTTTTATTGTTTCAGTATTATTAAGAACGTGAGAATATTTTTACCCCTAGCTTTCTCTGATTTTTAAAATTATTTAGTGTTACAACGTCTACGTGCGACAGAAATTCTGAGTAAAACCCTTTACAGATTTGAGCTTTCAATTCTTATTTCCAATTTGAAATTGTTTAGTTTCAATTTGAATATGTTTATTTTCAATTTGAAAGTGTTAATTGTTAATTTGAATGTTTATTCTCAATTTGAATGTGTTTACTCAATTACAATTTGAATGTGTTTACTTTCAATTTGAAAATGATTAGTCTCAATTTGAAGTTGAAAAAGGTATAGTGTCTTTGTGTGCAGTAAAAGATCAGCAACAGTATACCTACTTATAAGTTTTATCAGAAAGCTTGAATACCAAGAATTCTGTTGAAAAATGTAGGTATCTATAGTGCATTTAAACTTTATTTTGTGTAAAAATAGAAAGTTCAAATGACCGTATTTAATTAATATTGTCATCAGTACGTTTTGATTAATATTGTCATCAGCACACTCAAATTAGTTATTTAGACCACAAGTGCAATATTTGTTTACAAGTGTGGAGGGTTTAATAACCCACACGCGTGAAAAATAAGCACGCTAACACGAGTTGTCTATAAGATTTTTTAAAATTCGATTAAATATTCAAATTCAAGCCTATTTTGTATAGAATTTTGTTTACCTTCATTTTAGTCAAGTGCGTTGGTCAGTTCTGGTAACTAAGGAAACGTCTATTTAAAATCGTTCATACCTTAATTAAACGCAGTGTCACTTTTTTTAACTGAATGAAGAAAAGTGGCACTTCACACACCGAAATTAATTTAAAAAAGCCTACTTTTTTAAATGAAATTTTAATATGTCTTAAAGGTTTTCCCTCGTAGATCTCTAATGTCAAAATAGCAGTTGTGTACTTAAATATTCAAATAGTTCACCAAATATATGAATAGATACCCCCGAAAATGAACATGATTAATATTAGTATTTATTACTTTTTTTTAGTTGTATTTTAATTGCTTAAAACGATAGTTTACTGTCTATTTGAAGAACAACATTTCTATGATTCTTCTTCTTGCTGTGCCTATCCGATCCAGGTGTTGGTAATCATCATACTGATATGGACTTGATTGGCTGCGGTCCGAATGGTTCAGAGACGATGAAACCAAACCATTTTGGCAGATTGTGCTACTAGGAGATTATACTTCTGCTGGAGTCTCGTTGTCCGTCCACTTTCCTCTGTATCAATATCTGTAGTAAGCGATACTTCTGTCCATTTTGCAAAGCACTTCTTCGTTGGAGACGTGGCCGACCCACATCATTTTAAGAATTCGACGGTAGATCCATATTGTATGCCTCTACCTTTTTCTTGCTCGTTTCTGACATGGTCTACCCTTCAACGCCATAGTGTTGTGGTTTTACATATATTTCATCAATACAGACAGAACCAAATGCCTAGTAACATCCAAAGAGCCGATACGATGCAAATTAGAGATCAACCAGACGATTATGGAACAAGTAAAACATTTCAAATATTTGGGAGTCGAGATAACGAGTTTTGGAAATCTATACAAGGTGTTTAAAAAATACGTTCGGATATTTTACCCACTTATCTCATCTATACAAACAAAAACGTTTTAATAAACATGGGTTTGGAAACTCTTCGCTTCCGAGATACAGAGTGTCGTTTTCAAAAAAAAAAAAAACTCCCGGCCGCTCCTGGAATAAATAATTTAAATCTAAGGACGCCAAAACATGATCCTTAATAGCACCAATAAACCTTAAAAGTTTCACTAAAATCGGCTGATGTGTTTTTGAGATATTGGAGCATTTTAGTTTTTGTCTTAATAGGTTCAGAGGCGTGTAAAAATATGGGCTTTATTTTATCTTGAAAACAAAGCGAGATACGAAAAAAAAATCAAGAGACTAAAAAAGTGGCATTTTTAGTTGCTTTATTAAAAAAATATATGAAAATTACAAAAAAATCTGTTGAGCGTTATTTTTTTGTGAAAAAAACCTAATCGACATGTCCCATGGGTACGCTTCTGGAAGTACTGGATCAACTGTAATATGTCCAAAAGATACCTCATATAGTAATAAACAAACTATAAAAATGTTATTAAAATCCCCCAAAGCGTTTTCAGATAACAATTAAAAACGTATTTTTTTTTAAACTTTAACACCCTGTATCTCGGAAATGAAGCGTTTCCGGACCCATGTTTATTGAAACTTTTTTGTTTGAATTGATGAGATCTATAAATATAACGTATTCTTTAAACACCCTGTACAATGAAGTTAGAATCTCGGGTTGCTTAAGAGACATCGTATGGAGAAACAAATATCTCAATATAGACAGTAAAATAAAAACATATAAGACTGCGATTAGACCCATCATAACATATGCAGCTGAAACAAGACCAGACATCTCCAAGACGCAACTAATGATGAGAACGATTGAAATGAAAATAATAAGAAGCATCCACGGAAAACATTACACGTCAGGATCAGAAGTGAGGACCTTCGAGTGGGATCCAAGATATAGCGAAGTTGGTAAGACAACGAAGACTGGAATAAGCACATAAGTAGAATGAATGACAACAGACTTGTAAAAACTGCGAAACTAAACAACCCTGTCGGAAAAACATCTCAAGGCAGACCATCGAAGCGCTGGGAGGAATGTTAGACATCTACGTCCGAAAAGGCATAAGAAGGTTCAAAACAGGCAGTGGCCTACCTAAATATAGTTAGCCATATTAGAAATACAGACGAAGAAGAAGAATGTACATATACAGGGTGTAAACGAAAATGTCGTACATAGGGAAAAGGCAATGTTAAATACTACAACGGATCAACTCTAGTTTTGATTCGAATGGAACATTACTATGCCAGTCCAATTCTGTTTATTTTCACGTTTACTCAATTTTATATTTAAAATATTATTAGTTCTGAGAAAATCTGTTTCATAAAATGAATGAATATTGATAAAAGTTTAGCTTTTTTCAAATTTATTTTATGTAACAAAGTTTAGTTAACCGTTGGCATGGTAAGACAAACAACGCTGCTATTTTACATGAATAAATACAGTTATAGTTGATCCTTCGTAATTTTTTAAATTACACCATCAATATTAGACCTGAAAAAGAAAGAACAAAAGTACAACAGGATAATCGAACGCAAGCCAGAGCCCATAGAAAAGCTAGACGAATTAGAACTAAACGAGATATCGAACAAAATAGCAAGTAGCATCAATACTGCCGTGAAACAAGTCTGCTTTCAGATGCCCAAGAAAGATCAGAAGTTTAGCGCTGCAACATCCCGCCTTATAACAGAACGAAGGGAGACAGATAGAGATTCGACCGATTATGGGCAGCTAAACAAGAAAGTGAAAAAAGAAATCCGAAAAGACTTGAGAAGATATAATACTCGTATGATTGAAGAACTAATAGAAAGGAACACGAATATGAAAGTATTAAGATCCAAAAGAAGTAGAGGAAATCTGATGATCAAGAAATTAAAAAATGACGAAGGAGTAATTGTAACAGACAGAAAAGAAATTGTAAATACCGTTCAAAGTTTCTACCGTAAATTACATAACCAACAGGCACAAATGACGGATGAGTTACGAGAGACCCAGCATGCTAGGGGTACAATTACGAACATTGGATCTGAAGATCTACCAGAGATAGACACAGCAGAGTTAAGAACAGCGATAAAACAAATGAAGACATGTAAAGCTCCAGGAGAAGATCGTATTACTAGCGAAATGCTCAAAGTGGGAGGAAGAACCCTTGAAAAGGTAATGCTTAAGCTGATGAATAGGTGTGTTGTCGACGGACACATACCCAAACCATGGCAAAATGCTGGAGTAATTTTGATATATAAGAAAGGTGACACCACAAATCTGGAAAACTACCGGCCTATCAGCTTATTATCGATCTGCTATAAACTCCTTACAAAGATACTGACTAAACGACTCACCACTAAGTTCGACTTCTATCAACCAATCGAGCAAGCAGGTTTAAGAAGAAGTTTTAGTACAACTGACCACATTCAAGTAGTTAAAACACTAATCGAAAAATGTGCGGAATACAACATCCCACTCCACATCGTTTTTATCGATTATCATAAGGCGTTCGACTCTGGGGAAGGATGGGCAGTACTAGAAGGAATGGCAAGGGCACGGATTGACTCAAGATATATCACGCTTATCAAGCACATCTACGAAAACGCCTCGCTTAAAGTAAAATTAATGAAGATCTTGAGACCCATGAAATCCCAGTAGAGAGAGGAGTGAGACAAGGGGATACGATCTCTCCCAAATTGTTTACCCTCGTTCTCGAGGACGTATTCAAGACGCTACCCTGGCAGGATAAAGGTATCAACATCGACGGGACAAGACTAAATAATCTGCGATTCGCGGACGATATAGTTTTGATCAGTAACAGCGCACAAGAACTAAGAGACATGATAAAAAAATTAGACGAAGCCTCTCAAGCTATAGGCTTGACAATGAATGTAGAAAAGACAAAAATTATGAGTTCTGAAAATATAAATGTCACTCTGAGAAACCAGACCCTCAAAAATGTCCAAGAGTACAATTACCTAGGACATAATATCAAAAGGGGTAAAAATAACCAAACCGCTGAGCTCAATAGAAGAATCAGTCTCACATGGGCAGCTTTTGCAAAACTCAGTTATATTTTCAGAAACTCTGAAATACCAAACAATCTCAAACGAAAGGTATACAACACATGTATCCTTCCCGTGGCTACATACGGAATGGAAACAGCAACGCTAACAAAACACAGCGCAAACAGGTTGAGAATTTGTCAACGAGCAATGGAGAGAGCCATGCTCGGAATTAGCCTCAGAGATAAGATTCGGAATGAAGATATAAGAGCCAGGACGAGGGTCGAAGATGTTATCGAAAAAATTGCAAAACTAAAATGGCGCTGGGCCGGTCATATTGCCCGAGATAGTAATAAATGAACGAAGGCAATACTACAGTGGCGACCCCGAGAAACCAGAAGAAGTGTTGGACGACCTCAAACAAGATGGCGAGATGACCTAAAAGAAATAGCGGGGCGAAATTGGATGCTGAATGCCCAAAACAGAGACACATGGAAGAAAATGGAGGAGGCTTATGTCCAGCAGTGGACCTTGAGAAGCTAGGAAGAAGAAGAAGAAGAAGAAGACATTGACTTTCCTTATGTACGAAATTTCCGTTTACACCCTGTATAGTATCTAAATACTAATTACTATATTTGCTCTTTATTCTTTTGATAAAATCAATCTGTAAGTAAGTTGAAAAAATATTACAATGAGAAATGTTTATGCTTAATCGCTTTAGAATCTATAACAAAATATTAAGCAAATGTTTAAACGTGAATAATTTTATAAATGTTTGTAATAGTTATTTAAACAAGTGCAAAAAATAGATGATTATCGCACGTGGTGGTCAACACGTAAAGTGCCATAACACTTTCTCGTGTATTGTATAAAAAATGTATGGAATGAAAAAATGTTTAATATATTGCAATAAAGTGCACTCAAAACGATGCATTAAACTGTTCTTTATTGCACTACTGTAGAAAAATTATATCATAAAAGTTCTGAGCGTCCCATAGAGTTTTTACTTTAAAAAAAAATTAGTTGTGACGTAAGTTATATTTAACCCTATTGATAAAAAACGATTTACTAATTTAAATAACTCTTGAACTATTACCAATCTTATTAAGTCTTAAGAACATTTTAAAAATTTCAATTTAATGGATTGTGAATGTATGTTAATACTTTGCACATTAAAAAAATGTTTTAATGTGAAATAATCTACGTAACCCTGTAACTCGTTTGATTTTAATAAGTTGTACACAATTATAAACTTCTGTCGAAATTGAAAACTCTTAGCTCGCTTTCGCTACTTTTGCTAGTGGATTACGGTATAAACACATTCATTGAACGATAGCATGTTAAGTAAGGGGTGCTAACCAAATAGGCGCTCAATGGAGTTAAGGGTACAGTTACTTTGGTCAGTTCCGTAAAGGGGTACTCGAGGGAAAAAGTTTGAGAACCCCTGCTGTAGATAAAGCCTCTCAGGTATCTAGTCCATTGAGGAAACCAAATTGGGTTTCCCCGATGTTCGCTCCGCATTTCCGGTACAGGCGAGCGTGTATTACCTTCACCTGATGGTTCTAGTTGTCGCAAGCCGTAGGAGTGGTTTTTTAGGATAGAGACGAAGGTGGATATAAACCAGTCTTTTAGTGTGTGTATGTCATAATTTGAAAGTTTTACAGGCACTTCGTCAGTGTTTGGTGACTTGCTGCTCTTAGTAAGATCCCTGAAGGAACCCTGGATGTAAAACTGTCACAGCTTGAGTTTCTCCTCAACCTCAAGCACAAGGTAACCGTGTTCATCCATGATATTGACGGATATTCGTCATCGGAGCCCTCCCTTGGCATTCTTGATGTTTTTGTCGACGTTGAAAATATCATACTTTTTATTTATCTGCTCGATTTTTCGCCATGTTTCGTTTATTCATGCTTCTTTAAACATTCCCCGACTTCCTTTCGTATGGATCGACAGATGATCCAGTGTGCACCAGTGTGAAGGTATTTTTTTCCTTTCTCCATCATTCTGATTATCTCTTCCGCTATTCGATCTTGATCCAATCGACTGTGCTCTGGTTGAAAGAATTGATTGCCAACTTCTTTCAGTGCTCTTTTGAATTTTCTCCGCGAGCTTCGCACGTGGGTGTCAGTTTTATGGATTGACTGAAGTGTAGTGGGAAGCACTTTGGCAGCTGCTTGTCTTGATTTTAACCTCTAAGCACTATAATTATTATCAAACAGTTGTGAATACAACAAAAGTGGCTAAACTTCTCATAGAAAATTAGTAATAGAAAAATAGTTTAACGCAGCAAAATTCTTACTTTTAGGGCGCAGACACTCCAACAAAGATTTAATGTCCATCTTGGGATACCCTGTATATTAATTGATACAAACTGTCTATTTACTTTTTGAACAAGCCATTAAAGTACTTTTTCAATTCAATCACTTTGCGTTAAAATTAGACTGCTATACTATATATGTCTCGTATACCCTATTTCAAAGTATTCATACTACTTCAGAACTTTTTTTTATTTTGACATAAGTGTCACTTTTCAAAATCGAGTAAAGTGTCAAAACTTCATATTTTTCGTAACCTGTTAGAAAATGAAAAATTTTCTCAAGTGGCGACGAAACATTAATATTTACATCAAACTGGCATGCAAAAAGGCCAAAATAAACCTCAGTAGAAGTACATCGTACAAAAATTAATTGCTTGCGGAGAAAAGTTTCGCATCAAGCTCTGGTGTAAACTTTTGGAACCACTGGTTAAATCAAATAAGAGTACATTAACCTAATGCACCAAATGCGATTGAAATATCCAAACCACTATTTTTTACTTTTGTATTTTATCCAAATTCGATCTTATCGCAACTTATGTTCATAGAAATTCATTTTAATGGTCGTCCATTAGTTTAAGCATGCTTAAATGCTTAAATTTTTGTGGGATTATTATAAATTTTGACCCATGAATTTAATGACCATAGTTATGAATCACCCTGTATATCTGAAATTATTGTCTAAAAATGTTATAACCTTAAGAAAAAGAATTATCAGAAGCTGAATTAATTATATAATCTTACACAAAACAGCTTTTTGTCTGCGACTGATAACAACGTTAAATTGTTGATAATATGGTGCAATAACAGCGACATTAAGTAAATATCCGGAATGTATATTTACGTTTACAATTTGCACTGTTCTGTACTGTTACTTCTTACGCATGCATTACAATATCAGCGTTTAATAAAATAATAAAACATTCAGCTAGTCATTTTCTGCATCCTGCATCCAAACTTGTTATTAAAATATTTCCAAGATAATATTGTTGATCCTGCGATTTGTGTGTCACACCCGCGGACTCATGTACGTAATAAATTTTTCCGTATTTTCCCTAGCAACTGTGCTTTAGATATGGTGTAAGCAAATGTAAATTTCTAAATTATTTGTAATAATATTGATAACATTTCTTAGGAAATACGAAATACACACGTCAATTGTCTACACGTCTACGTATAGTTTAGAAAGAATTCTAAATGATAGTTTTTTAAATTGCAACATTAACTTTCCAGGAGTAGTAACATTTTATTTTAAAGGTGGATGGATTTCATATGGCAATTTACATAATAAGGATTATAGTTAAAAGTCTTGTGACTCCACCTTCTAATATAAGCTAAAATAAATATATTATCAGCGTGTAATAACATCTTAGGTCTAGGATCTATTTATTATGGTTACCTTTTACTATACAGGGTGTAGAAATGCTTTACGCACCATAGGGATTTCAATGGTAATTTCTTCATATGAAAATATTTGCTTCCCTAATTATTTTAGAGCAAACTTGTATGGACGTTTTTTGCAAAGAAAAAAATTCTGTATCCATTTAAGCCAGAATTTGTCATTTTACATTTCGGAAAAACGAAAATTTAAAGAAATAAAATACAATTTTTAGACAAATCAGCGGTGCCTTGAAATTACTAAATCATCTCAAAGCATCAACAAATTAGCTTGCTGTTTATTTGGTTGCCGTTACATTTGACAGATGCAAACAAATAAACAGCAAACTAATTTGTTGATGCTTTGAGATGATTTAGTAAATTCAAGGCACCACTGATTTGTCTAAAAATGGTAATTTTTTTCTTTAAATTTTCGGTTTTCCGAAATGTAAAATGACAAATGCTGGCATAAATGGATACAGAATTTTTTTCTCTACAAAAAACTTCCATACAAGTTTGCTCTAAAATAATTAGGGAAGAAAATATTCTCATATGAAAAAATTACCATTGAAATCCCTATGGTGCGTAAAGCATTTCTACACCCTGTATATAATAGCTATTTGTGCAACAAGTGGTAAAAGTGTATGTTTCTGCACGAGTTTGCACACAATATTTTTTCTACGGTCTTAAATTTACTGTTATTAATCCATAACTGTCGATTTAACAAAAGTTTGCATTTATGACGGTTATAATTTATGTCATAGTAAAAAGATGGCTTTGACAGCACAGGTGACATTTCTGCAGCTGGTAGCTGTCAAAGTTAGTTATCAAAAGTAATTAGAATAGTACAAATTTGACTTTATTCATTACATAATGCTTTCATTATTTAAAAAACACTAACTATAATCTATTTAAGAGATCGGTAAAATCTATATTACTAGAAAATGTAGTTTACTCAATACAAGAATACTTTTTACTAAAGCTTTAGGTGCTACAAACCATCACGACATGTGCATATATACGCTGTATGTGTTTTTATATCTGTTTTATCTATATAGGCACTATTTGTTTTTATATATGATTTTATCTGTATAGGCACTATGTGTTTTTACATATTATATTTTAAACTGACCATTGCTAATGTACAAAAATGTATCAAACAGCAATAAAATAACATTTAACATTTAACAAAACACTACCTCTAACGAAAGAAGTAACTAGAATAACTTTATAATCTCACTTCCAGTTCAAAATTCTAAATTCAACACCATTCACTTTTAAAACGCTGATTTATAAAACGTCATTTTTAGTGAAACAAGCTAGTGCTAAAAGGTCTACTTTTAGTAGTGGTCGTAGAAAAAATCACATTTCAAATATACTGTCACTACTTTTGTTTGATAAAATTCAACAACTAAATTCTTACATGCGTACATGAACAAGACTGGAATAAAGCTACCTTCTGAAAAACAACCAATTTGGAATAACTTTCCCCATTTCGACTATGAGTTGTCGGATTTCGATGTATAAAAACTAGTAAATTAAGTATCAAACGACTTCCGGGATTGGACCGTGTCATGATTGAGATCGAAGAACTCAACGTTTCGCCCACTTTCGTAAGGGGCTTCATCAGGAGGAAAAAAGCAAAAAAGCACGGTAACTCAACGTGTTAACCACGCCAGAGGCAAACGTTGAGTTCTTCGATCTCAATCATGACACGGTCCAATCCCGGAAGTCGTTTGTTACTTAATGACAATGGCCGTGAAAGCCTCAAAAATCAAAAACTAGTGAATATTATAAAACTGACAATACTTTAAAAAAATACTGAAGAAGCAATTATTTTACTGCATCTCCACTTTCGTTTATTAGCTATCAGCAAAATTTGCGTTTCAGGCATGTCATTACAGCAATGTATATTCCTATGTAAACAGTCTTTGACATAACCTATAGACACAATTATCATCATTTCTGATGTATTATCATTTTCTATAAATTATCTCGTGCAGTTTTCCATTATTTATGATTTTTTGTAAATTAAAAAAACATTTTTATTTTTCTCGTCTAAAAGACGAAGGAAGTATTGTGAACAAATCACCTTCTGAGATCTATTCAGTTCTTGTTTTATGTTTTTTCCATTCCGTCTGGCTGCCTCACTTTTTTTAAATAGGACACCACGTATTTTTCACAATATCATCGGTTATTAACTTAGCTAGATGTTTAGGTATATCTTGATTTTTAAATTCTGACCAATAGTTTAGAAGTTATGAGTTTTTTTTATAATGCACTTACATGCCTATTTAAAAAAATATAGCAACCTTGTTTTAAACAAATCATCTAAAGGAAACTGCAGCCTCTAATTTGTGCTGACGCCAACAAAGTTTGATTTTATTACACAGGTTGAATTTTATGTTTCCAATTTTTGGCAATTGTAAAGAGCCATAACTTCTTTTTTCAAATGGAACACCGTTTTTACACAGTTCGACTGCATTTGTAATGCTCCTTAATTTTCAACAAGCATGTTCTATACCAAAAGTAAGTCGTTTTGAAGATAATTTGGGATTTTTTTCCAAAATAGCCTTTATTTTGCCAGATGAACATCTTTAGTGGGCCATGAAAAACAAAATTTAATGAAGCCGTAGTTACGTTTGATATTAAAGTGTCACTTAACTTAAATCTAACTGTAACAGGTGATTTGTACGAAACTGATTTTTCGAATCAAGTTGACTTCTTAGTCGTTTTCGTTAACACTGGGAGATGTTAACCATTGTGGCCACAAATTTTATTAGTAACTAATTTGAATGAGTCGCAGAGTAACGTTTCAGGAAACTTAAGAAATAAATAAATAGCTTTTATTCCATCAACTAACTTCAACACCGGAGATTGTACGAAATTATGTTCGAGCGCTACCAAGCTGTGCAGATGCATGTCTAGTAGAAAACGGCACACATTTTGAACAAATTTTGTAATTATTGTTCAAACTATAGTTTGAAATTTCTTTTTTTTAATGTGTCATGGATTATTTTTTACTGACGTACACAATAGTAATGTTAGAAATGCAATTATCAATGCCGTCTCACAAATCTTGCATTTTTAAGAGATCTGTTTCTTATAATGTCGTTGAAATGTATCCCGTCTCACATTCAATAATTTAATAACCAATTTTAAGTGTCGCTATAGCCGTATTCTATTTAATAATCAAATTAGTTAATGGAAAAACAGATTCATCACTTCTGTAATGATTTCTGAACTTTACCTTTTGTCAGCTTCTCTTCCTGTATAAACTATCTATAATATATTGCCGTGTTATATGTTGTTAATTTTTAATAGAATTAATAATTAATAAGTGATTTAATAATGGCTTTGCTAGCTCAGATACTCTTTTCCTTACATTTGGGCATCTGCTTTTGGTATGAAAATTAATTTATTATGAGCACATATAGCAAGCTTTTCACGAGGAAAATATTTTAAGAGACTCTTGTTTTATGCTTAATTTACAACTCAGAGTTTATAAAATATAACACACAACATCAAATGATTCGTGGGTTCATGGAAGCAAAACATTAATAAAATTAAATAAGTATCGAAAAAACACTTTGTTTTATTTACTGACCTTTTAAAACTTTCATTTTTGCCAACTTAACTATTATGACAAAGCTCAACATTACAATAAAAATTCGCGAGCTAAAAGAACACTTGACACAGAATTCCGGTGTACTAGGCTGGCGATTTATTAAATTTGTAAAATTTGACATTTTGGGCACAACTCAACAAGAACTTTGATTAGGGAGATACATGTTCAAAATAACCCCCTTCCATTTGCAAGCAAATCCAACACCGCTTTTTGCACCATTTTCGGAGTAACCATTACTAATGCCTCGGTTATTTTGTTCTTTAGCTCGTTCAGGGTATGAATAACCTCCCTATAAACATATTTCTTTATATGGCCCTAAAGAAAATAGTCCAACGTGGATAAGCCGGCGATCTGAGAAACCAGTTCACAGGGCCATCATGCCTATCCGCCTATTTGGATAGGTTCTGTTTAAAATTGCTCTTGCGTGCAATGCAAAGTGTGGTACAGATCCGTCGTGTTGAAATGACATGTTACGACGGTGTAATAATGGCAAATATTCCAACAATTATGGTTGGTCTTCGGTTTTCATTGGCCCAAATATGGCAATTGGGTACATTGAAGATCCCAGCGTGCGAGGAAATGGATTCATTTGTGAAAAATACGTTAGCAAAAATGAGGATCCATCTTTTCCTGTTGTAATATTGAATATTAGAGTGCAGAAATGTATGCGGTCCTGGTAATCTTCCGGCGTAAGATTTTGTACACGCGTATAATTGTTAGACATGTTGTTTTTTGTTCTTCAAAATTCTGTGTTGAACTTTTTGAAATATTGAATATTCGTGATACGGTTCGTACAGAAGCCGTTGGTTCTCCAAAAACATGAAGCACAGCATCTTTATTTGCCTGGACTTGTGCTCTACGTGGGCTACCAGCTACACCTTTATATGAAGGAACCAGAGTTCCTGTGTTTCTTGCACGATTTATCAGTCTTAAGAAAACATTTCCATTTTTTAAAGCTTTATTAGCGCCCCCGTTTTTAAACGATTGAGGCCTCAACAAAATTGTATACGAACTCCTCCAGTGATTTTGGGACACCCTGTATATAACTGTGATAGACGAAGAATCAAATGACAACCTTCCTCAATGTTGATGTATCTGCCTGCTATTCCCTTCATCACAAGAGGTATATTCAATCTGTTTGTTGGTATCTGCAGGCCAATAAGTTGGCTTACCAGTAGATTGACACTCATATTAACCTACGTCATCACTTCATATATAATTTTTTACCTTTAGGGGTGGTAATTCTTGATCCCCATTATTTATGTCTTTCATTAAAGTCAATCCATCATGAAGTGCATACCTTTAATTTCTTAGTTTTAGCAAAACACCTACAGTTGTTGCGTGAGCTCCGTAGCTTCTTCTTCTTCTTCTCCATCTATCTAGTGTTATGCATGACGTATATACCATGTCATCTACGATGTTGTAATATTTATTCTTTTATCTACTCCAGTGGGGTAAGTAACTCATTACTCACTCATTTGACACTATTTCCGTTAGGTAATAAAGCTCATTACACCACTCAGTTATGTAATGGCTTCATTACCTAACTGAATGGTGTAATAGCTTTATTACCTAACTGAAATAGTGTCAAATGAATGACATAATGACATTTGCCTACTAAAATATTTTTGAAAATGACAGATCTGACATCTCTCTTAATACACTTTTTTCAATTTTAGGCAGTTGTAGATAACATTTTGTAAAATACATGTGTGATAATGTAACATTAATACAGGGTTATTTACGTAAGATGACGAACCTGACCAGGTAAAAATGCAACCGAAAATACGATTTATAAAGCTAGCTGGATCCCTATTGCATTAGCACATCGAATTTGACATAGACTGTTTACATGTCATTGGTGGCACTGTAAGTCTATGTCAAATTCGAGGTTAACAGGTTAGGTTTTGCGTCAATCTATGTCAAAATTGACGCAAAACCTAACCTGCTAACCTCGAGTTTGCCACCAATGACATGTAAACAGTCTAGGTCAAATTCGAGGTGCTAATGCTAATAGGGATCCAGTTAGCTTTATAAATCGTATTTTGGGTTGCATTTTTACCTGGTCAGGTTCGTCATCTTACTGTATACTTGTGTGCTTACATAACTCGTGCTACTCACTCGTTGTAACTTACACACACGTATATTAATGATGCTCTTATCCCACTTGTATAGTAAATAGCTATAATATCACTCCATCATCCATCTCTGTTTTCTGATAGACAAACAATTGTTTCAAGACCGATATTAACAAGTTCTTTATAGGTATATATCCAGCGTTTCGATGACCTTCCACGATTTCTTCTCCAGTGAGTCGTTCAGTGTTATTACCGTTCTGGGTAATATGGCCATTTGCCAAAGAAAGAAAGTATTCTCGAGTATACTATGTTAGATAGGTGTGCTTCCGGATTGATATCTTAAAAAATTAACGCATAGTTCTACGTGCACTTCATCTTAACGCCAGATCCATATTCCGAGCGAATCTATTATTTTTCTTAGTTGTAGCCTTGATTGTCCATGTTTCGGATACATATGAGAATACCCAAAACGCCAGTATTTTTACCAATCTATTTTAGTGTTCTTAGCAGTGTTACGATTTCTCCAAATGTTGTCTATTTGGGTAACAGTACTTCTAGTAATTTGAATGCATCGTCTGATTTCAGTTTCATAGTCACCATTGTTAAAAATAAGAACACCAAGGTAGATTATTAATGATCCAATAATGTATGTGAATCACTTTGATTGATGCCGTGGTCGTTGTTGGTGTGATGGTTGACTATCATGATTTTAGTGTTCTTGATATTTATGTGTAATCCATAATTCTCACTAATAAATTATAATTTCTAACAGTACCTAGTTCTAGTTCTTCTCGATTATTAGCCAGTAATGTGGCGTCATCAGCGTTAAGCGTTATGCAGGTTCGAAAATCGCATACCTCCAATTGCAACACCACCCTACCAATCATGCAATACAAGGTGCATAATGTATTAACTGCAAATGTTGAATAGTATTAGTGAGAAGTGAGAACACACAACGTTGTCTTCCCGCTTCTGTGCTCTACATTGACGACAGAATCTATTGCTCAGTTTGACTACTGCTGAACTATTAGTTCAGTGGTATATAGTTCACCAAGAGATGGATTAGATGTTCAGAAACACCCATACGGATAAGAATTTCCCTATTTCTAACTTTATCAGACGCCTTAGAATGACCGACGCTGTATTTGATTGACTGAATATTTAAAATTTGTTTTTTGTCCCATTTTCAGCTTGCAATCTGATATTTGCCAAGAAATGGAATGACCTTAGTGAGCCTGCAGCATGTAAAGCATTACTTTACTTGCACGTGAAACAAGTACAAGAAATCAGTTCTGTAGCTAAATTCCTCGAAATGTTTTTAACTATATCTACTTATCACAACCGATCCAACTCTTGATATATTGTCAGGGTGAATTGAGTGGTGGATTTTGTATTCCTTTAGTTATTCTTGTATAGTTGTATTTAGTGAAATGTATTCCTAAACCTAAGTATATATTTATTTGAAATTCGTTATTACATATGCATATCGCCACACGAATCTTTTTAAAAAATGGTTATTCTTACTCTACCAAAGACAGTCGGGACAAGAGAGTCACGATGTTGTTATAAAATCACCTTTGCAAGCAGTTGTGCGTCAAAACTTTGACTATTCGTAACAGCATCAGTCATATTGTGTATTCCAAAAAACCTCATTTAGGACAGGCCTTGGAAAGAAAGATAAAAAATCTAGTCATGTCTTAACTTAAGTCTGTAGATGAATGTCAGATTGCATTTTGTTTATGAAAACATTTGTCACCGTAACAGGCAAAAATTTACACTGCATTAAGTTTACTTGTATCAAGCAAAAAGGAAAATAAGATAGCATTTACATTTACACAACAACAACCAGTATATTAATCAAAACAGTCAATAAAAATTGTTTTTATTAAGTGTTTTAAATATTTTTAGGAAAATAGTTCCAGATCAAGATGTAATTTAGTTCTCTCGGACTTATGGTAGTTCATTTGCTTCAATGGGTCTGTACCAAGTTATGACAGACTTCAATTTGATCATGGCATGCTGCGAATGAGTTTTTTCAAACACACGATATAAATACTGAAAAAATTCCAATATACTTTACCCTAAAATTATTTAGCTTACTTCTTGACATTTTAACGTATATTAGGTGTTTCAGCGTTCAAGGTCGGCACAAAAGTTGTAAACGAAAATTGGTATGAACCGGTTAAAATGTTCAGCAAATGTGGACATGATAAAACAAGGATTAGGGTCATGCATAATGATAATTTTTAAATTGACGTGTTTGTACTGATCTATGTACATACTTAAAAATACTGCTTCAGTGTTCAAACTATGAAAATCTAAATTTTTAAAATATTTGTTAATAATCACTGCGCTTTAGCCAAGTACATTTTTTCATATTTTGTATTTTTATTAAAATACATCAATGTTTCATATTAGTCATATTAAAACATTGGAATTTATTAAATATAATTAATTATTGTCTAAAATTTCAAAATAATTAAGAAATTTCGTATTTCATAATTATGGTTTGATTTATAGGGAAACGTTTAATTACTAGATTAGTCTTTGTTATTTTAGGTAAAGAAGTTTGTATCTTCTACCAGTTTCAGCGCAACTACTGTTCTATAAATAAATAGTTTTCATATCAAAACACTTAAATTTTATCAGCCCATGGATATTATTTTCGAAAAATATTTAAGTATTATTTTCCGCAGTTTTTTTTTTATTTTGCAATCAATCTTTTTATCACACATTTTTAAGTTATTGCAGCTTCTTCTTTCTTAAACGCTGTATATAAATTTATCATCAATACAATATAACTTCAAAACTGATTTTTCTCTATCTGTACCCACTAACTCGATTTTCCACTTGTTGATCATTTTCAAGACAACATACAAAACAATTAAAAAAGCAGTATCTGGTTAACTACTGCAGATGTATAAAATCTAAAGGCATTTTTGAAATCTCTGAAAAATGTAGATTAAAATCACGTAAAAGCAGGACCCATTACCATTTAAAAAAACGAGCATTTCATCTTTGAACTCTACCTATTACGGAAGCATTTATACCTATGTCTGTAACAGACTGAAAGTGAATTTGCAATAACACTAAGGCTACCATAAGGGCATTGACAGGAATTTAAAAGCCTGCGATGTATTTAAAACACGAATTCAAATTCGACGCCTACACTTCCCGCATATTTACCATTCGCGAGATAAAATTTCTGAATATAACCTTGTGACATAATCCACTGAGTGAACTTACCGATAATCTCCGACCCCTGACTTGAAATGCAAAAGTTTAAAAAACCGGCTAAATCCAGACCGCGTTCGAAGACGAACCGGTGGAAACCGCTTCCAGGGGACGTTGCATTACATATCAAAATTGAAAAAGTGTAGATTATATTACTGGGTTATCACAACAAATCACTTCTTGAGGAAAATGTTATTTACTGAAACGCAAATGTCGGATTGGTCAGTTTTGGGTTTTGCTGAAACGCTTTTCAGACTCATCTTCGCTATCAGCACGATTTTTGCCTTGCAATGCCACGAATGTGCCCGGTGTCTTACTTTTTAAATAATTTTATCATTTGCACGCGTGTTTATATTGGAAAGGTTAAGCTACGGAACACCGCAATAATATTGATGCTTCGCTTCAATAAATTTGCGTAACGCAACGGATTAGTCAATTGGGGTTTTTCTTCAAGAAAACAAGTTTCTTTCAGGAAAATTCTAATAAATGTAATAGGTATACAAATAATATTATTATTGGATACTGCTACGTAGTTTATACCTTTATCTATTTTGATGTCACAATATGGTTATTATAACACCGACAACAGTGAGCTGCAGTAAGCTCCATCATAGCATTTACCTTGTTTCAGACAACTGACAGATTGTCACATTCATGAAATGTTAAAATTCAATTTCTTTATTATTGCAACGCAGATAAAAAGGTATATTATACACATTTAAGAAGAGACATTATTGCACTTGTTCCTTTGGAGCACTCCACGTTGCGCTCGTCGTGCCCCAAACCCACTGGTGCTACAATAGACCCTCTTATTACAGTTGTATTAAACAAATATTAAAAAATAATATGCTACACACACATGCAAAAAAACTATTATATTATAAAAGAAAAAAATATTAAAACGAGAACTTTACTTATAAAGTAAGACACAATATGCGTAGCATAATACAAGAGCTAAAATTGTCGTACTCTAAAGGTAGCTCTAACGTCAGTATGAACTTTGGAGCCTTGATGCTGATTTTTTAAATGTACTTAATAGTATTAGCAGTTATTACACTATGGGGGTAGTAAAAAGGCCAATTAGTAATAAAATGTAATCATTGGGAAGTATGAAGCCGTTCCTTTTTCTCTGCTGTAGCGAAGAAAGCTTCATGAAAGTGATTCTGTTTTCGTATATTAAGTGCTATCGAGTTGCAGCTCTTTGAATACTCTCGCCAAGAGCTTCATATGTTGACCTTATTGGAAAAGCGAATTCAAGTACTGATTTATCATGTTAATTGTGCCTATGGATTGATGAAGATGTTCTGTAAGAGATGTAAAGCTGTCTTTGCACTATCGATAGTCCAGGATAGTCACAATAGGTAGTAACCTAATATTTTTGTTTGTATAGTAATGATAACCCGGATTATTTTTCCTATATGAAGTACTAGGCATTTTTCTGTGATTAAAGTCAATAACCCTTGTTAACTCCAGAAAACAATAATAGGTAGCTCATTTTACAACAATATGTACTCGGTAGGATTCGCCAGCATGCAAAGAAGCTGAGTGTTAAACTAAAGCAGGTAAATCGGGTGTGCAAATAAGAAATAAAATGGGACCAAGGACGGAGTCTTGTGGAACTCCACTGGCAACGGATTTTAGTAAAAATCACTCATTTCCAATTCTAGTAGAACATTTTAAGTTGAATAGAAAATCTCCAGATTAATCTTCGAGTATAGTTACAGTTTACTAAACCAGAGTAAAATATACAGTGCGAACGTTGGCTGTGGAACGCATTTTTTGAAATAAAATGCATACATACAGGGTGTCTCTCGTATGAGGTATGGCGTTATCAATGTTTTTTTTAATGGAAACCCCATTTTTTTATTAGGGAATCTGAAATAACGCATTTTTTTTCTTACGCTAAGATAATTTTTGTGTATAGGTCACATTACCAAAAATTAAGAAAAAAATTTTAATTTAGAAAATACTAAATTTGATTTTAAGAAGTATGATTTTATGCTTTTATCAATGACAGCGATCAATAAAAAACATATCGGTCGTCTTAGTTACTGTCAGGCAGACAACGGCGCACAATTTGTACATTTAATTTAGTTGTCTTTGAAATTACTATTGCAACTAAATTTAGTATTTTGCAATTTTAATTTTTTTTCTTAATTTTTGATCATCTGATCTATATTCAAAAATCAGCTTCACGTAACTAAAAAGATGCGTTCTTTCAAATGCCGTAATAAAAAAAGGGGGTTGCCATTTAAAAAAAAACATTGATAACGCTATACCTCATACGCGGGACACCCTGTATGTATGCATTTTATTTCAAAAAATGCCCAAATAAAAATAAAAATCGACGTGTGCTAGGATTTTGGCCGCAGATGATCGGTGAATTATTTATTTGGAGCGTTCCACAGCCAACGTTCGCACTGTATATTATTGAGATTTGTATAGGTAGTAGTTTCTAAAAAATGTTTATCATTTTGTAAAAATAAAGCCGCATAATACGTCAAATTTAAAATAGAATTTTTGTATTACGGAAATTATAAATAAAATTACATATATTTATACACATAGTTGTAAGTAAATGTAGTAAATGGAAGAAGAAACGTGGTTTGACAGCCACTTTTGAAAAATTGTTTACTCGATTAGTAGGGCAATATTCCTTTCGAAATATAAATACATTGCTAGAATACTTTATGCCCCACCCGAAGGACTTGTAAGCTTTCATACCAATTTTTATTGTACACAAATACATATTTTACACAAGATAAATAATTTTGATAATTTAACTCTTCTCAGTAATATCATGTATTTTGAGGGGTTTTATTAATATGACAGCGAATAAAGTTATAGCAAACCTTGCATCTGATAATAAACCCCCTTCCTTTGATGCACTAACTGATTTTCATTTTCTATTTGTGTAATGTTAAAGCAACAGTAACATCAAAATAAACAAACAAAACTGGTTAAATTATCTTTCTAAATTACGCTCGAGTCAATTTTTTAATCCAGACATAGTTGTCTTTTTAAACTCAAATGTGAGTTTCCTATTAGCAACTTGAATCTACAAACCGTCACATAAAATAACTCGTCTTTGCGGACTCGTAATTTTATCTTGGGCGGCTTGTATCGTCAAGTTTCTTGGCAACCCAGCTACATCGGGATAAAAATCAACCCTCGTGTAATTACTTGTGATAATTCTGTTATCCAATTACAGGGGAATAAACTTACCTACTCCATGCAGCACTGAAACTCACGACCAAAATCGTCACAAGACAAATGAACTTTCTCACAACACTTACAGATGAATAGCAACGTTTAAGCTCTGGGAGGTCATGTATAGGTGCAGTTTTGGTATAGAGGCATATCGAAGAGAATTTCATTGAATATAACAATCCTGTATATCTGCATTTCATCTGCCTACAGAAAGCGTTCGATCGAATTCAAGTTAAAGATTGTGCATTCTTCAAAACCGAGAAATACTAACTACATGAACAAGTTCGTCTGTTCAGCAATATTGCATTTGTTTTTGGTTTTTTATTTGCTGTTTAGGAAGGTTTAGAGAGTTGACACCCAACTTTCCATCAATCTCTTTGGCGGTCTACCCAGGTGGCGCTTTCGCTGTGGCTTTAGATCTTGTGCCAATTTTGCTATTCTTTGTGATGCCATTCTGCTATGTGATCGTTTTAGGCATTGCGTCGTTTTTGACCCATTTTGAAATATATTCTATATTCTTCAAATATTCCCTGATATATGTATCTATCTTGCCCCGTTTTGCCAACTATTGCTCTCAGTGTTCTCATTTCAAATGTTTAGAGAAGCTGTTTCGTTTTGCTAGTGTCCGGTTGTGTATCCGCTGCATAGCTCATTATCGGTCGCACCATGGTCTTGTATATTTTGACCTTGCTTTTAGTTGTCATGTGTTTATTTTACCAGGTGATGTCTCTTAAGCATACTGATATTCTGGCATCTTTAGTTACCTGCTGTTTGACTTCTTGGTATAGATTTCAGTCACTTGATATGTTTATACGTAAATAATCGAATTTCATCACCTGTTCTATTATCGTTCCTTGTAGTTTACAGCGGATTGGTTTCTTTAGTTATCATTAGTGTTTTTGTTAACTACCCTGTTGTACTGTTTTGCTGTGTTAACGAATCAATCTAACATTCGCTGCAAGTTATTTTTGCTGTCCGCCATCAATACCGCATCATTTACATAACAGATTATGTTTCGTTGTTCTGCCCCATTTTGTATCCTTCCATGGGTCTAATGGCATGTATTAACTTGTCCATTAGACATATAATCCAGGAGTCTACAGCTGACGCTATCTCCCTTCTCTCAACCGTATTCCCCATTATTCTATGTCTTCCCATTCCCCGTCCTCTAGGTTTCTCTTTCCCATAGCTTCGTCCACTTCGTCTCGCCATGATCGTCTAGGCCTTCCCCTTTTCCTTCTTCCAATGGGACTCCAGTCCGTGACTCGTTTAATCCATCTGTCGTCTCGTGCTCTTCTTACGTGTCTATGCCACAATAACCTTTTTTCTTCTATTATGTAACAACATCTCTATTTACTTCCATCCTTCTTCGTATTTCCTCATTTGTTATTCTCTCTCTCCTAGTCTCTCCACAACATCTTAGCTAATATTCCATCTCTACTGCTGTATTTTTTTTCTCTTGTCCATTACTAGATTGAATAATGCTGGGGGTAGCGAATTTTCCTGTCGTACTCCGTATATTCAAATAACAAAATTCAAGCTAAAGTGGGCCAAAGCTGACTAAATTAATATCGGCCAACAATGATTTTAGGCAAAGCTTCTTCTGAGTCCTTTATTATTCAACATAGTTGTAGATGAAATGATTAAAAAACTAAGAAAGGTTAACGGATATAAAACGTGTAACGAAGAAATTAAAATCATGTGCTACGCTGACGATGCCGTTGGCGAACACTAAATATGATTATATAACTGCCTCAGTAGATCACCTGCGATGTAAATTAGAAAAATACAGGAACGTATTTTAGCAGCAAATGTCCTTTAAATGCTTAGAAATGGAACTGTTCAACCATGAAAATGCTGAAAAGAAAATCAGAGAACAAGTGATTAAAGAATAAAAATATGTTTCAACGCTACAATTTGGTCAAAGAAACCCTTCAAGGAAAGAGACAAATCTATAGCTAGGCCAATTTTAACCTGCACGTCAGAGACATGATCGGATACTCTCTGAATCTCATTTTTTGGCAGTGGTCTGTTATGATATGTTTTTATCGGACTTTTTCCACCTTCTAGGGTGTATATCACACGACGTTTCGGGAGTTTTGATCTAATGGTAAGAGTGACAGCCTAGTAATCACAGCGATCAGTGGTCCTGGGTTCAAACCCCGGAGGAGGCACGAGTTTAAGTATAAAGAAGTACAAAATCAGTCCTTCTCAGGACTAATCAGAAACACCTGAAGACGGGAGTAGATCAAAACTCCCGAAACGTCGAGTGATATACACCCTAGACAGTGGAAAAAGTCCAATAAAAACATATCTTGATCGGATATATTTAGAACAAACAGGCTCCTAAAGATAGCAGACATGAGGATCTTACGGAAAATATTGTTTATAGAGGGGGGGGGGGTAAAACATAGAAATATAAACGGCTGGGTGTAAAAAATGGGACGGATACGTAATCAGAATAAATGGAGAAAGAATTGTGAATATCACAAGTCACCAATCGGAAGCAGATGTATTGGAAGATCATGAAGGAGATGGAATGACAACTGAGATATATGTACAAGTATAATAGCCAAGGAAACACTGAAGGAAGCACAGGCTGACGATGAAGAAACAAAGAAGATAATTCTGTTAGAATAATTTAGTACATTCAAAAGGACGATGTGCTGTAATAAGTAGTCTTGAATATTTACATTAACCTTTTTAATGGGCGTATAAGGTGACCATACAGTCAGTAGTTTTCTTCTTTTTAAGAATAAATGAAAAACTAGTTTTGCCACTTAGACTACGGAAAAATATGTTTAGTACAATATTTTATTCGACTTCAAGCATGTCCCCACATCTTCAATAAATAGTTATGTATGCTACAAGTGAATAAAGAGATATTTTATCCATAAGGGGAAAACTTTAGCTCTTTATACACGTGTAGCATAACAAAGTTTTACCAATACCTACATTTAGTTATATAAATAAGTTTTGAAATTGAATAAATAATTTGAAATAAATATCATGTTACCTGTTTTTGTACTAGTTTTCGTAGATAAAATACAGCTTTACAAATAGGTATTGGAAAAAATATATTTAAATGTTTAACAAACCTTTTCTAAACTTATAGCATAACAAAAAAATAGCACATCTTTTATTTATTGTAATGGACGAAAATGGGACTATAAATAGAACTTGGTTAAAAGTAAATAATCAAAAATAAATATTTGATATAAATTTACGAGGCAAAACTCATAAAAGTTCAAGTTCGTTGACATACAGGTATGCAAAAGGTGACCATTAATTTTACACCTAAGTCCACATGGCTGCTAAATGTGCGTTTCTGATCTCCTCGATGCATTACTTGCCAAATTACAAGTCATGTGTGTTAATGCGCAGCTATTCAAAATAAACAAATTCAATGAAGAGCAAAAACCACTGATAAACCTTAGGACGTCCTCGTTATCAGCTAAGTCGAGAAAGAACAGGATATCATAGAACGGGGGCATGCTTTTTGTGAATATACGATTTAAACGCATATTTTAGATGAAATTGCTTAAACCGCTTTGAAAGTAGCGATTTTAAGCAATTTCTATTAAATTTACAAATTACAGCAAATTTTCTTTGTTCGGAAATTAAAAAATGAAGAAAAATTAGCACATATCTTAGAATTAATACAGTGGGAATGTAGGTAGTATCATTATTGGTTGGACTTATATTGCACCTTTTAACGTGGTTTTCAGAGTAAAATTTGCTGTTGGAGAATTATAAGCGTCTATGGCGTCACAGAGGTCTTAGCAACGAAATTACAACTTATTATAGCAACCACATCTCACCTAGTAATCGTTGAAAGTAATGATATTAAAGTTTTTGTTTGTCTGTCCAATAGTAGAATAAAAGCATGTGATCAATTACTTTAGAACATAATATGTCTGCGACAAGTATACGCAAAACTTCTTTTGAAAAAATACAAACAACCTTAAAAAGCCTTAATATAAAGAGTTAATCAGGTTATTTTTCAAACTGTAACTAAATGTTACGCCCCCAAATTAGATCTGATTTCAGTCACATTGTATCAAATCGTTTTGTTCCTGTTGATCTCGTAGCATTTTGTTTAAGTTTTGTGGTTGAAAATTCCTTAATGCAAGCATTTAATTTAATAGTAATAACGATGAGGATTAATATTATTAATGTATATTGGGTTAGAAGACTTTAAAAAAGGATAACACTAAATTCTTTACGATATATTTTTTTCTGCATGTTGATAGTTACAAAAACATTGTCACAGTGTAATAAAGTAATAATTAAATCCAAACTTTTACAATTTTCTTTAAATCCACCCTAAATCATTAACAAGAATTGAGCAGATGGTAACATTTATTAAATATCTATCTTCTTTGAAGAAAACATTTGAAATTAGTTTTATATCTATCTAAACGCTCTTATTGGTTACGGCATTATACGTCACATGACGTCAGAAGTGGGGTAGTTTACTAAAATGTAACTATGTAGCTTTTAATTATATATTAATTTCGCAATTTCGCCTGTGACGTAACTGTGTGTTTGAAACATTTTAATACCTACATGAATTTTACAAAATTGATATATTTAAAGTCTGAATTCAAAATTTTAGTTTTCATATTGGTTAAACATGTGTCAACTTTTGTTAAAGTCTAAATTTTAAAATAATTATTAAATAGCATTTACAAGACGCAAACCTTAAACGAAATATGTGTGTAACACAACTTAGTTTTGATAAGATCCATTGTTTGAAAGCTAATGACTACAGGTGTTAGGATCTAAACGTTCAATCTAATGATTGTTCAAGTTTAATTTACGGAAATATATCTGCAAATAGTCAAATATATTTAGAATTTGGACTAAAAAATCGATAATTGTTTTATATATAATAAAGCCTAGTAAACAACAACGAGCGTCATTTCTTTCCGATGGTTATTGACTTATTTAATGGTGTTGCAAAGGATCAATTTCTATATTGCAAATGATGTCAATATTGCGTGGGATCTGTAGACTATAAGCAAAAGGAAAACTACTGTAAATTACCAGAAAATAACCGTGCTTTTGTTGATAATTACAAAGCTACCTCACCTATGGAACTGATTTTGAGTAACCTATAAATATTACGATATTTACAGAGAATTTACAGGCACCATATTTTGTATTTTTTCGGTACTGACCTAGGCATATATACTAAAAAGACAATCAGTCTCCCGGAATATTTTTGTTTAGAATACTGCATCCAATAAATCTTGTGTATTTTTGTAATTTTACTTAGTGATTACAGTAGTGTTTATTCATAACTTTATTTTTACCAAAACCATTCACGTTCAATATTATTAGTGTCAAAACTTGCGTATTTTGTTTTATTCCGACAAATTCCGTTTAAATTTAGACATAAACAAAGCAGCAGTTTTTTCCCTAAAGAGCGAATGGAACTTTACAGGACCCCAGCGCGTGCTTCAGTAAATAAGTTAGTCAATAATTTAGAGTAAAGTCTAGCTGATACCATTTATATATAAATGAGCGCGCGGCTGATCGTCTTCATTAGTTATTAAATCAGCTAAAACTGTGAATCAAACAAAAGTTGAAACCGTATCACTCCAGTTTCGCGAATCAGTTTAACCTCGCGTGTCTTTCTGATAACAAATCTCTATATAAGAAGATCCGCGTCTAACTTCGAATTTAGTATTATTCGGACGTTCTGAAGTCTCTTGTGGTGAAGTGCTTTGTTGCAATTAAAGGATGCCTAAACAGGAAACTCTTCCACCTAAGTTCACAGAACTTAACGAATTGGCCTCAAATATTGTAAGTATTTGCAAATATTTTAAATTAAAAATGTTATTCAGTGTCTTCTCTGATCATATTCTACTTAGTGTTCATGAATGTCAATATATTTTACTAAGAGAAAACCTTCCATCTAATATTTTTGATATTACTAGTGTTTCATTAACCATGTTTTGTTCAAACATTTAGAATTTTAAAGCTGATTTTTTTTAATATTGTTATTTTCTAACTTTAACATTTTAGAACTGTAATAATTTTGATGGTTATTCTTCATTATTCAAACTTTTTAACCTGAACTTGCAATTTCATAGTCAAACTCATACAACAGCAATTAACAAACATTATACTTTCAGAATGGAGGCAAAATTCTCTTCGCAACCGACGACTGGTTTGCCCAGGCAGAAAACCTGCTATCCCATGATGAAGCGGTCTTCAAAGCCGACCTCTACACCGAGTGCGGAAAATGGATGGATGGTTGGGAAACCAGGCGCAGGCGAAGCCCAGGACACGACTGGTGCATAATTAAGCTAGGAATACCTGGAGTAATCCATGGAGTAGACATTGATACTGCCTTCTTCACCGGAAATTACGCCCCAAGATTTTCCCTTCAAGGCGCCAGACTGGCAGAAGAAGGTAAATTTTGGTTTCTTTTAGTTTGCGATCAGCGCTAACCTGTTTCTCTGTATTTAGATGAGCAATTAATACCTGACCGTGAAGAAGATATGTTGGGATCTGCATCTACTAACGAAATGTTTGAAAAAATAGAAAAGCTGAATTCCAAGGATTGGGAAGAACTCATCCCCATGACCGATCTGCAACCTGGTTATGAAGGAACGCGTCACAATTTCTTCCATGTGCACTCCAACGAAATTTGGACCCATTTGCGCCTCAACATATACCCTGATGGCGGTATTGCCCGTCTTCGTGTATACGGAGAAGCATTCTGCGAAGACCAACTGAAGATGAAAGATGAAATTATAGATTTAGTATCAGTGACCAATGGTGGTGTTTGCAAAGGATATTCAAATGCTCACTACGGCCATCCCAGAAATCTCATCCGACCAGGGCCAGGGATTCATATGGGAGATGGTTGGGAAACAGCGAGACGTCTGGACCGACCTGCTATTTTGGAAACGGATCGCAGTGGCATTTTGCAAGTGCCAGGAAATGAATGGGCTGTGTTCAGGCTTGGCCATATAGGCAATATCTCACACATAGAAGTAGATACTAAGCATTTCAAGGGCAACTTCCCAGATTCAGTCAAAATAGAGGGAACACTTATGAAACCTACTAGAGAGTGGAATAGCAGAGCTATTGCACAGTGTGATTGGCAAACTGTTCTACCTGCATCTAAGGTAACTATCTTTTTATTATTTATTACATAATATCTCTATTTGTGGTTTCATGACATAAATAGATGTGCGATTTATAGATACATAGAATACTAATATTTCTTTTTTTGTTCTAGTTGTCTGCAGATAGCATCCATCACTTCGACGATCATGAAATAAGGAAAACAGGCCCTTTTTCGCACTTAAAAGTCACTATTGCTCCTGATGGTGGAATCAGCAGATTGCGAGTCCATGGGACTGTTGTAGCTGCTTTGCCAAGATAATTTCTCATTATTTATATTTATTTATTAATCAACTATTTATCATTCATTGTACATAATCCACTTTCCATTAACATAAACTTTGTTTATGATCTAGTATTCAATTAAGATATGAGCTTGTAAATTATAGGCTCTAATATCGTTTCAATTTGTATTTTATTAACATTATATTAAATAAATATATTAATTTAATTGACATGTGTTTCTTATTTCAAGTAACACCAGAAAAATGTTTTATAAAAATAATGATAATTAAAATTCCATGAAAAATACCATCTAATAGAGTTAAACCTGCTAAGTGATTGCACAATTAATTATTATTGTAAACTATGTGTTATATAGGTAAAACACAAGATTTACGTGAAATAATTCATATTACACTTGGACAAAAGCCAAACGTGTTGTTGTATAGTATTTTAGAAAGGCGAACGAGTTGTGAGAATTTAATGGATTATTTGATGGTGGAACTTGGGCATACCTGCTACACAGCTACCAAAAATGGAAAGACCCCCAATTTTGAAACTTAGAAACGTGCAATAAAATGTTGAAAATAAATGTGGCGTATCACAGAACAAATTATAGCAAATGCAAAAAGTTATGGAAATGGTAGTTGAAAAATAATGTTTCAATTAATTGAATTTAACTTACCTGGAAATGATGGATATTATACCAGCGATAAATGTAATCTATCTGAGAGTGTCAGGTTCAAGTCTAAGGAGGAATATGAGAAAGGGTTCTTCTTTGTGTTGTTACCATATTACGAGCTCAGAATTTTATCATTTGGCACAAGCTAATTTTTAAATGCTTAGAAGAAATGATTCTTTGGCTAATTGACAACAGCTGATAGATTAATTTATGACTATATTAGTCTAGAGAAACATCATTTCTTTTATAATACAGTCCATCTACCTTCGCCATACTGTTAACTAGAAGCGTCAGCATGGTCGAGTGAATAGAAAACTCGGCTGTGGTGCTGAAGGTAAGGAATTCCATTCTCACACCTGCCAACTGTCAAGCGGCCCCCGTAGTCTGTTTAAAAATTGGCAACCAAATCACGGTTGTGAAAGTAACCACATCACACAGTGCGCTGTTAATGGTGTGACAGATGATTGAATTTCGAAGTGAATGTGTGATTGGCCCCACGGTTATGAAATCGTGGTGGTTCCTGACCTCACCTCCTAAATAATTTATCACCTCCTCGGCCCCTCCTCAACTTTTAGCATATTACACCCACATTGGGAAGTAATATAAAAACTAGAAAAATTGCTATACACTGTTGTATTATATTATTTAATAAAATTTACTCAAACTGCGAGAGGAGGTGCATAAATTCGCTCCTTAAGTGTGAGAGGAAGGTTTTATATACATATACAGGGTAAATATCGTAAAATGGATAGAAGTATGCAGCGATCACGCGTTCCTACAGAGTCAGAAGCGACCCAACCTCACTCCCACCGTGATCTAGTGGTGAAAGCGGCGTCGTAGGCGAATTGGGCCTGTCTAAACACGTAAGAGCGCGTCTGGGAGCACGAGTTCGAATGCCAGCAACTGCATTTTTTAAATTTGCAGATGATGTACTTTGGGCGAGGAAAGTTCTGTATAAACTTCTTAATAGATTTTTTAAATTTGGAAAAGATAAAAGGCACTGGGGGCCATGTCGCGACTATATATAGATTGTTATTTTTTCAAATTCACTAGCCTACAATTCAGCCATTGCTGCACGAGTCTTAGGAACAGGAGCATTGTCACGCAAAATCAGCACACCTTTGCCGTTTCTTGAACGGTCTCGTTTAAATGATGTATAACTTTGGCATATTCTCCAGTTATCTTAGTATCTTCTCCTTCTAATCAACCAAAAAAATGGTTGCCATGACTTTTCCGTCCGATTGCTCAACTTTGAACTTCTTGGAGTACTTTGTGCCCTTACGATGCCATTGCATCGATTCTTGTTTAGAATTTAACATACAATTGCATGAAAGAAAGCATTACCAAAAAATAATGCCTTTTGTGAACTACCTTTCAAATAGTGATGGGCATAACCAGACAATTTTCATAACCGAATTATTTGCATTCGAATGATATTAATAACCGAATGATTATGTGAATAATCATTCGAATAAATTTTGGCTCTTGATTTGTTTCGATTAAGTCAGCCGGTTTGCCGGTTGGCGGTTCACCATCATCTGCATCGACATTGTAACTTGCAGATAACAGAGAAACTCAGTTAATCGTTAATTATTATAATAATTGTATAAATGATTTTTATTTGATTTCTAAGGAGTTTGTGCAATAAGTAATTGTGGATATGAATGAAATATATCTGGTTACACCTTTATTGTTTTCGATTGCTGGCGATTTATAATAATATAATAATATATTGTTGTAATTGTATGTTTTACGGCTCGCTATTCTGCAATAGCTCGGTTACTCGTACATTCTTCCAATTTATAACCAAAACATAATATGTACGGTCGGGGTCTTAGAAATCGGGACACGTAATATGTTCTTCTAGTCTTGGGAGTATTCTTGCTCCGGTTACTTCATTAATGTGAGATGGCATTTCATAATTGAAAACAATAAACAATCTGACGTAACAATTAAAACCATAATAACTGCAAAAACCCAGTTTATACACTTAAAAAATACATGCAAAATATATCATAATAGTGTGTAGTGTCCCGATTTCTAATGCGCCGACTGCACATTATGTGTTATGTATTGGAAATTAAGAGGTATTTATTAAGAAGTGTAGAAAGAAAGAAATATGCGGGACTGCTTGCTAATCACAATAAAAACAGTGGTAAAACGTTTATCTTTATCAATCGGGCGGGTTAAAGGTGCGGCCCCTTGTTTTGAACCTTTGGAGATGTAAGCAAACAAAAAATTGTTTTATAGCTTGCTGCGTTTGCAGTTTTTAGGCGTTTAGGTTTCAGGTCCCCAGAATTTGATAATTTGATATTTTTTATGATAGGAAGTAGGTACGCCATAACCAAATGGTGTTTTCAGTACAACCTATTTTGTTTATGAGTTATGACGTATTTATATTTACAGAATTTCGAGCACTGCGTAGGTCGCTGAGATATGGCACGTAGTACCTTTGAATAGAGGTGTTTATATTCAAAGCGTAGTACGTATCAGCATGAGGTTATTTTTCATTCGAATACTTGGAACGAAAACCGAGTTACATAGGTTATTTCAATAACCGGATAACCGGTTATTTTTCATTCGAATAAGCCCATCACTACTTTCAAATGTAAAATGACGGCTCTGGGTATTAATGCTATACAGGATGCTCAACATTTGCTAATTTACAGGGTTTTCTGTTTGCTTTTCACCGTGTATTAGTTGTGTTTCACTTTATCTCAAATGCTTTTCCTTCTTGTCAGCATTGACAAATGGGAATTACATCTGACAAACAGTGAAACGCAATTGATATATGGTGAAAAGAAATCGGAAATCCTGTAATACTTTCAATTTTTTTAAAAGGGTATATTTCTATATTTTTGAAAAACCCTTTCAATGAAATTTCTTATAATATCCTATGTGATATCCCTAAATTCAACTATTCTTCAGATATGAGAGTTTGAAAATAAAAAAACAATTTAAGCCCCTTAAGAAGCTTTATTTCTACAAATAACAAACAAACGTAGTTAAAATAGTAATTTAATACAACAAAATACGAGGTTTAAAAATTTTCAATCCAGCTACTGATGAAACAAAAAAAAACAAACCCAAAAAATCTGAAAATCAGGAGAAAATTAAATATGAAAACGATCGAATTTAAGGGCAGGAAATAAAATATCAGAAGAAGGCTCATTATCAGGATTTAAAAATACAGAGATATACAGGGTCTTCCATTAAAGAAAACGAAGTAAAGTACGTTTTTTTCCTATAAAAATTTTCAAGGTCAAAGAATTTAAGGTTTATGTTGGCATAACTTGAATTCCTTTAAAAAATATATGTTGGTAAAATTTGTTTTAGTAACTTTATAGAACTAAAAATTGGTGGGAAATTTAAAATCTGGCATTAAAGTTCTATGTACATCAAAAGCTCTTGCTAATCTTTCGTAAACGTCTTCTTCTGGTGTGTTAGGATGCAGATCCAACAGTTCCTCTGCACACTTCAGAAATGCTTATTTTACATTTAATTTTAAACGATTCCGTTTTTACGCGTATTCAATTTCAAAATAGAAAAGCTGACAATTTAATTTTAAATGTCAAAATGACACAAGTCGTTTAGAGAAAAACCTGACAAAAATAAATTTTCTAATAATTTAAAAAAAGCAGTTTTGCCAATTTTATCTTGACCTTGAAAATTTTTATAGGAAAAAAACGTACTTTAATTAAAGTTGCACATTTTGAGCTTTCTGTATAGCTCTAATAGGTACTACAGTCATGTTCAACAAAGTGTTATACAGCATTTGTGCTTTGTGTTGTATATGCAAATATTTTGAAAGTATACAACTACGTCTACCTAGTTAATGATACAGTGTAAGCCTTTGTTGAGTAATAACACAACCACCAATAAACTTACAACTGTCGCTGTACAACACATTTTTGACACGAATCTACCTAAAGAACAGACGGAAAAATATTTAAACATTTAACGTAAATATCTACAGGATTTTGGTGTATTTCCTGTTTTTTTTTAAATCCGTTAAATCGTGTTCATTACACTGTGGTCCAATAATGACCGGATTTTTATTTTCTAAACCTGTTTTATGTTTTGTTTGAAGAGATAAAGTATTTACTTAAATGATTTTTTTAACAGCGTTTATTTTTTATCGCTTGAAATAAAACATCTTAAGGGACTTAAATTGCCTTCATCTTCAAACTTCAAACAAAGATAATTAAAAGGTCTTTTCAAAAATACAAAAATATACAGAGCGTTCCATAAAGAAATTCATAAATTATTAAGTTAGCACATGTTGAGCATCCTGTATAGCATTAATTCCCAGAGTAGTCACTGTACACTAGAAAGGCAATTCATGAAAAACATAATTTTTTTTCATTCAATTGTTTTCTGTTACTTAGAGCAGCTGCCTGAAGTTCACCTTTTTGTTTAAATTGTTAATATCTCCAAAACAGTTTACGTTAGACCGACATAACTTTATATTAAAATTATTGATATTTTCACACAAAACTTTTAAGCTATGTAAATATAGAGCATTCCATTAAAAAAGCAGCTATACTTCGCCAAACTTTTTGAACCACCTTCTATAATCAAAAATATTTTAGTAATGTGCACCACTCTCATAGTTTTAGAATTATCTTTTGCCATGTGGGGTTCGGCGCCGGGCTTAGACCCGTAGAATAGTCCTAAGGTATGTCCTGCCTGACGTACAAGGCGACCAGCAGGACAGCACACACATTTATACATCCACCCGATAAACACCGGTATCTCTGTTATTCAAGAAGTATCGAGGCGGGCCCTGGTTAGGTTGATCTGGCGGTGGTAGCTGGTTTAGAAACTAGATACGACACACCTGGGCCGACGGATAGTATCGGGGCCCACCCTTGCCCCCTTCATCATCATCATCATCATCATCATCACCCAGCCTCTCCAGCCCATTAGACCTCCCCAAGATGTTTCCAATTTTCTCTATTTTGAGCAGCTGCAATCCAGTTGGTCGAGATTCTCTTAAGGTTGTCGGTCCATCTAGTCGGCGGTCTTCCCCGACTATGTTTATCGGTTCTCGGTCGCCATTCAACGATCTTTTTTGTCCATCTACAGTCTCTTAATCTTGCTAAGTGACCTACCCAATTCCATTTTTGCTTTGCAATGTACGTTATAACATCCTCAACGCCCGTTCTTCTCTGGATTTCTTCATTTCTCACTCTGTCTTTCAGCGTTAATCCAAGCATAGACCTTTCCATTTTGCATTGCGTGACTTGTAATTTCTTCGCTGTCGCTTTGGTTAGAGTTAGTATTTCTGCTCCATACGTTAGGACCGGGAGAACACATTGGTTGAAGGCTTTTCTTTTCAAACTAGTCGGAATGTCGGCCTTAAAAATATCTTGCAGTTTTCCATATGCGGCCCAACCTAGACTTATTCTCCTTGACAACTCGCACGTTTGGTTATCTCTACAGATTCTTATTTCGTGCCCGAGATAAGTATATTTTTCGACTGTTTCAATTTCTGTATTCTCTAGTTTCATCTGTTCTTGCCCCTTTCAACCATCGAAAAATCCCGGGGTATGTAGTAATGCCAGGCGGTGCCTGGAGGTTGCCCAGCTTCCTCTTACCTCACTTATGGTGCCTTATAATTTATTTATTTATTTATTTACAGGCGTCGCTATACATGTATGGGGAATTCCAACCCTGCTAACGACTGTTATGATGTTGATATGACATCCGGGACTAACTATTTCCGTGGCAGCCGTACCACGAGGCGCTGAGAGAGGCAGCCGTGGAAATCCCATCCAAGTTCTGACCAGAAAGAGCGTTGCTTAACTCTACTGATCGAACGTGGACGCTTGTAAAAGCTACACCAGCCGGGACCCGTAAATGGACGATGGGATGCCTAACGGCAGAGGGCTTCTAAGCGCAAGGATACGCAGATGATGGACTGGTGATGTTTTGAAAATGGTTTCTTTCATTCAATTCTTTTCTGTTAGAGCAACCGCCCAAAATTCTGCATTTATTTGTCACACTTTTTTGAGCTAGTCTGTATAATCACTTATAATACTATGAGTAGTCAAAGTTATGTCGAATATTTTTGCTGTGGTATCACGAATGTCCATTGCGCTTAGGTTCTATTAGGATGAGTGCGCTAGCACGAGTCCTAATCCTAAGCGCAATCGACATGAGTGATACCACAGCAAAACTATTCTACTTAACTTTGACTAAGAATGGCATTCGAGGGACTATTCAATGAACCAAACTACTTTTTCAAATTAGTTTTCAGTAAATCTAGCAACAAACTACGCAATTTCTATAGTAACAGAACACTAATATTGACTTTTCTAATAAAAATCACATTTGTTTAAAATATTCACTATACCACTAGTGAAAATTTTCGATTATTTTCATTTTTATTGGCTCAAAGACATCAAATCTTGTATTTTTATTGGACAGTTTTTGATAGATGACAAGTGAGTTGAATAGTCACTTATAATACCATGAGTAGTCAAAGTTATGTCGACTATTTTTGTGGTGGTGTCACGAATGTCCATTGCGCTTTGGTACGATTAGGACGAGTGCGATAGCACGAGTCCTAATCCCAAGCGCAATGGACATGAGTAGTGATACCACCGCAAAAATAATCTACTTAACTTTGACTAAGAATGGTATTCGAGGGACTATTTAATGAACCAAACTACCTTTTCAAATTAGTTTTCAGTAAATCTAGCAACAAACTACGCAATTTCTATAGTAACAGAACACTAATATTGACTTTCTAATAAAAATCGCATTTGTTAAAAATAGTCACTTGAATACCTTCTAGGGAGATATATCCACTGATATTTTTTTGAAGGGTCCAGAAACGTCAGAATTCTGGATTTTCATTGGTCACTTTTTGACAGATGACAGGTGAATTGAATAGTCAAAAATATTTTACTTATGTGAACCAGCTTTCTACATACAACTTTTTTATAAGCTAGAAATATCTTTCACCCTCCTTTCGTTGCCAGACTGTGTGTAAATGGTGATGTCATCGGCATAGCTCTGTGTGTATAGCACCCTTTTTCCCTAGTTTCCTTACAAGTTCATACACCATGAGGCTTCACAACAGAGGTGACAAAATAGTTCACAGAATTTTCTTAACTGATAAAACATATATTGGTGTCGATCTAGAGGAAATTTTTCCAGTGCTTTAATCCTTCTCATGTACACTTGGTTTCATTGAAATCGATTGCACGTAATCTTTGGATGTGTAAACTTGTATTTATAGTTACCTAGTTACTCGAAGTACCTACAGCGCCTTGATTTCAATTTGATGTATTTGTCCTAGGACCATCTAATAGTATCTAGATATCGAGAGATCCAAAAAAAAACTGTTCCTCAGCGGGCTGTGGCAATTCAACGTATGAATAATATGTTGGTGACACTGTACGTCAATGTCAAATTCGAGGTTATCAGGTTAGGTTTTCCGTCAGTTTTGACACAAAATGACGCAAATCCTAACCTGCTAACCTCGAATTTGACATTGACGTACAGTGTCACCAACATATTATTCATACGTTGAATTGCCACAGCCCGCTGAGGAACAGTTTTTTTTTTTGGATCTCTCGATATATTAAGTGAAGCCTTATTTATGCTAGAAAAAAAAGTTAAAAAAACGACTACTTGACTTTTTAGGTGAGTCGATTTTAGTGAAGTGTACAACTGTCGGTTGTCGTCAATAAATCGGGTACACCTATACTCCATTTACTTGACATCTGCACTGTCAGTGTCAAATCTAAAAAAAAATTCTTGACTATACCTCCAAAATAATGTGTTTTTTATTAGACTGTACACTAATTTAATTGTTAAAATGTGAAAAATAGCAGTGGTGCCAACATACTGGCAGTTTTACAGTGCCGATGTCAAGTAAATGGAGTATAAATAGATCTTAGTAACAGTTGTTTTATCAGCTTTCTCCATTACTGTTAGGTGTCGAGGCTTATTTTGTTCCACAAATTGTCCTCCATTCCTTCCTGTTCTTACCCTTGTTTCTAGCTTCGTTCCAGCTATATCCTCTTGTGACAAGTGTTTGGGCTACTTCTTGGTTGGTTCCAGATTTTCTTGGGCCTTCCTCTGTTTTTCTTCTTATCCCATCCTGCCTCCCATATTTCTTTTACTAAATTGTCGTCTTTTATCCTTGCCAGATGTCCAAACCGCTAAGTTGTTTTTCATGGTTTCATTTCTAATTTTGTCTCTTCTGGTAATCCCCTCTATTTTTCTTAGAATTCGCATCTCCATTGCCGTGATTTTTTATTTCAAATTTTCCGTTAGAACCCATGATTCGCTCCCATACGTTAACGTTGGTACGAAGACTGTCTTGTATACTTTTATTTTCGTTTTTTTTTTCTCACTTCTTTTTTGTTTAGGAAACTGGGTTTTAACGCATGGAAGAGTTTCGTCGTTGACTGTATTCTGTTTTCCACATCGGCTTCTATATTTCCTTTACTGTCAATGATGGCTCCCAGATATTTTAATTGATTTGTTACATTTAGCAATTGCCCATCTATTATTAGAGTTATATTTTCTTCATCCTTCGTGGCCATTAGGATTTCCGCCTGCTTTTGGTTAATATTCATCCCGAATTCTCTTAGAACTTCTTGCCATATTCTAATGGACCTTTCCAACTCTTTCGTATTCTGTGCTACTAGTATGAGGTCATCTGCATACAGGAATTCTTTTACTATAATCGGCTTGAGGCGATTTGTTCCCACGTGTACACCTTTTATGAGTTCAACAATATTTTTATATTTTGGTATTTCTTAAACGGTTCCCATCACAAATCACTAAACTGTTATAGATAGAGTGCAACCAAGCACACAAAGAACGCGGAAAATATGTGAATCCAATCTAAAATTCAAGTAAGGGGAACTAAACAACTAATAAAAAGCAAGCTTGGCGTCGAGGTATATTTACACGAAAATTATTACAGGGTTTTCAGATTGCTTTTCACCATAAGTATATCAATTGCGTTTCAATGTTTGTCAAATGTAATTCCTATTTGTCAATGTTGAAAATTGAGAAAAACATTTGAGATAAAGTATAACACAACTGATACATGGTGAAAAGCAATCAGAAAACCCTGTAAATTAGCAAATGTTGAGCACCCTGTATAGCATTAATACCCAGAGCCACCATTTTACATTTGAAAGGTAGTTCACAAAAGGCATTATTTTTTGGTAACGCTTTCTTTCATGCAATTGTTTGCTGTTACTTACAACGACTACCTGAAGTTCAGTGTTTTTTGTGTATACAGGGTGCCCAACTTAAACGTACACAGCTTTAAGCAGGTGAGTATGCAATACATACATCATTCGCCATTAAAATGTAATGTGTGTTGCATACTCACCTGCTAAAAGCTGCGTACATTTAAGTTGGGCACCCTGTATAGAATCGTTAATATCTCCAAAACAGTTGACGTTAGATTGATACAACTTTATATCAAAATGATTAGTATTTTATAATAACTGTGTCGAAAGCCTTTCTATAATCTACAAAGACTAAATTTACAATTTTGTTATGTTCCTTGTGCTTTTCGATTATTTGATTCACTGTTTGCAGGTGGTTTAGTGTAGAATAATTCTTCCTGAAGCCTGATTGCTGCAACGGTTGTTCTAAGTCCAGTTGGTTATAGATTCGGCTTTAGATTGTGCTTGCAAATAACTTGTACAGGTTTGCAATCATGCTATAATTTTCAATCCTCAATGTGTCCCCTTTATTGCGCAGCAAGATAGTTGTTGATTCATTCCATTGGTTGGGCCTTTTTTCGGTTAGATTATTTTGTTAAATAGTAGTGCTGTCGTTTTTACCAGCTTCTCCGACCCGCATTTTAGTATTTCATTATTTATTCTTTCTCCGCCGGGTGCTTTGCCTGGTTTTAAGTGCTTTATGATTTCATATAGTTCTCCCACTTCGACTCTTGGAATATCGTTAGTTTCCTATGGAATGATTTGTTGTGCTTCTTCATTATGTGATAACATATTGCTGGAATATAGATCTGCATAGAACCATTGACTATATCCTTTTAATAATCAATGATAGAACTCAATTGCTAGCTTGATTAATGCCTTTCTCTTCTGCGTTTTTGATTGGTTTCTGTTTGAGAGCTCATGTATCCATTTCTTACCCTTACTTAGTTCTTTGAAGATCTTCTTGGTGGAACCGGTCTGTGTGAGTATATCCACTATTGACTCTTTTTTTCTGTCACTTCGGATAGCTTTTTGGTAAGTTTATTTATCTCTGCATATTTAATCCTTGATGGCAAGTTCTTATCTTGGCGTTTCTTCATTTCTCTCTTTTCAATTACATCCTTTGTTTTCTCTGTACGTATCTGTACGTACTTGGATATAGTCTGAATCGAACTCAAACCCATTCATTACTAATGTGTTTGTAACAATAAGTTTAGTTATTATATAATAGTTATTTAAGTACCCATTCGAGGACGACAAGCTTCCAAGCCCAAGGGCCTCTGGCCCAACAGTTTGTAAGTTGCCCGAGGGGTATAAACATCAAGTACTGCCCTAAATATTCAAAAATATCGAAATATCGATGAAGACAATCGATAAATATAGATATTCGATATAACGATATTAGTTAATACTAAAGTCTTTTATATCTTTTTTTACTATATATCAATATATTAGATATGAGAGAACACAATGAGCCCTAAGGCGTTATGGCCTGCTTTATATACCTACCTCATATGACAGATATAAACAACAAACAATAGATAAGTGTTCCCGTTTTTTAAATAGTGTATTTGTTATCACCACTTTCAGACTTAGTGCAAAATTTGTTAGTCTCTATCCTCCCCTCGTTCCTTACTCCATAACCATATTTACCTCGGATATATCTTTCATTCAGTTCTGCTTTTACAATTTTCCAATTGAAATCACCTATAACTATGACTAATACATAATTTTCTTCTTCTTTTCATAAAACATTTATGACTCTTGTTCGCTTGCTGCATCTGTTGGGGCATGCATTTGTATTATACCGCGTGATTATAAATGCTCTTCCATCAACTTGCTTTTGAAATATTTGTGTTATGAATAATATGTTGGTGGCACTGTAAGTCTATGTCAAATTTGAGGTTAGCAGGTTAGGTTTTGAGTTAGTTTGTGTCAATACTAACGTAAAACTTAACCTAATAACCTCGAATTTGACATAGGCTTATAATGCCACCAATATATTATTCATACAACAAATATTTCAAAGGCAACTTGATCGAAAAGCGTTTATAATCACCCGGTTGTTTTACTCTTGCTTAATTTTAATTTGAGGATTGCGACTCTGTCTGTAATGCCTTAAAATTTGTTTATTTTCAGTTTTAGCGCCTTGTTTACATAAAATCCTACTCATCTCTGTCCTTTTTTGTGCCAAAATGGTAAAATATGTAACCGTTCTCTTCTCCTAATCTTCTGATTTCCAACAATCCCATTATGTGGGATCATCTGAGCTAAAGGTTCTTGCATTTCCGTGCCTATCTTCAGGTTCAAATCGAATTGCTTATGCTTTTTAGTTACACTTTTGCTTATATTGTTCCTAGATTTTTATTGTGGGTCTTTGTATTTTGGGGGATTGGGTCTCTTGCTCCCCTAGCTGGTGACCAGCCTTCTGGGGAGTGCTGTTTCAAAAAACTTCTTCATTAAATCTTCATTCTTTTGTGGGTGCATAGGGCGTCAACATGTATGGATTTTCTATTTGCATTGATTGCTATCGTTTTTAGATTTTGCTTCTGGTACTGTTTGAGCTTTCGCTAACTGAACCCTTTTTTGGGGCCCTGATTGTGTCAGGTCCCAGATTTGCTGCTAGTAGCAATTGTGTCCATACCATTTTGCAATTTTTCAGTGTAGTGGCTTGGATGTTGCTTTGATCTTTTATTTGTATAAGGCTTACTGTATTAATCGACGTGTGTGCATCCTTTTCATAGCTGATTGTTCCTCTTAACGGCTTTAAATAAATAAATACATCTATCTAGTGATTGCTTGGTACTCCAAATTTTCGATTTTATCAATTACAGCTGATACGCTTACTTTGAAATTTTATTCCATAGTAATGCTTCAACCTTTTTAAGAATAAATTCACAGTGACTTTTGTAATAAGTCGTTGTTTATTGCTATGGTAAAGAAATTTCGTTTTATCCAAGGAAAACAGCCTATGCTAGCTAGATATACTCCCTCGTAACAAGAATACTCACTGAACACTGTTGTATGAATAAAGACTTGCATACAATAGGGGTAACAAGAAACACATACTCTAGATTTCTGTTAAGAGGATGTGACTCCAATACACTGGTAGTTATTGCAAACTACTCATAACTATTAGAGAAAAACACTATGGGGGAAATAATAATCACACCCGAAATATATATATATTGTTTTGTTTTGTGATAGCTCCACATTTGAACTAGTCATATAATTTATGTAGTGACTATTTTACTTTGAGCTTGCCCTTAATTAATGCAATGCACCATGTTAGTAAACCTATAATTACTTTCGAATCAATTATTTCAATTAAGTACTCTTATTGAGGGTGGTTCGCCAAATCTAGATCTCTATTAGTTGAAGTTTAAATTTTTATTTTAATTCTGGACTATTTAATGACATCAAATGTCAACTTGACTTCTACATTTACTCAAACCAGGTATTGACAAGTGACAGTGTTGTTTTTGTTAAGACGCTGCCACTGTAAGCATCACAAAGCAACCACCATAAATAATAGCTATTTATGCCACAAGTGCTAAAAGTCGACGTTTATGCGCGAGACATGAAAATTATGAAACGAAGCCGAAGGCTGAGTTTCATAACATGTCTCGTGCATAAACGACTTTTAGCACGCGTTGCATACAATATTTTATCTACGACCTTAATTTTACCGTTATTAATCCATAAATATCGATTTAAGAAAGGTTCGCATCTACGAGACTTTTAATTTATAATGAACAGTAGCCTACGCCGCGCGAGCGATTGTTTGGCCACGCCCATGCTGTCAAGGTGAGTTACGAAATGTAATTATTGATACTCCACATATGACTGTATTCATTACATAACGCTTTAATTATTTCAAAAACGCTTTACCTGTAACGCAAGAAGCAACTAGAATAGCTTTACAACTTCACTTGCAGTTCGAAATTGTAGTTTTGTAACCTCACTTCACTTTTAGCCCGTGTGCTAAAAGTAAACAGCTGATTTCTTTAAACACGGTAAACTATAAAACGTCACTTTTAGTGAAACAAGCTAGCGCTGAAGGCCTACTTTTAGTAGTGGTCGTAGATAAAACACTTTTTGTTTTATTTATGGCAACCACTAATACAGGAGTTTCTTAAATGCACCTGTCAAATAATTGTTAGGGACTGGCCCACCCGTCGGAGGGCGCTAGTGTCGCCACTCGGCAAGGTTGTGAACCAAACTATAATTAATGATGGGTCGGTATGTGAAGAAGTGTTGTTTCAAATTGTGCCGATTTAGTGTAGGAGACACAAATTTCCCAAAGGCATAAAAAACCTACTAATAGAAACGTTTTCTGAATACATCTGTCAAATCAAATAATTGTTAGAGATTGGCCCACCCGTCAGGAGGCGCTGGTGTCACCTGTCCGCTTTTTGAAAAGTGCGTAAATAGTAAACTCATACGTCAAACTGACACCAACAAATCATTTAAAATGCGTGAAAAGCATTTTGAACCACAGTAAATTGTTGTAATTGAGCACGACTATTGTAAGATTGACAATACTTATTAAACAATATTGCTATTTGAATTACTTAAAATATATTTGTTATTCGCAAATATTTTGTTTGAATTTTCCATGATTATTGTAAACTTCAGAACCTATAAATATTTTGCATATTCCGATTTATGCTGTTCAAAACTTTAAAATCGAGATTCTGATGAAGGCAAATTATGTATATGCAAAATATGTAATGGTGTTGACGGCCCATCCTTGATTAATCCAAATATCGTAGCAATAGCGTATTTAAATTTTGCCGCCTTGCTGGGATAGTTTCTGGCCCACCCATTGTAGGGCTCTGAAACCTTTATACAAGCCAAGGTCCGTAAATATAGCAAGCTAAGCATACTACGAATATATTTACAGACCTTGTATACAAGCTTACTATGGGAGAAATCGCTCTATTAGTGGTTGCTTTGTGGTAAGCATCCCGAGTGGTTTGCTGGCACCATGGCCAACTGATATTTAGGTTAGCTTACGCTAATGCAGCCATTACAATCACCATAAAAACATGATTCTATAAAGCATGCCATGACAAAATGTCATTTGGCGCCACCTCTTAATGTTATTCTGAACTTTCAATCAGGGCCTACCGCGATATTCAAGTTAAAAACAAATACTGCTGAATATTAGGTAGATTTGAAAACTTGTCATATTTCAATCAATTATATCCTCAAATTCATATTGCCGTAGTTTGAGTCAGTAATTTTTATATAAACAGGTTTTTTTAAAGCTATTTAAAATGGTTAGAAAGTGGTTTATCTGTGGAAATCCAAACAAACCACTTTTTGAATTTCCAAGGGATATGCAGATTCGTACCAAATGGCTCAAAGCTATTCAGGAGTGATATTGTTAACACGTTGAAGGACACTAACGCTGAGCAGCGTCCTTAATTGTATCTACCAGTATAACTGAACGCTGCACGGCGTCTAATTTTCCATATAAAATAATAGTAATCCAGTTGTTACTGTCACCACTGGTACGTACACAGTCATATCAGTGTCACACAAACACGAGTTATTTACCCCAAACAGCTCTCTTACAGTTATCTACCTCTTTGCCCCTACTTGTGCAGAACGCTGATAAGCATCGCAGTGTGTCACAACACAGCCCTATATGAAGTCGGCAACTGTCCTTCAAGGTGTTAATTAATAATAAAACTAATTAAATTACCTCTATTTATAATATTTAATCATCTATTACTTATATTTCTAAATTTCATGAATACTCTACTTTGTGTATTAACCATTTCGATAAGAATTCTCTAAAAGTACTTGACAAAAAATACCTACTTGTTTGATTAAAAACGCTACACCAACTGGAACTGTAGATAATACATATTTTTTATCACATCAATCAGAAGTACCATTATGTACAATTTTTAGCAAATTTTACCTAATTTTGAAATTAATTAAGAACAAGAACATTTACAAAAACCATTCAAAACAAACCCAAGCTGAACTTATATCTCCAGCCCAAATTGCAGATCTTCAGTATATGTACTATTAAAACGTTGACTAAAGCTAAAGCGGATTAGTGTTAATTATTCAAAGTTCATTAAAAATAAAAAAAACAACTTAAGAATGATATACGGAAAAATTGGGGCAAATTAAATGTTTTCCATAAAATATTCCAAGATGCTGACGATGGAGACAAAAAAGCAGAATTTCTTGCAAATATTGTTCTTAATTATGATAAAAAAAGCTCCTCATTAGTCAGAAGTTTCTATTCATATGTGTACAGTAAGGAGATTTCGCTCTCCTAAAAGATATCAGCACTGCAGAAAACATTTAGCGAGTTTACCATCAAAATAGTATATTATACATCAAGGTAGCGAAGCGCAGTATTATAACCTGAGCGCATATTAGATACTGAGCGCGCAGCGCGAAGTATCTAAAGCGCGAAGGTTATAAGACGATTCGCTACCGTGGTGTATATACTATTTTTTGCACTACCAAACGGCTTAATACCTAAATTTCAAACAAATTTCGAAAATATTTTAACTGTCAACCTGACAATACAGCTCTTTAAAACGTCAAAATTAAAATAGTCATATTTGGTAACTTAGCAATTTATTAGTTACCACGGTGAAAATTGTTTATTTTACTTTCTCTCCCTTGGTGGAGAAAATCAAATTCACGACCTAAAAATAGGCCAATAACGCCGCGTTCTGACACTAGTAGTGCAAAAACATTATTATGGTATCTTGGTGACTGTAATTATTCAGATGAATTAATTTAGCAACGTTTAATGGCTAAAGTCGTCTAATTAACAGTTCCAGCAGAAAGAATTTGCTTCTTAATTATTGACAATATGTCAATTAAGGAGAAAGTGCAGTATATCAGATCTGAAGATCGCATCGGGTATGTTCTGTGATCGCATCTATGGTGTAGAGAATATAATTCATGTATCACGTGACGCTATTTCATCCAATGAGGTGCATGCAAATGCCTAGTTACACATTATCACAGCGGTAGTAATTTATTTTCGTAATTGTTTTTAGGGGTGATCATAAATGGTTGTGATTTTTTTCTTAGGTTGGCACTGTTAGTGTTGGTTACCCTGCTGTCAATTTTAAGTCCGTGTCAAATTCGACGTTAGCAGGTTAGGTTTTGTGTCAGTTTGTGTCAAAACTGACGGAAAATCTAACCTGCTAACCTCGAATTTGACATAGACTTAAAATTGTCAGCAGGGTAACCAACATTAACTGTGCCAACCTAAGAACAAAAAGTAAATATTTGATATTTTGCATTTCATTCAATATATTCTCTTTCCAAATATAATTCGTGTAATGATTAATGATCGATGATTTTTTACTCGTTAAAACCGAAACAACAAATTTAACTCGTGCTACGCACTCGTTAAATTTAGGTTCCGGTTTTAACTCGGAAAAAATCATCGATAATAATCATTCCACTTGTTATATTACAACTGATAATACTCAATATACTGGGTGTCTTAAAATGAATTACATCTAGTATGCTTTGAATTTCCCATAATGCAATCTAAAATTTTACTTAAAATTGGCAAGACTGTAAGTCTATGTCAAATTCGACGTTAGCAGGTTAGATTTTGCGTCAGTTTTGACACAAACTGACGCAAAACATAAGCTAAGCTCAATGGACATTCGTGATACCACAGCAAAAATATTCGAGACAACTTTGACTACTCATGGTATTATAAGTGATTATTTTACAAGAAAGTGTGACATAAGTCAAGTTTTTAAATGGCAAAAATTTCAGTGCTGCCAAAAATCAGCAAGCAGAAGTTCCAAACCAGAATTTAAACGAGGTACCAACTTGACAGCGTTTTGACAGTTCACGAGTTTTGTGAATGGATAGTAGATTTTAGTTAGCCATACCCCATACCCAGTGGCGTAACAAGACGGTTTGGCGCCGGTGTGCAAGAATAAATGATAGCCGCTGTAAACAAGAAGTATCAGAAAAAAGAGGGGGGGGGGGTATTTTTGGGCTTAACATGAAAGGTTACTTACTGCAAGATAAAACACATTTAGATGTTTCAATCTTTTATTAAATATAACATAATAATAATAATCCCATTATTCCCTATTGGGACATGGGGTATTCGTATATTCTCTCCAGTTGTCATTTTCCTTTGCTATTTGGCTCAGTTGTGCTATAGTTTTTTCCTGTCTCTTGTTTTACAGTTCCCCTCCTTGTTTTTAGCGGGCGTCCTCTGTTTCATCTTACTTAGCAAAAAGTTTTTAATAATTTTTACTTCCTTTTACAATAAAGGAAGTATTGGATTCACCCCAAAAATTCGAAATTGAGTTTTCAACAGATCTTCACGTTTTAGAGTTCCCTGATCCCAAAAAACATATTTTTTCATTGGTCTGTGTGTCTGTGAACAGAATATCTCAAAAACGGAAAGAGGTATGGAGTTGAAACTTCATATACCGGGTGTCCGTTCTCAAAGTCGAACATAGGCGATTAACATTGTATTAAACGTTTTTGCAGATTCCTGCTCGCCAATTCAACTTACAGGGAAGGTAATGGTATCAATGGAAAGACAAAATTATTACGCATCAAATGGTACCAATAATAATATTCAAGATGCGATTTTTATTTTAAAATACTAATTTAAAACTTGGGAATTTTTAAATATGCCATGCCTTGCTTTTCAAGTTCGATAGCATTTGTCGAAAAAATTGGTAATTATTTGGCGAAAATACAAGTATTTTCTGTCAACGTCTGTTAAAATTATCTACATAGTGAAACCGAGTGAATATGTTAATTGCCTATGTTCGACTTTGAGAATGGACACCCGGTATAAGTTTTGTGCACTATGTAGATGCGACAGTAAGCTTTTGAAGAAAATCGCATAACCGGAAGTAGGTGTTTACTCTTGGGATTTTTCAGTTTTTTTCGATTTTTTTAAAAACGGCTCTAACGATTTTTTTAAACTTTACATTTTTAATGTGTATTGATGTGAGATAGGTGATTTTCCAGTTGAATACTTCTAAAATGGGTTTCTTTTGTTTTCTTTAAATTTTTTTTATTAACTCTTATTTTAAGTAAAACACCCGGTATATTATTACATTTTTGAATTCAGCTTAAAATTCTAGAGAAAATGTGTCTCTTGAATTAACACTCTATTTTGTACCGTTTTTGTAAAATTTGTAATTTTTGACAAATGCTTAAAAATTTAAAATCAAATTTTTGGCTAATTATAAGATCACTGTAAAAGGAAGTTGTGTGCGTGTATCACACCAGATTTTTAATTTAGAAAAAGATCTCTCAGTGGAAGCTGTAGTGAAGGGATGTAAAAAATAGGATGTAAGCTGTATACAAATCTGGAAAGCTAGCAAATGATGTGTGATTCGACAGACATTTTTCTCCCACTTCCTTCACTGATAAGCAACATTTAATACTAATTGTGTACGAAGATCGAAATTGTACAATTGGCTTTAGTAAGCCGTCATCGAGATCAGTTTCATACGTAGTTTGAAGTAATTTGGCACTCTCTATGACCTCTGTATCTGAGGCAATCGTCAGAAATTTGTGGTTTAAAACTTTGAATTTATAGTATGTTACTATGCACTATGCACTATAAAATATAAGTATCACAAACACACACTAGAGCTTGAACTTCTAATCTACTCAAAAGGAAAAAAGACTGCGCACTCAAGAGTACAGTGACTATATACAAGACATTAACAGGCAAATTTGAGCGTAGAGATATACAGTGCCTTTCGAAATAATCGAACGTTTTTGAGTGGTCATTATTTTGGCGCTAGTTATTTTAACTAGTTGATGTTAGTTACACGTGCAGTGTTATTTTTGGACATTGACATTTCTCATTGGCGTTCATTCGTAGTGCTTTTAAGGTGTTACATGAAGTTTACAACCGGTTTCAGTTATGCTAGTTTACAATACAGCTAAATGCCGTCTTCCTGTTCCCTATCTCCAAACCTCCCTGTTCTGTGCTTGGTCTTCTTCCAGGTTCCTCCATGGCTCTCCGAATACCCTCATTCCACGGTTTGCGTGGTCTACCTCTTTTTTTCTTATCCGGCGGCGACCATTTAAAGATCTTCATAAGCCACGTCGTTTCCTCCATTCTCCAATTCTGTCCACAACTGATTCTGGTACCGCCATTCTATTCTGCGTCTTATTTCCTCGTTCGTCACTCTATCTCGTCTCGATACCTTTCCGCTTTTTCGTCTATTTGAACTGTGTTTAGTCTTCGTTTCATTTCCGCTTTTACAGTCCATACCTCACTGCCATAACATAGCACCGACTCTACCATTACTTTACCTATTCTTTTTTTACTTCCTTTTACTATAAAGGAAGTATTGGATTCACCCCAAAAATTCGAAATTGAGTTTTCAACAGATCTTCACGTTTTAGAGTCCCCTGATCCCAAAAAACATATTTTTTTTCATTGGTCTGTGTGTCTGTCTGTGTGTCTGTGTGTCTGTGAACAGAATATCTCAAAAACGAAAAGAGGTATGGCATTGAAACTTCATATATAAGTTTTGTGTACTATGTAGATGAGACAGCAAGCTTTTGAAGAAAATCGCATAACCGGAAGTAGGTGTTTACTCTTGTGATTTTTCAGTTTTTTTCGATTTTTTCAAAAACGGCTCTAACGATTTTTTTAAACTTTACATTTTTACTAAATTTTTAATGTGTATTGATGTGAAATAGGTGATTTTTCAGTTGAATACTTCTAAAGTGGGTTTCTTTTGTTTTTTTTTCTATTTTTTTTATTAACTCCTATTTTAAATAAAACACCCGGTATATTATTACATTTTTGAATTCACCTTAAAATTCTAGAGAAAATTTGTCTCTTCAACTAACACTCGATTTTGTACCGTTTTTGTAGAATTTGTAATTTTTGAAAATTTTTAACAAATGGTTAAAAATTAAAAATGAAATTTTTGACTAATTATAAGATCACTGTAAAAGGAAGTTGTGTGAGTGTATCACACCAGATTTTTGTTTTTGTTAGAGATAGTATTGTCCCATCAAATTGATTTTAAGTACTTTGTACTATTCGAGTTCTGATCTCTTCTGTTCCCAAACCTTTTTCATCGATTGTATTGTAGCACCGAGGTAGTTAAACCTTTCTAATTGTCTTACTGCGACATCTTCATTTATTAAGACTTCATATTGTGCTTTCGAGTTGACTACTAAATACTCCGTTTCCTCTAAACTTATGCTAAGGCCCCATTTATCGTAGCACCGATGTAATCTCTTTATCATATATTCCAAGTCGAACGCACCTTGTGCTATTACAACAATAGCATAATTATAAATTGTCACATTTAAATACTGTGCAGAATATTAGTTTTTCAGGGCAATATAGATGATAAAATTTGACCTGCTTGCGACGCTAATGAATTATTTGACACTGACAATTTACAATTGTCAGATTTGAAAGGTTTTATTTTCTTCCATAACCAAATGAACAGGTTCTACCAACCTCTTTGAGAACAACTTAAAAGTAACTAAATATTTTGCCTGTTAATGGCGGATATTCGGGTCGACCAATAGCGGCGAAGACATCCCTATGGCCACACTGTCTTGTATATAGCCACTGTACTCAAGAGAGCCCAGTGGCGCTCACGTATCATAGTCTGTTGTCGCTTTGAACCACTATTCTAGGAAAACTTTTATTTTCACTACAAACTCCGCTACCGCGGCGCCTATAGAGTCTGTTCACGAAACTCCGGGGCTGTCAAATTGTAATAATTATATTTAAGTTGGCAACAAATTTCAAATTTTGTTGGTAACTTTCTACTTTCACATTTGGAAACACTGTAAAATTTTGAAACTTCCAAATTTAAAAATTTGATTTATTTGTCAAAGTGACATTTCAATTCGTAATTGTCTCTATCAACGAAGAATCTTTCTTAAAATGCACCAAACACCAACTTTGAGAAATTATAAGGCCACTGATTAACACTACCAACAAAAAATATGTTGTTGATGAGTTTCTATCCCAACATGGGCATGCCGTTCTTAGACTGCTTCCTTACCAGTGCCAGTATAATCCCATAGAGTTAGCATGGGCATTTGCAAAAAACTATTACAAGAAGCATATACAATCCCAATTTTCATCCAAAGATAATGTATAGCTCTTAGTAATTTTACAGAGCAAATGTGGACAGTATTGCTAATTGTGAAACACTTATTAAAAATGATTGGATAAAATACATGGGATGGGCACTTGGAGTGTGGCGGATATTCCTCCAGTCATAAAATCGTTAACTGAATCTGATACTGATGAGTCCGACATGGAATTCAGATTCTGAAAACAGACTGATTGTGGACATATAAAAGTATCCACTATAAATTTCTTATTCTCTCTCGTTTTCTGTAGCACTACAGCCCTAGGTGCTTTTTGGCTTAAAATTCAATACTTACTTACATTTGCAATTTGTAACTTTGTTTTTAATAATTTTTCTACTTTCGACTAAAACCATATATATAATACACATATATTGCTAATAGGCCTGGGAAACGTCAGAAACATTACGGCGCCGACATAGTCTCACTTAGAGTATAACGCGTATAGTGCGCATGCGTGAGAATTCGAACTCCGCCTTTAGAAGCGAATTTTAACTTGATCACTTCCCCATTGGCCGGACGACGCCGCCGCGCTTGCACACAGCTCACCATTATACATTGAAGAGTTGTTGTGTGTCTCACTTCCTTGGTGAGTTTCCCACTCATAGCCGCTAGCAATATAGTAAGTATTAGATATATGCATAAAACCATCGAACATAACCTATCTTTACTTATCACTAGTTTAGTCACTACATTTGAAGTACATCATAAAAAGTTACTATTATCTGTACACTCAAGTAATTTTAAAACAATTATTTTTGACAGCCCAGGAGTTTCGTGAACAGAGTTTATAGAGTCGGCGCGGAGGTTCTTCGCACCCCCTGCACATATGATAGTTACGCAACTGCCCATACCTAACAGGGCCTCCTATCGGAAAATAACTATTCAGCGAATTTTATAGTAGTCATTTCATGTCGACAAAAGAAGTGCCTATGAGTAAACATTTGTTTTACAATTTTTTAAAAATGGTCTCCAAAAGGGTTCGACTAACAAACAACCCCTTCCTAACTATCCTGCGGGAGAGTACAGGGTACAGGCCCATGCAAGTAGGAAAATCGGTGCCGCAAATGTTGAAAGATGCGGCCGAGATGATCTGGCGAAGAACGAGTCGTACCTTCCGCAGGAAATTTAAGAACGGGTTCTTTGTTAGAGGAAAGCTCTTTCGGAGGTCATACACGAAATTGCAAAAAAAAAGGCTTTAAGCGAGCGCCGTTGTAACATGACTTGCGAGCGGTGCGCTTGGCGCCCTCTCTTGGAAACAGCTGGAACCGTGGAGCGGTGTAGATCCGTGCTGTCGAAACCTGCGCGCGCTAGGTGTTACAAAGAGAAATTTCAGAAAATATTTAATACATTACACAGCACGAAAGTGTATATGCTTGACTCGGAGGCTTTGAAGTAGTACTCGGACGCTTCGCGTCCTCGTATTCTTCAACAAGCCTCCTCATATGCAAAGTATCACTTTCATGCCTTGTAATGTAATATACTATTAATGTCAGCCACAAAGTGTGCAGAATAACAAATTTCCTCGTTCAAACAATACTATGAGAAATACAGTCAAATATCTTTAACTCGAAGTGCCAGGGAAAGACAAGTGAGGTTTAAATATAGGTACTATTGTTTACTATTCACATAATTATTTAAACCTCATTCTATACTCTTATTGACAGATAAAATATTTGACAGAAGTGTTTGTTTGTTTCGTTGACTTAATTTTAGTTTAAAAATTTACCTAGCCATGATTACGTTCTATTTTTGTCCTGCTACTCATTTTGTTTATGTCTTACTTGTCACACTCATTAATTTCTTATGTTCAAAATCGGATTTCGGACAATCTGTATATTATATCGAGAGATCCAAAAAAAATTGGTCCTCAGCGGGCTGTGGAAATTCAAACATATGAATAATATGTTGGTGGCACTGTAAGTCTATGTCAAATTTGAGGTTAGTAGGTTAGGATTTGTGTCAAAACCATATATTTAATAACTACTATATTACTAGCGGCTATGAGTGCGGAGGTCACGAAGGAAGTGAGACAGACAACCAAATTTTCAATGTATATGGTGAGCTGTGCGCAAGAGCGTCAGCGTCGTCCGCAAGGTGGGGAAGTGGTCTAGTTTAAAATTCGCTTCTAAAGGCGGAGTTCGAGTTCTCACACATTTGCACGAGATGCGTAATACTCAGAGTGAAACGATGGCGGCGCCGTAATGTTTTCGGCCGTTTCCAGGCCCTACTAGCAATATAGTCTTCTTCTTCTTCTTTCTCAGCCGTTTTCTACCCTTTGGGTATAGGCCTCCCTAAATCTTCTCCAAGTAGCTCTATTTTGTGCTACCTGGTACCAATTCACGTCCTAACCCTTAAATTCACATACACCCACACACGCCATAAGTGTCCTTCCTATATCCCTCCACCACTCACCGCTTGGCCAGCGTGGTGTTTAAATGGCTAAACCCTCTAAAGCAATATAGTAAGTAATACATGTATGGTCAAAACTGACAGAAAACCTAACTGCTAATCTTGGATCTCTTGATATATTTGTTATAGAATAATGTACGGTACATATTTATAGGAATTATTTATATTTCTTTAAAAAATACCTAGTAAGTACGCACATACAACGTGCGAAAGGTATAAGAATAGTACATAGCTACATACAGTACATGTGCGTACATAAGTATTTCCACTAATATTGAATGTTTTTAGTTTTTGTTTTCGTGACTATAACTTACATAAGATGTACCCAATACAACAGTAACAATACACTAAAGCATAGTTGCTCAAATATTTAAAGTAGAAAACTTAAATTAGCAAATTCTTGCAACGTCATTATCGAGAATCCCAAACTAAAAGGTGCCTAACCTGTATAGAGAAAACAATTTATGCGCGTTCAACAAGAAGTGACTGTATATTTTGGGTGTTGCAATCTAACAAATCTTTTGAAATACAAAGAAGCATGGTCATAAATAACTCTTAAGAATGTTATTTACTATCATCATCATACCCTTATAATAAAGCAGAAAATTCCCAATGTCAAACATTTATGCGCGTGGTCTATGTGCAGTTACCATTTTGGACGTGGTCTTGATATTAGCACCGTTGCTAGACCTGGTACAATTCTACGAATCTGGTACATTCTGAAACCGTTTCTTACAAAAGTACATTTTTAAAACGGGCATGCATTCAGTCTGGCAACCCTGCATATTCTGACCCGAGTGGTGCCGACCTGCCGATGCCATCGGTGACGTAACCGATCTTTGCCGTTTATGTTTGAAAGTATGGTTAAAGTTTACATTTATTATTTTCACGGAAAGACCAAATTGAAGGACGCACTTTTTTATCGTATGTACTTCACACTTCATCTAAATTGCTGGCGGATGGCAGTAAGAAACAATATTACAACTGTCATCGCTCTGTAAACTTTTTGTGTGTTCTAGGCAAAGGTGTAACTTATGAGCACATATTAAATGATATTCGTGATGCTGGCTTGACGAAAGAGGAATCACAACAAATCCTACTTTTATAGAAGAAAGACTTGCACAATATTGCAAGAGGTTTTCGTATAGATTATAGTTCAAAAACGCCACCGTAACGATGCAATAATCGTAAAATTGTGGGTTGAAGATATGAAAAATCTAGGTGATGAGTATCCAGTATTGTTATATAAAGAACAAGGTGTTGGTTTTATTTAAAAGGCCATCCATTATATTTTTTCTTCAACAATTGTTGGTTTATTAAATTTTGATACGTCTTTAATTTGCTTCTATTTTGTTGTAACCAAATTGTAGCAACTGTTGAATTTGAAAAGACGTCATTATTATCAAAGCAAAATCGTTGATATCAAGAAGCCCTAAATCACTTTCAACACCTTGTTCTTTATACCGGGTGGCCATAAATATCTGATATCACATTACCTTTGGAATCAACACCGCTTTATTAAAGCGCTGAATACAACTAAACTAAATGTCATTAATGTCATGACAACTAAAATTCCTATCTGTCAAAAATTATTACAGATTGTAATAAGTAATGGAGTTAGAACAGGAGATTTTTATAATCGAGTCGTAGGCTAAACTGCAGAATCCGGGGCACATTCTTCTCCTCTTATTGCATTTTATTACATTACATAGGTACCAATACTTATTATAATTGAAATATAATACTAACCCAACATTTATAAGTAGCTAATTCCATGGCTACCGAGATCTCAGATATTTATGGTCACCCGGTATAACAATACTGGACACTCGTCACATAGACTTTTCGTATCTTCAACCCACAATTTTACGCTTATTGCATCGTTATGGTGGCGTTTTGTACTATAATCTATACCTACAAAAATCTCTTAGGCCAGCTACAGTAGGATCGGCCTGCCGAAAAAATTCAAGTGAGCTGAGATTTTGCATACACCTTTGACATTACAAATAATGTCTCAAAAGTCCCCATCGATATGGCGTTTGCGATTTGAGTTATTCAACGTCAAAGGTCACAGAAATAAGTTTTTCGCAAATATCTCGCTTTCTATGGGTCGTATGACTTTTTTAGTTATTACAAAAAATGAAGGCTAGGAAATTCTCTACAAAAAAGATTATACAGGTGCTTTACGTACAACTAACCATTCAGTAAATAACACACTGTTAAGTTTTGCAGACGCGTTTTACTTCCTTTTACGATAAAGGAGGTACTGCATTCACCCCAAAAATTCTAAATTGAATTTTCAACAGATCTTCACGTTTTAGAGTCCCCTGAACCCAAAAAAACGTGTTTTTGTTCATTGGTCTGTCTGTCTGTCTGCAAACAGAATATCTCAAAAATGGAAAAAGGTATGACGTTGAAACTTCATATATAAGTTTTGTGTACTATCTAAATGCGACAGCTATCTTTTGAAGAAAATCGCATAACCGGAAGTATGATATTTACTCTTGTGTTTCAAAAACGGCTCCAACGAGTTTTTTCAAACTTTACATTTTTATTACATTTTTAATGTAGATTGATTGAGTTGAGTGATTTTCAAGTTGAATTTTAGAGGTATTCAACTGAAAAATCACTTATTTCACATCAATACACACCGGTTATGCGATTTTCTTCAGAAGCTTGCTGTCGCATTTAGATAGTACAAAAAACTTATATATGAAGTTTCAACGCCATACCTCTTTTCGTTTATGAGTTATTCTGTTCACAGACAGACCGACGAACGGACACACAGACCAATGAGCAAAAACATGTTTTTTGGGTTCAGGGAACTCTAAAACGTGAAGATCTGTTGAAAACCCAATTTCCGAATTGTTGGGGTGAATCCAATACTTTCTTTATCGTAAAAAGAAGTAAAACCCGTCTGCAAAACTTAATAGTGTGTTATTTACTGAACGGTTAGTTGTATGTAAAAAAGCTATATAATCTTTTTTGTAGAGAATTTCCTAGCCTTCATTTTTTGTAATAACTAAAAAGGTCATACGACCCATAGAAAGCGAGATATTTGCGAAAAACTTATTTCTGTGACATTTGACCTTGAATAACTCAAAACGCAAGAGCGATATCGATGGGGACTTTTGAGACATTATTTGTAATGTCAAAATAAAGGTGTATGCAAAATTTCAGCTCACTTGGATTTTTTTGGCAGATGCTGCGGTTGTCCGTCTAATGTAACTGGACTATCTTGCGATATTGTGCAAGTCAAAGTGTGAAAATTGCTGTTGATTTTGTTAATTCTGTTATTTTGTTATTGCTATTGTCTCTATTTTTGTGTGTGTTGTTAATTCTGTTTTGAAATGCGCCATACCACAATGTTGAGTACGCCTCCGATTTATTGTGTCGTTTAGCTTAAATAAGGTTAACGATTTAATGTCAATATGATAGATGTCAAAAGTGTTACCAATACAAAACTTGGAAATTACTAGATTCTAACATTAGTTCTGCCATCTATGACCACTGGTTTGGATTCAAGTTGTAGTGACATCGCCATGGATATCCCATCTACACGAGTGCTGGTCCAAGTTCAGAAGACATCCCCATGGACATGCGAGCTATAGGTGTTGGTTCAATTTCCAGTGACATCGTAATAGGCACATATGATGAAGAGGTTTGTATTTTTGTGAATTATATGTTACAATGTTATGTACCTATTTTAATTATGGATTGCAGCTATGGTGTCACTGTAGGAAACCAGACGACGGTGAACAAATGGTAAAATGTTATGACAGAATATGTAGAATAAAATGGTACCATTCAGCATGCCTACAATTACACAAAATTCTTTCGTTGACCGTAAGATCTTTTTTTGTGGTGGAAAATTTGATTAATACAACTAACCTCCATGCAAAATATCAAAACCTCAAAATCACAAAAACAGTTAATTAATGAAAAAGAGTGGATTAATAAAAAACAGTGTATTAATGACTTCTATTAATCCATCCTTTTTTAGGAAAAATAATTCATTAATATTGAAATTAAGAAGCGGTCAACGGAAAAATTATTTTTCATACTTAATTATTCTTTTATGTTGTGTAGACAGCATGTGTACCTTTATTGATTGTTAATGTAGCTTACATAGTTTCGAAATATCCTTATGTTTCTTATCGTATAGGTACTATTTAATAATTTTTGCTATGTGATATTGTAGTTTTGCTTTTTATTAATTGGCCACATACAGAAAAAGATAATAAAATAATTTTACATTATATAATAAATGGTGGTGGATAGTATTAACGTTAGATCCTTAATTAACTAATTTTAATAATTTTGTAGATATTATTATTATTATTAAAGTAAATATAATTAGATTAACTTTGTTAATACAATTTATTTCATAATTATACAATTATAGGAGGGCATAAATTTACGAGTGCACAAGAAACTGTTAATATCTGATCTACCACAGCAACATCGTCAGTTTTCTTTTTCACCAGGAACATAGGCATCGTTTCGTGAAGAAATGTATTTTTTTGACGAAGGACTCTAATAACGCGTTTGACGTGTATTCTGAAAAAAAGATATAATTAAGATAATTATTGTAACAATATACTTGCACTGCCTCATGCTTGCTATATTCCTGGTTGATTCTATATCCCTTGGATCGAGCTGCCATTTCCCTTTTAGAAAAGCAGGCGTTATCACTGTGGCCATATGTAGTCCTACGGAGTCTTTTATTAAAAAGCCACGATCTGCCAATACAAAATCTTCTGGCAAGAGATTGTTTAAAATCCCACAATCCTCTGTTAGACCTTTATCGCTTATTCTGCCACCATATCCATGTGATACAAATGATATTGATCCAGGAGGAGTGATGCCTATTAGTACCTTTACCGTACTATGTTGTTTGTACGTAGACCATGTAGTACATTGTACTTCAAGGCTACTTGATTTTTCCACTCTCATCTCAAAACAATCGATTATTACTGAAATCTTGTTGCCAAATGCTACCTTGAAGCATTCTGGCATTGATTTAATCAGCTGATCTCGTTCAGGCCAAATAATAAAATTTTTCATCCGATGATACATAATATTCAATGTGGTATAAAATATTCTGGAAATTGTTTGTACGCTGACGTTAAACATGTATGCCAATAAACTAAAATCTAAATGTAATCTAAGTTTTATCACTGTTATCAAAAACATGACTTTAAGGAATAAATATATATAATTAAATGTGAACTGTATATATTGTATGTATTTGGTGTAGCATTTGCCATAGTAGACGTGTGTAAAAGATTATTTTTTTGTAATGTCACCAAGTATATCTATCTAACGCGCAAAACTTTAAATGCGGCATGTGCCGTGGGCTACAACGTCATTATTCCATGCTTCACGTAAAACTTTCACATTCACTGGAAAACTCTCACTTTTCTTAACTTGTAGAACAATTCTTTCCGCAATTTTTTTTACTGCGTTCCAACAACGTCGTATTAATTAGGACGCCTTCCAGAGGCGAGCGTTTCCTTTCCAGAGACTTTCCATTTGAAAAAATATTTTTTGGAACTTTTCCTTACTGCCAATCTCTAGCCTGCTTTTAAAACTTTCTTTAGTGCAACAAAAGTTATTAAATTCGTCGTACATTTTAAATGCGGCATATGCCGCGGGTTTCAGCTAGCTTACAGTAACTCTTAACCTAATCATTATTGCTAAACTGAATATACAGTCGCGGTCATAAAAACCGGGACAGTTTTTTTTACCTAATTTTCAAAATGCGAAAAGAAGTGCTAACACTGACAATTCTAATTAATAAATGTCATCAAAAGTCATTGTTTAGATCTGAATAATGACTTTTGATGACATTTATTAATTAGAATTGTCAGTGTCAGCACTTCTTTTCGCATTTTGAAAATTAGGTCAAAAAAACTATCCCGGTTTTTATGGCCGCGACTGTATGCTTCTACAATCAAATAATGGAGGGAAAATCCTGGTCTATGGGTTTATTAAATTCTTTGAGCTATTGAAAACTTCGTCTTATGGAAATTCGAATTATCGAGAGATTTGTATATAAGAAACTATAGGAATTAGATTGGGAATGTGACGACAATTCGAATAAACAATATATTCGACTTATCGAAACTCGAGATATGGAAGTTCGACTGCATTCAGTCATGATATGGATTTGTAAATTATAGATTCACCTATACTTTTTATTCGTGTTTTATTAACATTACATTAAATGAATACATTTAACATTTGTTTTTATTGTGACAGCAAGAAAACAGTTATGACAATGAAAAATTCACGGAAATTGTTATCTAATACGTAAGTGACTACACGAAAAAGGCACAGAAAACTGAAAATAGTGATAGCACACAAAAATAGATAAATGTTCATGCTTTCGATTTTCTTAACTTTCCAAAATATTTAACAATATTAACAGTTTCCACTGTAGCTTATTTTGTCAAAATATAGACTTACTATTTATTTGTCCCTAATAATAGTACATATTATTCATTATCAATCACAGTAAATTTCCATTGTATATTTTGAAAAGTAAATGTATTGAGTAATGTATTTCCTTCCTTGCTGTAGTACGTTAAAAAAAAAGTTATCAAGTGGCCTTGTGTCAAACAATAATTTTTGAAAGTCATGTTGTAACTTATTTTATCTACTTTGTGTTCGTACTGAGGCTATTACGATACTTGTTTGCGTATCGTAGTGGACAAAACGCTATGCTATAATAAAAATACTAAAAACAGGGTAATTCATTTTTTAACGTTGGCAACCATAGGCACATCGCTCCATCTACTGGGTGACTATAAATAATTGTGATTTTTTTTCTTAGGTTGGCACTGTTTATGTTGGTGGCACTGTAAGTCTATGTCAAATTCGAGGTTAGCAGGTTAGGTTTTGCGTCAATTTTGACACAAACTGACGGAAAACCTAACCTGCAAACATTGAATTTGACATAGACTTACAGTGCCACCAACATCAACAGTGCCAACTTAAGAAAAAAAATCACAATCACTTATAGTCACCCGGTACATATCGAACTGTCAATAGCCGCATTTATTGCACCGCACAAATGTTGCCAACTGCCGCGAAATTCCCTAGATTTGAAATTTTATTTTTTTGTTAAAAAGTGGCAAAGTATAGATAAAATACTGTATGATAACTCGTTTATAAGGCATTTTGTCGCACTTACTCCTTTAGGGCACTCCTCGCTTTGCTAGTTGTACCCTAAACCTGTGCGTGGTACAAAATGCACCTTATAAAACTCGTATCATAATATACTATTTTGGATTGCATATGCACACAACCTCTAGTTCAAAGCCCTCTCAATAACTTTTTTTTAATGCACGTTATGTAGAGTATTAGTCAACGGATTCCATTTTAATGAGAACATGCTAATCTTTATGCTTAATTTAATATATCTTATTTCACATTAACAAAAATACCATTCAATTTCAGTAACATTTCAGATATGCTGCAACTTAATACATCTAAACATTCATAGTGCAACCATGAAATTGTGTTTGTAGGACTAAAACATTGAAAGTTCTGACAACTTCTGACATTTCAAACCAAATATGCTTACAAAAATTAATTTCTTAAATTTTCAGTCATGTACTAGCACACTTAAATTTCATACCTAAACAGTATTGCTAATATTGTTATATTTACTAACCGCATTATTTAATTAAAGAAAATGTTATTTTTTTTTACGAGGCGATAGCCGAGTCAAGTCATTGGAACGCTCTAAAACATTTCTCTACAACCGTCAAATAGGAATATCAATATTGTTTCGCGCCGTAGTGTGCGAACATTTTTAGCGGTCTTCTGCGTAAAATGCCTTTTTCTACAGCCGTTAAACAAACGTGACATCGCTATAGATACGCAAAGTTTAACTTTTTTAACACGTGAAAAAATAATATTTCTTCACGGCTAGCAGTGAAAAAACGGTTAATTACACCATTCCTTAGTTGCAACACATTAGGTGACTACATATTATGTTAGCAAATTAATGTTCCTATTTTATTTCTAGAAATTATTCTCTTTATTCTTTTTTTGACGGCTGTAGAAAAAACTTTGTATTTCGTGGAAAAATTCGTGTTTTTATGGCGCGTTTGAACGACTTTTCTGCCTCAACCTAACGGTCTCGGCGAGATTACATTCTCACGCGCCATAAAAAAACACTCATTTCACGCACTTAATACAAAAATTACTATTTTTTCTGTCGTCAATGGTAACGTAAACAAATATCCTATTTTTTAGCACATTAAAAAATGGCAAACTTTGCGTATTGATAGCGATGTGCAAATGTCCCCATTTTTTGACGGTTGTCGAAAAAAAATATTTATTTCATACTGATGTCAAAAATGACATTTTCGGATTATTTATGGTACAAAAAATGGAACATTAAAATCATAGTACTTTAAAGTAAAATTTTAAAGTTCAAGTACTTTAAAACTTTCTCGTCTTTAAAATGCCACTTTTTTGTTCTAGATAAACAAACTACTATTATGAATATCCTTTAGCTATTTATGTGCATCTAAAAAAAATCTTCTGTTATTTAGAGATTATTTTAAGTTTTTTGCTCTTAATAGCCCCTTCAGTCTATTTCCTCCATTAATATTAGATAGCAGCACAACACTTCAAGCAAGGTTCACCATATCGCAAGTATTTAAATTTATTCCGGTTTCATGATTTTCATTTGCAATTAAAAATAGTAACCTCCAGTTCTGAGATGTAATATTAAGTATACTGTAAATAGTGTTCTTAAATTATAATTTCTACTAAAATCTGTAAGTCTGTTTATTTTTGTGTTCGACGAGCCTGGTTGTGCGAAGTTGTTACAAAATAGTATTTATTGATACCTTGCTTGAGGATAAATTAGACACAGTTTTAATGCCTTAACTTATACTTCTTTATTTCTACTTTCTGGCACAGTAACGAAAACCCCATTAAAAAAGAACTTCTTCGCATAAAAAATATCTGATTAATTAATGTAGTCCATAATGTAAAACTCGAAACAATTCACTTACCTAATCACAAATTTTCTTAGTACAACTAACGATGTCTAAATTGCATCAGAAATTAATGTTGGTAGTTACCATCGTAGACAGTCTTCCAACATTTTTAGTCCTAATCGTGCGGTAACAAATATATTGTTGTACAGAACTAATTATCTACCTGCACATTTAGATTTAGTAGTACATATTCGTGAAGCACACACAAATAGAAAATAAAAACAGCATTTACCACAGAAATTGAAATATTTCTAGGAAAAATTATCCTTGCCAATATTATATACCAATCTTAAGTCTACAGTTATAGCCTAACTATAAAACTACGTTTCACAAATATAAGTTTTCTTTCAGTTTCACGTTAATTCCTTACAATACAAAATGATACGTCGTAATTTACAGCAAAATTCCATTACCTACACAAATCAACTTCATGGTTTTTTTCCCAGAAATGTTTCTTTTAAATTCCCCACCAGTTTAGACGAAACACAAACAAATTACAACTAAAATTTGAATTACTCAGTCGCTGCGCAGGATGTGGACAATTTCGGCAACTAGTTGCTCGTCCGTTACATACAGCGGGCGTCTTGTCACCTAGCGAGATATCTTTGCCGTCATCCTTGTCGTTCTTGACCTTCCTGAAAGATCCGTGGTACTCGGATGCTTCAGTGTGTTCCATAACAAACTTTAAATTCTCCTTATTGATTCCGCCTCCAGGAACAATTATAATTCTATTTCCGACCTGCTCCATAAGCTGATTAATTAGTTTCACTCCTAACTGAGCATTCTTTTGTTGCCCACTCGTCCGCAACCGGGTAAACCCAAGATCAATGACAACCTCCACTTCGATAGTGGGGCGCCTGCAGTAGTCGAAAGCCCTGTGGAAGGTGACTGGGAGCGGGAAGCAGGCTTTGATTATTTCTCGACATTTCTTCATGTCAACGTCTCCATTTTCCAAAGGGCGCCGAAAACAAAGCCGTCGGCGCCGTGTTGCTTCAAAATTTTCGCGTCCTCCACCATAATTTCGATCTCTTCCTGGCTATAGACGAAATTTGAGGGCCTGCAGCGCAACATGCAATAGATTGGGATTTTGGCGGTATTAGCATTTTGAATTTGGGTAAGAAGGCCGGGTGTTGGTGTCAGACCCCCCTCTGACAGCGCGCTGCACAACTCAATGCGACTCGCTCCGCCGGTAATGGCAGCGATCGCGGACTCGAAGCTATCGATGCAAACTTCTAGCAATTTCGGCATTCTAACCTCAAAATTATCTGGACGATTTCGCAAAAAAACTAGAACCGTGAATAAAACTGCGATCCTTGTACGCTTTACTACATAGAAAACTTCACCGTAGCCACAGTTGGTTAAAAAAACTACTGACACACTTTAAAAGCGACTTTATTTTCCACTAAATATGATTAGTTGTTTACACCGCCTGTTATCGACATTCTAAAACCGCCGCCGGTGAATTTGATTTGAGCAGAAGTTGGACCTGCGGCTTGGTTGGTATCTCTGCTCACCGCGGTTTTTAGTTCCAACCGTTTTTGTTTGGCTTTCTTTTCGGTTAAATATTTCTTCTTTAGTTGCTTTAGTTCATCGCGTACGTGGTCTAGATCTTCCTTGTATTCTATATTCTGCAACTCTGTCATATTTAACTCGGACACCAGACACTAAAAAAGCAATAATTACCTATACTTTTCATTGAAAAGAAATCGTTTTCCAATAGGCTATGTACTAGGGATGTTCCGAATACTCGTATTCGTATTCGTATTCGCGAGTATTCGTTATATTTTCAATATTTGTATTCGTAATCGTATTCGCCAAAATTAACACGAATATTATACAAGCATTTGACATTAAAATTATAGAAATTAGATAAGGATTTTAATAAAAATATAAAACAGGTATTCATACATTAAATAAAACATTTTTTTAAATATTAACCATTCTATAACATTAAATAAAAAACAAAACTATTTTTCACATTATTTCTAAAATTTGCAGAGCGTACAAAAACGATGTTGATGTTGATATTATTCACTCAAGGTCATTTATTCGTATTCGTATTCGCGAATATTCATAAGAGTATTTGTATTCGGTATTCGTATTCGCGAATACGAATTTTTGTGTATTCGGAACATCCCTACTATGTACGTATTACAATGTTATTCAAGTTACAGAAATAAGAACATGCTTAAAGTGGGTAGCGCTGAATATATTAACAAGATAAAAATAAGGTGTGGTCTCCTAGAGTTCCTGTATAAACTATTCACTATAGTCCCGAATTGTCAATGTCAAAATCCAATTAAAAGCAATCCTTTATATCATGGTTAATACTTTTGTAAAGCTATGGGTAACTAGAAACAATTAATTAAGTTACTAATGTCAAAACAATAAATTATAGGTTATGGTTAAATCAAAATATTTTTTATTTCGAACTGACTTAAGTAAAAATAAATAAAACTTGCCAGGTAACAAAAAAGCAAATTTTAAAAATTACGCTCTTGCGTTGTCCAACCTAGAAGTAACAAAAAAACCAATAGTAATTTAACAGTGCTTCCATAAAACGTCATTTTTGACAATCCGGGACTATAATGAATCAAATTTCTTTATTAATAAGATTATTATAACTAGCCTAACAATAGGTATTATAACGGAACCCTATGGTCACCATGCGATTTTGTTTTACTGTTTGTAAAAACTTAATTTGCCTTTTTTCAAAAACGACTAATTAAAAAAAAAGTTTTTGATAAAAGTTATAAACAATTACTTACAGTATAAGTATTTAATAGAGTTTTAAAAAATAGTCACATTATTAATTTCTGGACTTCGATATTGGTCTGCGATATTGCAATGATATGTCTAATTAGTGTTGTAATATGTTATTAATTTAATTTTTAAATAAGGGTACCACGCAAATATTTTTCGTGTTCGTGTTATCAAATCTTACGAGGTAGGTTGATTAAAAGTTACTTGTAAATTGATAGATAAAAATAAATAGTTGTATGCCCTTTATAATATTTTATTTATCTGCAATTAATCCAATAATACGCTAGCTCAAATCGATAAAGCACAGACTCATCTCGGTTGGGTCCACCCTGAATGCATAATATATTAAAATTATTAAATACGGATCTGTCTCCGCATACGCTTAACTGCGCACAATCGAAACTGAAATTGGGTCAAGTATAAGCCAAGATGGACGCCGTTTGCAAGATCGCGTCAAATTGAATAAACAAAACAAGTGAAATCGATCACAGTTCTATTGGTAACTATTTAAATTAGTTGGTTTTCGCGGCATTAATCCTCATTTGTTTTAGTGCTCGTTGTTTCGTGACGTAACCGACGCCGCTTGGGTTAATTCATTTGTTATTCGCTCACTTAACCTCACAATTCTAATTTGGTTAATTATTGGCGAAATAATTTATCTGAAGACTTGGATATGCCTGCTGCTTACTCGATATGGTAACGTCTCGCTGGTACATAAATTTCCGGCTCCTCAAGTTGTCAATGAAGTTTTTACTGTACCTTAAACTTTTCAGGTGATGGTACGTTCCTCCAGCCCTAAGCTGAATCTTCTCTAGAAGTCGCTGCCTTCGATGTTGATGATGCTGGCCTTGGTGCTTCAGCTCCACACCATACCTCGCAGTAGTCAGCACCGGTTCTGGACCCCTGGTTCAATTGCAGTAGACCCTCGCAAATTTGAGTTGGCCAACAACCCACGTTCGGAAGCTTGCTGTGCTGAAATAACTTTTGATTGGGAAAACGTTGCCCACACTTTCACTTATGCTCCACAATTTGCTGATCACAATGGTATAATTTTTATTCTGATATTTTGTATTTAAATTAGTAAAATCAATGATTAAATGAGAGACCAAAACTTGCATGACATCAATTAATTTTATTTAATTGTCTTCTCCCTCGTTATAAACAAAAGCTAGTTAGTTTCAAATTAATTACGGATGTTACATGGTTCAAAATACTGACTTTTAACAATAAATTCTACTTAAAGCTAGGATTTTGTACACTAATATTACATCTAAAATAATTGTTTACATTTATACTAATTTGGGGTGTCTATTTGTCACTGCACGTCTTTTTAATTTGCGTTTAAATATTCACATGTCACTGCACTGATTAGAGTATTTAATTCGCGCATTTCCTGCACTGGCTTCCTTTGAATTCACTGTTTTATTTTCCACATATTTTTAAGTTCATATGCTGTCTCCTTTTCTGCACTTTCTATGACCCTTGCCTTTTGATTCTTACGGTTTCCTTCGAATGCTTTAATGCCTTCATTCTTATCTGCTCGTTGCATGTTCATAAGCTTATCTCTCTTTCAATTACCTTTCTTATAAAACCCTGACTGGATTTCACTATTAAACTGTACCTGAATGCTACGCTTCATTCCTTTGCGTTTGCGATCCATCTTGTAATTATTAAATTTCATTCGGCTTGGCATTTACTTTAGCACAACCTAATCAATTAACTGAACTTACATTCAACTTAGATCCCTGTGCGAATTGAGCTTTGCTTACTGAGTTCATTAATTAATTATTCTGCAATTACTGGCATCTCATTACAAATGTATTTATTCTGGCAAATTCAAGTTTTAGTTTTGCATTTATATAAAATATCTCACTTTGAGATTTCATGAAATGTCCATTAATTTGGCAATGCTAACAGAGTTGATTGGTAGGGCTTAAAACCATAGCAATATATGTAAGAACTTATCAATATTATATATTGTTTTTTAATTTACGGTTGTACCCTAACCCTACTTATCTTAACAAGTTTTTACATTTCAGGTCAGGTTAGGATCAGTTAAGTTCAAACCCGTTCAGATCACTTGCAAAACTAAAATACTGTAATAACACGCAATTCGCTTACTTCCCTTGGGGAGTAGGTACTTACTTCCCGAATGTCATGACAACCCAGTAAACAAACAGTAAAATCAACTTACCTTCAATGGATATGTCAAAGTAAGTGTAACTTACTAAATGGGCATGGAGAAAAAAATATTTTTAAACAAAAGTTATCGATAATTGCAAAATGGAAGCCTACCTTTCCTGGGCGTGTTAGTGAAACAAACTGCTAACAACAGATTAAGCCATACAGTGTATCGAAAGAAGACTCACACTAACCGCTATCTACATGCTTCATCTCATCATCCCCAACAAAAAGAATCATTGATTAAGACTCTTATTCATCGGGCCAACGCTATTTGTGACGAGGACAGTAAACTACAAGAATTAAGACATGTGGAAGCAGCTTTAGGCAGGAATGGCTACAGTCGACGAGACATCAGTAAAGCGTGCCAATACCTACACCATAAAACCGAAGGAACCTAAACCTAAGCCTATGTATTACACCTGCCTTCCCTTCATCGCTGGAGTAACCGACAGAATGAGAAAGGTCTTAGATAAGAAAACATCGAAGTCAGCTATGTTACAATAACAAAAGTCAAACAATTTATCCCGCTCCAACAAAGATTCTTTGCCAGAGACGCTTTCGATTTGCACACACGAGCTGCTAGGTGCAACTCGGGGTAGATGACTATGCGTAATGTTTGCAAGAACATTGTGCTCCAGATCTGCTCAATTTTATTTTCCCTCTTCCCCTCGTGCACCTGCTTTATAGTTGGGGTTTTACTGTTCTACAACTGCTCCGTTAATTAGTTAGGTTAGTTTGAAACTTGTTTGGTGAACTTTTACATGAATAACCTAACATTTTGAGAAATTGTTATTTTTTTAGAAGATAAACAAACGAAACTGCTATTGTTCTTGCGGCTAGTATCTAATGGTCTCCTAGTGCTGTAAATTACAACAAATGACAGCATAAAATAGGTTAAGTCACGTCATAGAATATCGAAACTATTCTGTGGTCATGTGATGAAGTGATTATACGTGTATTATTTAAATCTACTTTAAGTCGCGTCGAGCTACACTAGAGGGAGTTACTCCTGCACATACAAATACCAAATCGAAAGCGCTCCTGGCTACAGACAGAAGGCGTTTACTAGCTCCAATGTACTTGTGGCAAATCTTACATCGGACAAACAGGAAGGCCTATCAACCACTCTATTTAACATAGTGCTAGAAGGAGTCATAGGCAAGTTGGGAAATAAAACGATAACACACAGCTTTACACAAATAATTGGATATGCTAACGACCTAGCAGTAATAGCAAGAGACAAAAGCAGTTTAGAACAAAAAGTAATGGAACTCTTAAGAGAAACCGAAATCAGAGCTTTAAAAATAAATGAAGAAAAACAAAATACATGGAAAGCACAAGTAGAGGAGTAGGAAACTCAGCGGAAATGAAGGTAGGAAGATATAGCTTCCAAAGAGTAGAATACTTCAAATATTTGGGAGTAATGGTAGACGGAAACAACGAGAGAAGTCCAGAAATAACAGAAAGAATAAAAGCAGAAAACCGATTATCAGCTGATCTAAACAAATATGTTGCTGGCAAACAATCAGCACGGCTTTCGCTGTGGCCGATCGATTGAGACTGCCAGTGTCGATCTTGATCACCATCTGATGTCTCTGTTTTTCGACCTCACTGCTGCATTCGATACTGTAAAACTACCATTCATAGCCAGTAAATTAACTAACACGGGCATTAGAGGAGTTGCTTTTGATTGGATTATGTCCTATCTCACCAATAGATCACTGAGAGTAAAAATTGACCGTAACGTTTCGAGTGAGCATCTAACAGATCTTGGAGTTCCACAAGGTAAAACATGTTGATACTTAATATGGTCAAGACAGAGTGCGTATACTTCTTCAAGAGGAATAAACCAGAACCACTTCAACTAAACATCGCTATCAACAACAAAACCATCTGTTTAACTAACAAAGTGAAGTTCCTAGGTTCTATACTTGACGAAAACTTGAAATGGAACCACCAAGTCGACAAGGTGTGCGCTAAAATGAGTAAAGCTTACTACGCTATGCGTCAATTAAAAAGTGTGTTAGACATTAAAGCTCTCCTAAATGTCTATTATGGCCTTGCTTACGCCCATATGTCCCTAAATATTGTAGTTTGGGGCAGGCAACTAACGTCAATCGTGTTTTTATTTTACAAAAGAGACTGGTAAGATTAATCTTTAATATTAATGACATGTAAAACGCATTTTGTAAAAGAGAATCTTAACTCTGTACGGCATCTACGTTTAGAATTTAATGAAAATGATGCGTCAAAATCTAATAAAATTTGAAAGAAATTCTGACATTCATAAACATCAAACCAGAGACAGTAGTTGTTTACGTATTGGGCGGTACCGAATGACCATGCATGAAAAATCTCCCGTACAGGCGGATAAAAAAATGTATAATAAACTGCCAGATTCGATCAAGGAAGCTAGATCATACAGCCTATTTAAGTCCAGACTAAAGAACTACCTCTCTGAAAAGGCTCTATACAGCTTAAAAGAATTGGGTTAATGTAATGTGTCTACTTAAACTGTTTATACTATTTCATCTTAATTCTAATTGTGTATAATACCACTTGCGTCATCAACTGTATGTTATTTGTTATTTATTTTTTATTTATGTGTCCCAATGTAATGATGCACCGTATTGACTTCTCACATCTGTGTATTTTAGTAGCTACGTGAATTAAAAAAAAAGCATATTGGAAATATCAAAAGGTTTTGAAAGACAGAAATCTTAGCAAAATAACAAAGTTAAAAATATATAAAACAGCGATCAGAGCAGTCATAACCTACTTTGCAGAAATAATGTGCCTACACAGGAAAGATGAAAAAAAGATGAGAATACTAGAAAGAAAAATTATAAGACGGATATATGGACCAGTGGAGATGCCAGATGGAGAATCCAGACAACTTATGAACTTTGAAGTGAGAAAGCTACTGGAAGGGGAAGACATAGTTAAATTTATAAAGGCACAACGACTACGCTGGTTCGGACATATCCAAAGAAGAGAACAAGATGAACTAATAAGGAAAATATTAAACTGGAGACCTATGGAAAATCGACCAAGGGGAAGACCAAAAATCAGGTGGCAAGACCAAGTAACGAGAGATATACAAGACATGAGGGCAACAAACTGGAGAGAATTAATAAAAAATAGAATGGAATGGAGCAAAATAACAAAGAAGGCACAGTCACACAACAATCTGTAGAAGACGAACAAAGCAAGGAACAAGCGGACTGATCCCCCGCGCATACCCCGGATCAGAAGAGCTCATTGCAACGAGCGACCTACCTGTACTCCGCTGATGGAGTGCTGGGTCTATACTATACACACAAATCTTAAACTGCAGCTAACCTAAATTAGCACGCTCATGTTTTGCTTGCCAACAAACTGAGAATCACATTATCATGCGCCTAAGCACCAGTGGGCTATATTGCAGTTTAGCCAACACTTTTTTTATATGTTATATATTGAGTAAAAATTGTAAGTTTTGAATATGAAATTATGACATATACGCTATACCTTTTTCATTGTGTTTATGAGAATCTCTGAATGTAGTATGGCAGATAGACTAATATATAACTGAATTTGATTTAACACCACTATTGATTTACATAAAAGTTCATTGCCTACTAGATTTTTGATAGTAATACTTAACTAACTTACTAAACCCATCAGTAGTCGCGCACTTGTCCTTGAGACTGTGTGACAGAAAAACCATATTATTTTAGCCGCTAGAGGACGTTCATGAGCTCAATAGATGTTGTCCGTGCGAGCTTGTAGCGGCAGTACTAGTTTAACCCCGAGAGGTGCGTGTAGTGGCAAATTGTGTTATAAAATGGTGTCCTGGACCAGGGTGATCAAACTCTTACACGGTGTACCAGACCAGGGCGACTAAACCGGATACTATTTGTTGGTAAGTAATAATTTTCATCTTGTGTTTATATGTAAAAAAACGTTTTATTATTTTTAGCTGCAATATGTGGTCATACGAAAAAGAACAAGAACATCTTAGAGTTCTTTTGGAGACCTAGAAAGAGCCCGATCATCAAGCGATTCAGGAAGAAAATAGTGACAGTGAAGAGGATATTGGTGATGAGGATGAGGAATATGAAAATGTAAACAGGTCCCGTTTGTCTTTTGTTGGTATGCGACTAGTATTTTATTTACCTAGCATAGTTTGTTTAATAAGTTTGGATTTTAGGCAAAGATAAAACAACCTTTTGGAAAAAAACATCCACCTACATTACGATCTGTTAGAGCAAGAAAAGAAAATATAATAAAACAGTTACCTGGACCTACTCCTCTAACTAGGATATTGAAAAATAACCCGGAAATTTGGAGCCACTTTATCAATGATAATATTATAAATCTAATCATCCAGTAGCCTACACGAATTTGTATATCGACTCAATAAAAGAAAATTTTTCTCGTTCCAGAGATGCTAATCCAACAAACCCGATAGAGTTGAAAGCATTTACAGGATTATTATATATGGCGGGAATCTGTAAGGCAAATAGGTTTGTATGCTTGTTAAAAAAATCATTTTTGCTGATCTTTTTTTCTACCTGTAAAACTGTAAAGCTGTGACAATCTAACAGAAATTACTTTTTTGTATTATGGGTTAAACACTGAAGATTTATGGAGGAATGACGGATACGGTGTCGAAATATTTTGTTTAACGATGTCGTTACAAAGATTTAGATTTTTAGCCAGGTGTATTAGATTCGACGACAAAAATACTCGTCCGGACCGTGTGAAGTTAGATAAACTTGCAGCTATTCGTGAGATTTTTTATCGCTTTGTTGCAAATTGTGAGAGTAGCTACCATATGTCGGAATTTGTAACCATTGATGAGATGCTCCCTGGATTTCGAGGTAAATGCAATTTCCGTATCTATATTCCATCCAAACCTACCAAATACGGTATAAAAATTTTGCAAAAATGTTTTATACAAGTAAACTGGAAGTTTATGTGGGACGTCAACTGGAAGGTACTTTTATGGTTTCGAACTCTCCTTCAGATGTGGTATATAGGCTTACTAATAATATAAAAAATAGTGGTAGAAACTTAACGATAGATAACTGGTTCACATCGGTGCCACTTGTTAAAACCCTTTTAGAAGACTATAAGACCACTGTCATTGGAACTATAAGAAAAAATAAAAGGGAACTTCCCGTACAATTTACAAACCCGTTGGGTCGTCCAGTGAATAGTTCAATGTTCGGATTCAACAAAGATTGCACGTTGGTGTCATATATTCCGAAAGCTGGAAAGAACGTCTTGTTGGTATTATAGTTATATTTTTCAGATGAAATCGATCCTAAAACAGGTGATCAAAACAAGCCAGACATGATAACAGATTATAACGGGACCAAGGGTGGCGTCCACACAAATTATAACTGTTCCCGCAATACCAGAAGGTGGCCCATGGTCATATTTTACACCATGCTCAACATTGCAGGCATTAACTCTCAGGTTATATTTAATGCAAATAATCCAGACTCCCGTTTACTGCGTCGCAACTATCTAAGAAATTTAGCTCATAATTTAATTCGTCCTCAACTCGAAAGTAGAGCTATTTCGCCTTTCATCCCCATGACAATGAAATTACGATTACAAGAAATATGAGAAATAAAACAGAAATTTGAGCAACAAGAGCAAAAACCAGGAAGATGCAAATTTTGCAATTGGAAAAAAAATCGTAAAACAAGATTCTTCTGCTTTTTATGCAATACTTTTATGTGTTTAGAGCACATAACTGCAATATGTAGAGTTTGCCAGGAAAGCAATTTTCCAAATAATAATTAGGATAGTTTTTTGTTTAGTAGTAATAAAAGGTTCACATTTATTTATTATAATATAGTTTTAAGTCGTAGTCCTCCTTTTTTTGGATTTATTATAGTTTGAAACATCGGCCTTCCTAACCTCGAATTTGACATAACTTACACTAAAAAAGTCCATAAGGGGCGGCTGTGGAAATTGAAACGTATGAATAATAGGTTGGTGGCATTGTAAGTCTATGTCAAATTTGAGGTTAGCAGGTTAGGTTTTCCGTCAGTTTTGACACAAACTGACACAAAACCTAACCGGCTCACCTCAAATTTGACATATACTGACAGTGCAAATTGGGGGTGTTCTGCCTCCTTCCGATACCGCTATCTAGGAGAATCCTTACATATGGCACTTATACATGCCTTCAGCAACATTCTCTCAAAAAATAGGCTTTAACTAAATGATCACAAAAAAATGTCACCAGCTCTTAAACTATTAGTTTACTTTTTGATAAATAAATATTTTGTTTAAAATGGTGTATATTGTTTTTTAAGCAAATTTACATCTGAATAATATAGCTATTTAAAAAATATATATTTTTCTTGTTTTTAATATACCTGGTCTGAGACCAGGGTGACCAACGGATAGTAATGTAAAAGCGTGACTACTGATGGGTTAATTATTAAAAGAAAGAAAGTTTGAAATCATTTTATGCATGGGTATTTCTTCTTTCTCTTTCTTTTCTTTCTTAAGCCATTTGTGTTAGATTCTTAAATTAATTGAAATATCTAAAGTACGTTTTTGTCCTATAAAAATGTTGAAGGTCAAATAATTTAGGGTTTATGTTGGCATTACTTGGATTCCCATAAAAAATATATGTTGGCAGACTTTGTTTTAGTAACTTTTAGAACTAAAAATTGGTGGGAAATTTCAAATCTGGCATTAAAGGAGTTTTGTTTTTAGGTAATCTTTCCTAAACTTCTTCTGGCATGTTAGGCTGCAGATCCAACAGTTCTTCTGCACACTTCAGAATTGCTTTTTTTACATTTAATTTTAAAAGATTTTGTTTTTTACGCATATTAATTTTCAAAAAAGAAAAGCTGACAATTTAATTTTAAATATCAAAATGACACAAGTCGTTGACAGAAAAACCTAACGAAAATACATTTTCGAATAATTTTACAAAAGCTATTTTGCCAATTTTATCTTAACCTTGAAAATTTTTATAGGACAATTTAATGCATACACTAAAAATCTCATAAGCCGTGGATTTTTTGTCACTATGACAGCGGCAAAAGTTAGCCCTAACTTTTCCAGCGACAAAACTGAACCTAACTTTTAAAACGGTCTAATTCTAAAATAATTTTTGCCTTGTTTGTTAATTTAGTGACTTCTAAATTACCTAATATGTAAATTAAATATGTATTCATTAAATTGTCGTACCGAATTACACTCAAGCTTTTTTTTTATCGAAGTAAACTTAACATTTATAATTCGAGTTTCCTTGCTTTTGGGCAATTCAACTCAAACAACTGCCAGAAAAAATTACTCGTCCTTCGGACTCGTAATTTCTTCGGAAGCAGTTTTTTTCGTTAAATTGCCAAGCAAGAAATGTTCATTAAAATGTCAAGTTTACTTCGACAAAAAAAAGCTCTCGTGTAATTATAAGTGATAAAAACGTACTTTACAATCTACAAGAGAAAATAGAAGCTTAAATTTCCGTTTTGTAAAAATGTAAGTACAAACTGCCAATAAGACATATACACATACAAACCTTCATTTTATTACCACGTAGTGTAAGAGCTCTTTGTGTTTTTATTAACTGGTTTTGAACGTCAGGTCCAGGCTGTCTCGACAGCACTTGCCTTAGATTTAGATAAAGCCTTTCGGCCTCTTTAAGTTGTCTTTCCCTCTCGAGGGCTGCAGATGTCTGCTGAAGAAGGCGTCTGGAAGAAATTAAAATGGAATCTAATACCGACTTTTAAATCATGTGTGTGTACTTTTGCAATAACTGTATTTTTTGCAGCAATTCCAAGACATCAGGATTAGATCCTTCTAATTTCCGCCATCGATGAATATTTAGAGGGTTTTGCAACTCATCCTCTAGGGCTCGACATTTTAGTCTTTCTCTGGTTAAGTCTCTTTCTAAATGAAAGACTTCTTGCCGTAAGTCAGTCATGTTTGTTATGGATTTTGTTAGCAGGATCTTTTCTTGCCTGAGGCGTTTAACTTCGATTTTTAACAATCTTATATCTTCTAATCGGCGTTCATAATGAGCTTCGCCTGTTATAGAGTCAAATAAGCTATATATTTTGTGACAACTAATAAACGGGCATTACCTCTATGTAAGGTTGACTGTAAAATTTTTATTTTTTCATATAGCAACGCAAGTTCGTCATTTCGACGAACTAGTTGTGAACCTAAAATATCTCTTTCATTCATTAACTGTTCTAAATCTTTAGCTTGTTGCCTAATTGTACGATCTGAATTCTTAAAAAAATTAATGTATTGGATAATGCTCAAATTTCAAAATAGACATCATCATAAACTCACCATAATGACTTTGTGTAAACGTTTCTCCTCAGTTTTCATTTCACTTATTTGTCCTTTCAACTGTTTTATTTGTTCTTGTGCATTGTCAAGTTCAACTCTAAAATATTTTTAAGCCTGAACCACAAAATTACTTATTTATTAATAATAATTAATTTAAACATTAGCAGATACCTTAAATTTTCCTTTTCTTTAGTAATTTTTCTCAAAATATTTTCTTCTCGAATCAGTTGCTGTTCTTTCATTGCAATATCCTCTTTTAACTGTTCAGATTGGTGACTGCTGACCTTAAGTTTGCTTTTCAACTCACTGCATTCCGCATTGGATTCTTGAAGAGCTTTCTGAAGACCATTCCTTTCAGCACGTACTCCTTCAAAAAGGTTCTGCTGCATTCGCAGTTTAGTTTCATTTTCTGCTAAGCTTTTCTTTAGATCGTATATTTGTGCCTAAAATAAACTGCTATTAGAACGATGTGAAGGTGTAGGAAAATTGCAATGGCCCTTCTACACTTGTATAAAAATGGTTTAACCTTTTTAAGTTTGATTTCATCCATGGTGTCCTCTATTTTTTGAGTCAAATCCAGTCCTTCCTCTACGAGTCTGTCACGCTCCTTTTCTAACGAACTTATCTGCTTCCTTTGTTTTTGTCCTTCGCCGATGTATTCCTCAATTTCAGTTTCCAATTTTTTCTTACCTTGCTGCTGAATTTTTATTAACTTCACATGGTCTCTAATTAAAGCTAGAATTTAAGCATTTTTGTTTATACTAGTAGCAAAGAAAAATGATTAAATAAGTTTAGAGTAAAAATTATAAGTGGCCGAAACCACGTGGTTAAAATATAGAATTATTCAATAAAGGGGTTACAAACTACAGGCTAAGTATATAAACTGTATGTTGTGGTATAATGGAAAATAGTACAAGGCATATTCGGATTTTAAGTTCCTTTTGACCATATCTTCCATCCTTTAGTAATCCAGAAAAGTGAATATAATTTTGAGATTGAGGTTGAATTTGCGCTTTTTTCTAAGAATGAAACATGTTGAAGTCAGTCGAACAGCCCGTCAACTGCGAAATCAGGTCATTCGTATTTGGAACTCTAAAAATAGGAAAGTTACTCATATTCATACTCAAATTTGTGAAGTTTAAGAGGAACATGTATTGAGTGTAAGCATGGTTAGGACGGGGGTCCAGATGTTTAATAAAGGATGAAAAAAAGTACATGATGTAGCTCGAAGTGTTGTTGCGTAAGGTTAACGAACAGTTCATAAAGACCAACGTTTCACAATTTCCGTTCATAACTATGTAGAGATGTGGAGGGTATTATGGGCTAATAAAACTTGCACATTCGTTTGTCGTAACAGAACTTAGCTTCCAAATATGCCTCGTATATGAACCTACTGTCTATTCATTTCCAAGATAGAGCACGTCAAAACATTGGTTGCTGCGTGATCAGTGCAAATTGCATGCCAAGTGAGCTTACGGGTGATTTAGGACATTTTGATAATATGTCGAGCACCGATACTGATAACGAACTTGTTGCAAATGTGACAGGTCCTAGTCCCCCACGAGAACGAAACAAAAAGAGTCACTTGAATATACAAGAGAAAAATCTGGTTTTAAATGTATATAAAGCGGAAATGCGAGAAAATAATGCGGATGTCGTTTGCGATATTGTTAATAAAGTTGCCAATACAACTGGAGTATGTTGTGTCTCTGTATATAGTGTTATTCGGAAATACAAAAACTCTTAGAAAATTTTGGCGCCAAAAACAAATCAGAATTGTAAGAAAGGTGTCGATACCATAGACAATTTTGACAGGAATGTGGGAGCCCATTCGTCGTGTGGGGCTGATACTGCCAGCGCACATAAATCAAACAAGTAGAGACACTCACTGTCGGTTCCTCTGATGTCAAAAAACCGATTTGGATGACCTTCAACGGCTCCTGGGGGTACTTTCCGGTAGTACAGATGGCACCACTACTTTATCACATATAGAGATCCTGTATATAGTTTACTGAGAGTTGGGCAAACAACCTGTTTTGACAGACATTTTGATCCAAATTAGATATTTGACATATGTCGAACAAAGAGGTGATGGGAACCAATCTTGCTAACTTGCTTTTGATGGAAAAGTTTTCATAGTGTAACGATCTTGGGGGCCGAGCCACGCATGAGTCAGCGTTCGAGAGCGATATGAGGTTGATGCACCCGACGCGTGCAGACAGATGGTCACATTCCAGAACAACCTTGGAGCCAGGTGCAGACGCGTGACGTCAGCGGCCTTGGTGACTAATACGGCGATGCGTCATGCCTTTGTCGGGAGCTTCGAGTAGGAATCGCGGCGGTTCTGGAACCTTATCCGGCAATGTAAATACACACCCGCAGGAATAGCGGGCAGTTCTCATCAAACTCGAAGCGCGTAATATAACTGAACCCGTGTGTATATAACTCTAGTGAAATAAATAACAAATAAATATAACCATATAAATCATTACTGTTAAGTGCAATATAAATAAATAAATGTGTTGTTAGAAATAGTTTGTTAGTTTAAGTAATTTGTGTTCTGCCTTGATAATTCTTGTGTTTGTAAATAATCGTAATTAATCGTTGTAAATAAATGTTTAATACAAGAAGCGTCCTATAATGTTTTAATAGCCCGAACGTAAAAACGTAACAATAGCATTGATCATTCTTAGGATCTCTAGAATTGACTATTAGGAATATACGGCCAATTTAGTTAAAATTTAGAATTGCATGTATGAATCTATCGGTCGGAGCATGTTACAAAATATGTAAAAAGGGCACTTTAATCAAACATGCCTTGCAGAAAGTGATCCAAACCAATCAAGATGTATCCCGTTGTTTGCCCAACTCTTAGTAACCTATATACAGGGACTCTAATCACATATGATTGGTAGCAGAGCCAATAACTGGCTCTGATTGGTAGAACTTTGTGCTGCCATCTGATAGTCAAGCTTAGAAATACCCCCCAAGTCACTGTCCCAGGCACTCTAGACAGGTTTCAACATTTGGCATGAGTGTCTCTACTTGTTTGATTTATGTACGCTGATACTGCCCTGTTCATTGCAGTTATCACGTGAACAGTGCGTGCAATTGTTTACGTGCGCTCTATCTTGGAAGTGAATGGACTTTAGCAAGCACTTTGAGCATCTATAACGTAACAGTTGGATACGAACAAAAACAAGTAAGATGAATTGTGGGAATAGAAAATCTAAAAAGCAATTAAATTTGAAGTTAGTAGAAAAATAGAAAAGATAAAGTTAGTTTTACCTATACACAGTGAGTCATGAAATAAATACTTAAAATAAAAAAATTGGAAAGATTCATATAAAAAATATACCTTGATGTTTCAAAATATTCTTATTTAAAATATCTTTTTCTCTGTTCATAGAATCCATGGTTCTTTTATCAAGATCTGCTTGTTTTTTGAACTGTTCAAGTTGTTTTTCCATGCTAAAATACAACTGTTTCATTTTGTCACGTTCTGCACACATATCTGCTTTATCTTTTTCCATATGCGTTATCTTCTTGTCATATTGTTCACGAATATTTGAAAATTTATTTATCTCGTTCCTCATTCTATTACCATCATCATCTTTTAGCTGCAACAAACCCCTGATCTTTTTTGCAAACGTTTGTATGTATAGATTATTACCTTTATTTCAGTTGTTTGTTTGGCAACTATTTTCTTTAGTTCGTCATGTTGCTCGTGAAGAGTGGTATGATCTTCCTGAAGTTTTACATGCTTCAGATTTAAAGTTTCCATGTCTTTGCTCAGTTTTTCTTTTAGGTTTCTTTGATGATCGAGCTGATGCTCTAGCCTTGAAATTGTTTTTTCCCCGGTTTGAATGGTCAGTTGCAAAGATTTTTTCTCAGTAAGATTCTTATTAAGTTCAATATTTAAATCTTTAAGATCTTCATCTAACGAATCCCTAAGCTTTTTCACTCTGTCAAGCTCGTTACCTTGATCCTAGAATTTAATTTTATAGTAGAATGCACGTAATTATATTTAACAATCATGCCTCAAGTTGTCCAGAAATTTCATTGATTTTTAAATCTGCCAAAGAAGATTTCCTTTCTAGTTCTTCTTGATAACCCAGTGCATTCGTTAATTTTTGTTGAAGCTGCGCTACTTCGCTCATAAGTCTCTCTTTTTCTCGTTGCAGCCCTTCTTGTTGCTTGCTCATTTGCGCCGACCTAGAAGAAAAATAGGTCATAAATGTAGAAAACCTCCATACTCTGCGTAATTACTCATCAGAATCTCCCGAAACCATTTTATTTTTAAACTCAATTTCAGCAAGTAAGGAATTGACCTGGTTTCTTAAGTTGTCCATTATTTCTTGAGCTTGTTGCTCTCGTTCATGAGCAGCATCCGTCATTCTCCAAGCGTGATCAATCTTGCCCTTTAGGTGGCTTATTGTCTCAGCGTCAGCGTCTGCAAGCTTCATAGCTATTTGCAATTTGTCTGTATTGTCTGCGACTTGTTCTTCCAGCCCTGCACACTTTTCCAGCAACTCCTTCCGCACTTCATTAGTGTTGTAAAGGGCTTCAAATATCTTATTGTACTCGTCAGCATAAGTCGCTATTTGTGGATTTTGCTCTATTTCCGCAATGGTCTAAAAAGGAAAGTTTGAATACTGGAAGCACTTGGCAGTTGCAACTTACCTTTGCGTAGTCTCTTTCCAATATTGCAAAAGCATGTTCCGGGTTGTTCGGATCAAGCTCTTCTTGGTGCTCTTCTTCCTCCTCGCCAAAATCATCGAACTCGTCTTCATCCATTTTGGGTAAAATCTAAGTGCAGTAATGAACTGAAGTTTGTGCTGTCACAGCCAGTCAAGGGTCCTTACAATTCCAAGTATGGTAGCCAAGGAGACCCCCTACAAGCATTCCTAAAAAAGTAAAGGTGAACTTGTTTGTCGCCATGCTGCCTTAACTACAGCTGAGAATCAATAATGTAGTCCTGTTTTAATTATTATAGTAAACAGTGGCGATTATCTTAAATAAGTTTGGAAGTGTAATAGCAATGTTCAAAATTTAATATTGGATAATATTCGAATAGAAAAGGAAATGAGTTTGGATTGGTATATGGACTCGATTAAAAAATATTAATGAAGAAATAAGTCCTTAATTATGTGAGATATAATAAAGGCAATAATAATACCTAATGTAAATTTTCTATAGCAGACTCATATACAAAGCAACACTTTAAAAAAAAAAATTAAGCGCACAAGGTACTGAAATTGTAATAATTAATTTATGAAGGCTGTTCAATTAATAAATACTTGTACTATTTTAATTAAATTCTTAGTATTCTTTAAGAATAGCTGTTGTGCTTAAAATTATTTTTGTAAAAGAATTGTAGTCCTTGAAGGAATGAGATCAAAGTTTCATTAAGGCCTTCCATATCCTATCAGTAGATGAACAACTTATTATAATTCAAGCGATTCCATAAGCCATATTGTTTTGATGAGTCATTCAGATTACGTAAATCTTTATTTTAAAACCAATATCTTATTGTTTAAATTGGAATGTGTCACAGTGGCGAACAAAACAAGATTCAAATAATTCTTAGTAATTATCATGCTTACTGTAAAGTGGGATTGCTCACAGAACCAAAAGAACAGCTATTTCAATAAAATAGTTAAAAAAAGTGTTACTTTCACGATATTTTGTTAAAAAAATTATACTCTTCACAATTTTTTGTCAGAAAAAGATTATTTCCATGTTCAAACATGTTAAGGATATTAGCAGCTATTTATTGAAGAAATCCATCTTGAGGTGAAAGAATAGGTTAAAATAGTAAAGTCGTGGAAATATATTTCAGCACCTTGTGCCTTCTTCAGTCTACATATAGTTTTAAAAAAGTTAAAAAAACACATTAAAATCTTGCAAGTTTTAAAAAGACAATTGTTACATCAATAAGATATGATTTTCCTCTTTATCTATTTATAAATGTCGCTAAATAAGAAAAACCAAATGGGTTTCTGCGTATTTGAGATGAGTATCTGGTGTTATGTTAAAAGGCTAAATGGAGAATTTCCAAAAGTTGAAAAATGAGGACCATTTTTAAGGCTCCATGTTGAAAAATTTCAAAGAAAATCGTACGACACTCATTAATGACCAATAGAAAAATTAGTTCACGAGCCGTAACCAAGACAATAAAAAAATTTCTTGGAAATTTTTTGTAGGTAGATCAGCCTAACTTTGAGGGCTTGTATCGTTACGATTTTCTTACCGAATCTGCATTCGAGCATTAATTCATATCCAGAAATTATTTTCGTGCATTCCAACAGCGTCCTAATTTGCCCTCGCGTCCCGCTCGGGCAAATTAATACGACGTTGTTGGACCGCACTCAAAAAAATTTCCGGAAAGAATTGATGCTCTTATGAGATTATATGTGACAATTTTTTGTGAAATTAGTGATCCAACGAAATTAACTCTTTTCTAGTCATGTGGGAAAAATCAACCAATTAGATTATCCTTACATTGAAAACTACCCATGGGTTGTTATCACTTTGTGTACAGTGGTCAGTTCGGGTTGCTATGTTACGTCAAGTTTTGACAGTTTGCAATGAATTATTTTAAGATGTCATATTCTTTTCATAATTGCACTTCCCCTAAATAAATGTAAATAAATAGTTTCAAGGGCAAAAAATTGTCTAACCGAATATCCCTCGACCATTGATAAATACTTATAATTTTATTACAACTTCCTCAAGCACGTTGCTTTAAGGCAATGTGCTTTCGGAAACTGCAATAAAATTATTTCGTAATTATCACTAGTTATATTACAGCTAGACAATGGCCCCCTGTGTAAAACTGCAAGCTTGCAACCTTGAACAATAATAGCTTCTTTCTGTGAACTGCAAGTCTGCAACCTTGAACGCACGTGGCTTCCTGTCTCGCGCTCCCTTTTAGAGATAACGCTTATCTTAGCTGATTAGACATAGTATATATACAAGTAGCCTGCACCTCTAAGATAAGTTCCAGTTAGTTCGTAGCTAGATGTAAGAAATTGTCTGGCAACTAATCTGTGTGCTTCCAATGTTATATTTCATTGTAAAATAAAAAGAAACGTTTTTTAAAAAGTCGTTTCGGCGGCCTTTTAATAAAACTCACTGTCCTTGGGATATTATAGCTGACAATTTCTTACATATATTGCAGACCAATCCAATTTGATTATTTTTAATCACGTGAGTCAGTTTGACAAATCAGATCACACTTGAAGTGAAAACGACCCTAGGGTGATTTTCAATCACCATGGAAACTACCTAATTAAATTTCAGTAGTATCCTATGACAAGTTGGTGGCACTGTAAATCTAAGTCAATTTCGAGGTTAGCAGGTTAGGTTTACCGTCAGTCTGTGTCAAAACTGACGCAAAACTTAACCTAATAACCTCGAATTTGACATAGATTCACAGTGCCACCAACATAATATTATTATAATAAAGTGTCAAATTAATTTGTCCAAAAATGGCTAATTTATTTAACAACTTATCTTCCCAAATTCACCGCGGCCAGTGCGATAAATCCTTATAATTTTGACAAATAATATCCCTCAAGTGCGCTGCCTTTCGGGTTGATATTTGTCAAAATTATTGCAGGTGATTATCACTGCCCTTGGTAAATTATAGCTGACAACTAGCAACCAGTGAGACAAATGTCTCATTTAATAAAACAAAATAAAACCGTTTTTCAAATAGTACGCATATTAAATAAAAACGTGATTCCTCGAAAACCGGAAGTGTCACGTGACTGAAGTTCGATTCCTGACCTGACATGACCATTCCAAACATATAACTTTCATAATTTTTTCTCTATCTCTTACGGTTTGGCTGCTGAAACAGCGTCCCAGGCAGACGGAAATCACGTGATTTCTTGAAAACCGGAAGTGTCACGTGACTGAAATTCGGTTCCTGACCTGACATGACCATTCCAAACATATAACTTTCATAACTTTTTTCTCTATCTCTTACGGTTTGGCTGCTGAAACAGCGTCCCAGACAAAACAGCGTCCCGGATGGACGGAAATCACGTGATATCTCGAAAACCGGAAGTGTCACGTGACTGAAATTCGGTTCCTGACCTGACATGACCATTCCAAACATATAACTTTAATAACTTTTTTCTCTATCTCTTACGGTTTGGCTGCTGAAACAGCGTCCCGGACGGACCAGCGTCCCGGACGGACGGAAATCATGTGATTTCTCGAAAACTGGAAGTGTCACGTTACTGAAATTCGGTTCCTGACCTCACATGACCATTCCAAACATATAACTTTCATAACTTTTTTCTCTAGCTCTTACGGTTTGGCTGCTGAAACAGCGTCCCGGACGGATCAGCGTCCCGGACGGACGGAAAGCACGTGATTTCTCGAAAACCGGAAGTGTCACGTGACTGAAATTCGGTTCCTGACCTGACATGACCATTCCAAACGTATAACTTTCATAACTTAGATGCTAATTTACAACTAGCCCTAAGGCTAACGAGCAAATTTGATATAATACTTAATTACTAAACTAAAATTACATTGACATGTGGAGGGAGTGTCAACCATTGGCGAGTCCCTGAGTATATACTAATATAACAAATTATTAATTAGCAAGGTCTCGCGTTTTGAGTCTTTTTAGTCTACGAATGTTGTTGTCATTGTCTAGCAAGTTTAGCACTAACACATTGGGGTGATTTGATATTCGGTCGATATAGGTAGTTGTACGTCGTTTAACCTCATCTTTGATCCATGGAACTTTTAAGTCATCATGAAGTGATTTGTTGCTAATGTACCATTCTGCGTTGGCCATTGCGCGAAGCGTTTTACTTTGGAATCTTTGCAGAATATCAATGTTTGATGGCTTAGCACAGCCCCAAAGATTTATACCCTACGCCCACACTGGAACTAGAACTGATTTGTACAATAACACTTTATTTTCTAGCGATAATTTGGATTTTTTTCCTAGGAGCCAATACATCTTTTTCACCATAGCGTCCAGTTGTTTCCTCTTATTTGTAATATGGGTTTTCCATGTTAAGCGCCTGTCGAGGGTCATACCAAGATATTTTACTTCCTGTTTGATGGGGATCTGTATACCATTTAAGGTTACCGGAGGAGCAGAGTTGTGTTTGGTAGTGAACGTGATAGCTGTCGATTTAGTTTCATTGATTTGTATTCGCCACCGGTGCAACCATTTTTGGATTAAGTCGAGATTACATTGTAGAGTTAACGAAGCATGTACTGGATCCTGATGAGAAGCTAATAACGCTGTATCGTCTGCAAAAGTGGCCATCATTGTGTTGTCGCTGCAAGGTAGGTCGCCTGTGAATATCTGGTATAGGGTAGGTCCCAGAATGCTGCCCTGAGGAACCCCTGCCTTTATTGGGTATAGTCCAGACAGACTTTCGCCGAATTTCACTTGATAGAACCTCTCACTTAAATATGATTTGAAGAGAAGGAAGTATTGGTGTGGAAAGGATCGTTTGATTTTGTAGAGTAGGCCGGGGTGCCAGACTCGGTCGAATGCCTGGCTGACATCAAGGAACACTGCCACACAATATCTTTGTTCTTCAAAGTCCTTTTCGATTACATCTACGACTCTGTGTATTTGTTCTAAGGCAGAGTGTTTTTGGCGAAACCCAAATTGATGTTGTGGAATAATATCTTCTTCTATCATTATGGGTGACATTCTCTTGAGTATTAATCTCTCTAGTACTTTTGACAGTATTGGTAAGAGCGTTATTGGCCTATACGAGGTAGTTTCATGTGCAGGTTTGCCAGGCTTCAATATTAATATTATTTGGCCGAATTTCCATAGTACTGGGAAGTACTGCAATCTCAAGACTGCATTGAAGATCTGCAGTATGCACATTATAGCCTTATGGGGCAGTTCCTTCAGTAGTTTGGCAGTAATTAGATCGAACCCGGGCGCTTTCTTATTGCCCAGATGTTTGATTTCAGTATTGATTTCTTTGGGGGTAAGAGAGTGGATTGGTGGGCTTAATTGTAAAGGTGCTTGGAGATAGTCTTCAATCTCTTGTTCCTCTTCGGGGGTAACAATTGAGGGATGCGGTTGAAATATGATAGATAGGTGCTCTGCAAATAGTGTTGCTTTCTCAACCTCTGTTCTTGCCCAAGAGCCGTCTGCTTTTCTCATTGGTGGGATAGGAGTACGAGTGTTGTTAATAGACTTTGTTGCCTTCCAAAGCGTGTAGTTGCTATCAGCTGAAGGAGATAAGGTGCTAACATATTCGTTAAAGGATTCGTTTTTCCACTCCCTTAGGGCTGTTTTTAATTCTCTAGTTTGCCTATTTAGGTTATTTTTGTCTATAGGATTTCTTGTTTGCTGCCAGATTCGCCTGGCTCTTCTTTTATCCTCGATTTTCGTTTTAATGTAGAGTGGATAGTTTTCAGTAACTTCTGAATTTTCCTGGGCAGGCGGGGTTGAGGCGTAGACTGCATTTTGAATGTTTTTTGTTAGTAAGTCTACTGCAATGTCAATATCCTCTTGTGTTTTCAAGGAAGCCTTAATTTCTGTGGTGCCCGTTAGGTACTCTCTGAATAGGTCCCAGTTAGTGTGGTTGTTGTACAGGCTTTTTCTGTTTTGTTATAATGGAGGTGCAGATTGTGACAATTATAGCCGAGTGGTCTGAAAGGAGGTCAAAAGACGTTTCCGCTTTGCAGTATCTTGGAGATAATGCTTTAGTAACAAAGAAGTCTACAGCATCAGGTACTTTATTTGGTCAGACGGCCAGTATGTGGGTTCTCCGGTGCATATATAGTTATAGTTGTGAGCTAGTGCAGCCTTGTGTAATTCGCGTCCTTTGGTGGTAGTTAACCTGGAGTCCCAGATTGGATTCTTGGCGTTGAAGTCACCGCCTGCTAGGAACCTACTACCTAGATTGTTAAAGAAAGCTTCATACTGGTTTTGTTTTACAGAGTGCCGAGGCGGGCTGTATATCGAAGCAACTGTTAGTGGGCCACTAGGACTTATGACATTGATTATAGTTCCTTGTATATAGTCGGTTACAAATGCTTCCATGACATAGTGAGAAATTTTGTTGTTTATAATGATAGCCGAGCCAGCGTGGGCTGTACCGTCAGGATGGTTAGTGTGATAGGTAGTGTAATTGTGGATATTGAAGTAGCTCCTTTCCGTAAAGTGGGTTTCTGAGATCAGTAGTATATCGATTTTTTGCTCTTTTAAAAATATTTCCACTATAAGACGATGCTGTGCTAACCCATTTGAATTCCAGGAGGCAACTCGGAGAGAGTCCATTATTGGAGTTTGGTTACTAGCGTGGTGAGCAGATTTAGCATCATGCTGTTTTGGCTCATTAGTTGGTTAAACATAGATTCAAACTTAGACAAGAATTGTGACAGTGAGATGTCGTTATTGTTGGTTGTTTGGGTTTGATTGTTGTTGTGGTAATTTGATACGATTTGCGAATAGCTAGGATCATTCACATTAGCAGTATATACACCTTGAGCAGCAATCAGTATATTAAGCTTCTTTATGCCTTGTGGTCCTGGTGCGGTTGCTGGCTTTCCTCTATTTAGCAGGAGTTGTTGATATATCTGGCAGCCCTTGTAGTTCGCGGGATGTGGTCCTTGACAAAGAGCGCATTTGGCATTTCATGTTTGAGTTGTGAAAAGTAGGGTGTTAACTTGTACATACAAATTATAAAACAGATTATGTACTATATGATGCTTTACCATAACAGTTTCTAATGGTTTAATACTCTGTCTCTATTTACATCACACTGGTCTAATTGAATCTCCCATCGAGTAGAACTTAAAGGTGTTAACCCCTTATTGTAGTAAGTTCTAGTGAATCACCCGAGCTACGCTTTGCTTCGCTAATTACACAATTTAATTAAAACTTTACTTTTTCGTACTTTTTTTTAAACTAAAAACCGGCCTACGATCTAAGTCTAAAATTAGCAAAATTTTAAGCCATCATACAATTTAGTCGGTCCAGTATCTTCGGAGGAGATAGCGAACAAACATAGAAAGAAAGAGACCACCGATTTTATGGTATAGATTTTCACTGTGTACTCTGTACCAAATTTTGACTAGCGTGACGCTGCACTTTTACTGCATGAATTGTATCTGATATTATCATCAATTATAATTTGAGTCAAAGTTATGAACATAAAGTTGTTTAATTCTTATTACTAAAATACAAAATTTTTCATAATGGGGGTACAGTTGTAAATAAAAATTAAGATATAAAATAAAAGTAAGTAGATAAGAATAATAATTTGTTAACGTAAATATATATTCTTATAAGATAAGAACATTGCCTATGATTATCTGTGAACTGTCTTTATGTGCACAATGCAAATACCGTATGATCGAAAACTTTCAATGTCTAGAGGGCTGTGGATTTTTTTAAAATTCAATTTATGTTGGCAGTGATGAGTAAAGCTACTTAATAATATAACCTATACAATTTTGACAGATAAATTTAACTTTTACAGGATGTTTAATGCCGAGCACTAGGTGGTTCTGTGGGCTCGGGGTCTGGGGCTCTTGATGGCGACGGTCGATCTGGGGGCAGGAAGCGTCGGCCAGGACTTGTTGGACCTGAGGCTCGTGTCCTAGCAAAGCCCTTTGGAGAGAGGGGCTGTCTTCAGGTGCTGGATGACCTGGGGCATGATACACCTCGGCGGCATGCAGGGGATGCGGGCGGAGGCTTGGGGCTCCAGGGCCACAGAAAGGTGGACCCTCGGTGAAGTAAATGGAGTCAGGGCGTCGATCCCTTGGAGCGCAAGCTCAGGCAAAGTCCTCCTAGTGGCATGGGGTTCCTGGGTTCCTAAGCGGACCTGGTGGTGGATGTGGAGCCGGATGGATGGCAGTTGGCTGAGACCCACTCTGGTCAGCAAGCAGCTAGCGCAGACCTGGAGCTTGGGGCGCCTTGGGGCCGTGCAGAGGACCACGGGCGAAAACACATTTCGGCGGGATGCAGGGGATGCGGGCGGAAGCTTGGGGCGTCTTGAACCAGGCCGGGCTGATGGCGACACACTCCGGGTGCAGGCAGCTGAAGCGCACCTCGAGCTTGGGGGCGGCTAGCGGTGGAGCCGGACGTCAGCTGTCCACGTTTCTCATCCTCGGTGATGAGGCTAGGCCCTGTTGGAGGGCGTGAGCTCTAGGGTTTAGCTGAGGCAAAGCCGAATGCAGCGGGTTCGGTCTTCGGTCATCGGTGAGCGGAGATGTGAGGGCCCGAATAGCTGCTCTAGTAGTTTCTGGGTGGCGTTTGGCATCTCGTAGCTTGCAGAAACAAATGGCGGCGGCAGGCGAGCTTTCTCGAAGCGGGGGAGCTTAGCGCGGCTTCGGCGGCAGGCAAGCTTCCTCAAAGCGTTGCGACAGCTTTTGCTGAGCGGATCGGGGTTCCAGCTCTGGATTGCTTTCCAAGACCATAGGTCGATTGGAAAGGACGATTCTACACCAAGATCTAGCGAATGTTAGTTTTCTGGGTGGATGGGGGCAGCAGGCTGAATGGCGTTGAGCAGTGGCAAGCCTCCTTGTCAGCAGGCTGGGCGTCTAGCTTCCTCGTTGGATGAGCGGCGTTGGCGTGAAACGGCGGCGATCCTCCTCGTCAGCGGATGGCGCAAAGGGCAGACGGTGGCGGCTTCTTCAGAGCGAATCTGAGTTCCAGCCCTGGGGTATCTTCCAAGACCGTAGGTCGATTGAAAGAGGACGTGATCCGAGACCAAAGGTCGATCGAATGTTTTGTTTTCCGAATTCTCGTTCCTTATAAACAAAACCCACCACCGCCACTTCTACCGCATTTCTCGCTGCCTCGAAGTGGGAGTCTGTTTGATTTCAGCTTAATTGCGCCGCAGCGTTTTTAATTAAATCCGGCGGGATTTTTTAAGATGCCCATCATCTTCCTTATAAAAAGGCGCATCTAAGGACACCAAACACGCCCAAGGGCGCGTTAATATAAGACGATTTGGCTTTAATTGCAGTTTAGTTCGGTCTGTTTGTGGAACGCCAGAATTGGGTTATTTATGGCCACCTCTTTCGTTTGCTGCCCTAGATCTCGGATCGCCAATCTTAACATTTTCACTCTTAACAAATAAGCTAACGCATTTTGAAATACTTAGCCCTTTTCCTTTGTCCGCTTAAGCGTGGGTGACAGCCTGAAACATTTGCATAATTCAGATTTCTTGGGGATTAGTGCTTCGATCTTGAGCGCATTGTCCGGGCTCGAGGACCGCTTGCATTGCTGCCACTTTTAAAATTTCATTTGGCCGTGCTGTATTTTTGTTGGCGGCTTTGTAGTTTCTTTGTTTCATGTAAAACCAGGCGTTTAGTCGAGACGAATTTTTATGGGTGCCTGGCATTCGTTCGTCGCACTGTTTTTGGCTAATTAAAATGGCTTGAATTTAGCGGCGTTTTGTGCTCCTTGAAAAATCAAAGCGGAATTTGAGTGCGGTAACTGACAGGAGATAAAAAAGATTAATTTTTTTAATGGGCCGTGATTTGACGAATGGTAAGCACGGCCATTGATCGTATGTCAGGATGATATCAGCGTTCAAAACTCTTGCTTACGTTATGTTTTCGGTATTCGTAAATTCAACTGTATATCCCATAAATTAATAGAACTCAAATGGTTAAACGCGAATAATAGGTTAAAAATACAAATAGCTTGTTACTATCACAAAATTATTTATACTAAAGAACCCTGTCATCTGTTTAACAAAATATCATTTCAAACTGATGTTCATGATCTATAATTGCACAATTTAAACCTAATAATAACGCCGCCTCTTCATAAAACAGCCTTTTTTACTTCCTTTTACAATAAAGGAAGTATTGGATTCACCCCAAAAATTCGAAATTGAGTTTTCAACAGATCTTCACGTTTCAGAGTCCCCTGAAGAAAATCGCATAACCGGAAGTAGGTGTTTACTCTTGTGATTTTTCAGTTTTTTTCGATTTTTTCAAAAACGGCTATAACGATTTTTTTCAAACTTCTCATTTTTATTACATTTTTAATGCGTATTGATGTGAGATAGGTGACTTTCCAGTTGAATACTTCTAAAATGGGTTTCTTTTGTTTTTTTTCTATTTTTTTATTAACTCCTATTTTAAATAGAACACCCGGTATATTATTACATTTTTGAATTCAGCTTAAAATTCTAGAGAAAATCTATCTCTTCACCTAACGCTCTATTTTGCACTGTTTTTGTAGAATTTGCAATTTTTTTAAATTTTTGACAAATGCTGAAAAATTTTAAATAAAAGTTTTGGCCAATTATAAGATCACTGTAAAAGGAAGTTGTGTGCGTGTATCACACCAGATTTTTAAAACATCTTTTCGCTATAACATCAGAAGTTTATGCCATTCCTACTGAGATAAAAAAATGTAAAACACCAAACTACAAGAAATATTGTTAGCTTTTCGCTTACCTTTAGGTCGGCGTTCTATATTTTTAACTTTAAAAATTGCTCGCTATAAGAGTGTACTTGAGGCCCGTCTCTAGCTACAGTGAAAACGTCGCGAATTCTTTAATTACTAAGATGTTAAAGGTGAGCGCCAACAAGTTTGACTCAAGCATACTGATATAGGCAAAGAAACTTATAACTTCACTATATATTGTAACGGCCTGGCGATCAGGCAGCTGCACACTTATGAGTCACCGCCGCCGAGACGGTCTTGGAGCCAGCTGCGGGCAGATGAGTCATGTTCCAGACGCCTTGAGAAGGGACCTTGCAGCCAGATGCAAGGGATGACTCACGCTTTCGAGAACGCGATCGGGGTCAACACAGGCGAGTGCCGGAGCATACGAGCGAAGTCTGGATTGTTCTACAAGGAAATTATTCGGTCATATAAATACACGCCGCCGGATAGAAGGGCAGTCCTCATGCAGTTCTCATCAGACTCGAAGCACGTAATATAAATGAACCTGTATATATAACCATATAAATCCTTAATGGTTAAGTCGTGAATAAATAGCCACATAAATTAATTGATGTTTAATCCAGCGCATATAAATAAATAGTGTATCGTTGTTAGAAATAGTTCGTAGTTTAAGTAATTCGTGTGTTTGTAAATAATAATTACTCGTTGTAAATAAGTGTTTAATGCAAGAAGCGTCGTATAATTTTTAAATAGCCCGAACGTAAAAACGTAACAATATCTACAATACAATTATTGAATCTTTCCAAAGTTTCAATGAAAATGAAAGCAAGCAATACCTTTAGCTAACTTTATTGTTAACACTCGTATTCATTAAGTTGGACAATCATTCATTAATGCACTAATATTCGAACGGGGTATCCCAAATATTTCTAATGGGTACACATTGTTCTTATTTCAGTTATATGCGAAATATCATCAGATTATAGTTAATTCACTTATCTGTTTTGTTGTTATACTTGTATTATCGATGACCAGCCCTAAGAAGATCTAGAGATCTACTAACCCCGCTTCGCCGGTTAGTCCTCTCCTACAACTGTTAGCCTGACAGCTACCAATGGCCGGCTGTCACCCATCGCAAGTAGACACCAAAACTGCGTGACGAATTTCAGAAGACGAGCTTCCCGTATGTTTTCCGCCTAATACTTGTTGCTATAATATTGAATTACGAAATAGACTGAAATACATGCAAAATAACTATACATACCCTGTACTTCACAGGCAATAAACTATGGAATGTTTTGCGTGGTTCCTATATCGTCATAATTGACTTCGGATTTTCCGTCCGACGGAAAGTAACACCTCGTTCCCAATATCCGCTTCAAGCGTGGTCGGCCAGTATCAACATACTATAACTGAAACCACGAGAAATTACAAGTTTCACATTATTTTCCACGAAAACCTTTTGCACAATTAAATGCTGTTACTCGTTTTTGAAAACCAAATCTGTTATCCAATTTCTACGCTCTTTTCTTTCTAACAAACCTTCCAACTCTGGTACTAATTTTTATAAGCTTTCACCGTGTTTTCCCACTTGGATCGTTTATTCACGACTATATATACCGTAAACTACTAACATTAGCACAATATGCTTTTAGCACGTAACAATATGTTTCAAAATAGCAGTGATCCTTGTTTTGAGTGAGTTCTTTTCTGCGACTGCCTGAGGAAGCGTCATTATCTACTTACTTGATTTATTTGATTTCTACTTTCTTTGGTACAGCGCAAATTTCTTTTTACACTTTTATTTTGTTTAGGTTAATTTCATTGTACATTTATGATTGATTTGTGTCATGGTTTGAGTGGAAGTGTATTTGTACTCTGAACTCCGCCTTGTGATTTTCAGTTTAACTCGATAACAAATCAATTAAACTATTATTGGTTTTATCCTGAACGTACATTTTTGTTGTTATTTAAAGTGAAATAAAGACTTTATTATTATTATTATATATCAACAATAATCTTCTGGAGAGGTACTGAAAATATGAATATGATAATATCACAGCAAATCACTAAAAACTAAATAGTTAAATAGGTGGTATCTCATATGACGCCACCTATGCGTTCTACGGTTAAGAATGATGAAAAATTACCATTTTTACGAATCTCTAGCACTGTACACGTCACAGAAAGTAGATTGGGTGTCAAGGTAGGTCATGAAAGGCGCTGTGATCATATTTGATGAATTGGCAATAATATGTGGAAAGTTGTCAAAAACATACAAAGTTAGGTTATATTTTAAGTAAACAGCAACAGTCGGTAGAGGAATTTCGTTTGCGCAGTGACTAACGTCATATGACAGATTCTTTGTGTTTTAAAGTGTGGAAATTGCTGTTGCTGGGATAGAAGGTTTAGCAAAGCCTGGTTGTTCAACATACATCATTATTTTCGCAATCCTATTAACATTCAAGAACTGATAATATACCATACCGCAATATTGCGTACGCCTCTAATTTATTGTGTCATTTAGCTTAAATAAGGTTAACAATTTAATGTCAATATGATAGATGTAAAAATGCTACCAATACGAAACTTGAAAATTACTAGATTCTAACATTAGTTCCGATTTTCACCGCGTCCCAATCTACTTTCTGTTACAGTGGCTATATAAGGACAGTGTGGTCAATTTTAAAAAAGGCAGCCATTAAGAGTCGTCTCTACAACAACCAGCCACGCCCTTAGGTATTGTCCTGTACACGGCCTGCTAAATTGTAAGACAAATGTCACCCTGCTAAATTGTGACATAAACGTCATTTTATACGGACTGGACATATAGTACGTTTTTTTTTCTATAATAATTTTCAAGGTCAACTTTCTAGGGGGTAAGTTGCATTCCTGCAGGGTCCCTAGTTTTAATAATGTTGGTATAGTATTCCAACCAGAAATTGGAAAGCTATTTAAAATCAGGCCAGCATTGAGAACAGTAAGTCACTTCGTAATTTAATTCATAAAATTACTGTTTAGTTGTCATTCAGTGGCACTTCGATAATAACCTTCAAACGTGACAGATGCATTGGGAAGTTTGGAAGACATATACGTTTTTAAACGTTTTGTATGCTACTATACGGTTTTAAAAACTCAACTAGCGCATACTTAAATCATGCACAATGTTACAATGCCTTAACAAAACAGTTACATGTAAAATTTGCAGATGAACTGTCATTACTTGAAAGCTGATTGACATTAGAATATAATTAACTGATTGTATGAAACCAACTTAGACATGACTTACACTTTTCATGGTGCACTGGATTTTAAATAGCTTTCCAATTTTTGGTTGGAATACTATACATAGGGTCGGTTGCAGAAAGCAATGTTAAGTCTCGTGTTAGCTAACATCGCGTCAAAGTGAACAAAAACGAATCAAATCTCAAATGCTTATGGTAACTAATACATTAGTAAACAAAATTTGATGCGATTTTGTTCACTTTGACGCGATGTTAGCTAACACGAGACTTAACATTGCTTTCTGCAACCGGCCCTTAGAAAATTATTGTCATTTTGACAGATATGTCATAATTTAATATCTCTTGCTTCATTTTTGCATTTAAAATATGTCTTGGTTTTCTTTTTTTATCCAATTTTATTGATGATGATGATGATTCCATGTTAAAAAGAGAAATTTGTCAAGAGTTAAGAAACTTTGACATTCAAAATTGACACATGACCATAATTTTGAAAAAGATCTACCAACACGAGGTATAATCATTTCCTAGAGTTTTAATCACATGTCTACCAACATTGTAACACTTTGACAGTTATTATAGAAAAAAACGTACTTTTTATTATACCTGCATCAGAATCGCCATTTAAAGCACGCCTGAGCGTGCGAATACAGGCGATTAAAGCTCGCCGAGCTTTAAAGGTTGTCAAGGAAAGGACTGAATGCAACAACGGACATGGACGCGACAACAACGTAAAGAATTCTCGTAACTATAGTAGCAATATTATTATGCCCTCTCGATTTATCACGACAAAAAGTATTTCTAAGTTTTTAGTGCGTAATTTATTTCCAGTATTGAAGGTATAATAAAAAATAGCGTAAAGTATTCGTGGATAACTGGTCTTTAAAACACTTGCTCTATTTCGAGCACTCCGGCTACGCCGTCATGCTCGAAAACTCGCGCATGTTTTAAAGACCTTGTTATCCACTCATACTTTAATATACTATTATGTGAAGTTCGGAGATGCTTTGCAGAGCGCTGTATACCCACGATCGCGAAAATTTGTGCAATATGAGGTGGTCAAATGTGCAGTGTAACATTAATTTTACAAGAACGTCAATAATATTATTTAAACAGAATTAAACGGCAAGAGACGATGTGAAACGTAAGGAATCGCTGCCAGCGATTAAAAATCCTCGTTAACGAGCAACCTAATATTGGATTATAAGTCAATGTGTCCTTTTTTATCTTCTTTATTGTGTTTTTGTACATAGAAAACGAAAATTGACATTTTACGTTGATCGACACAGATTACGTACAAAAACTCAACCATTTTTTTTTTATATTCATAATCAAACCGTATTTATTCCACCAGTTAATTTATAGGAATAGAATATTCAGTGTTACGTAGCCCGTAAATTCTCTTTAATTTGATGCAATAATCTTTGGCATTCAGACATTTATATAGTTTATTATAGCTTTTGATTTCGACTAATGCGCAGTTTTCGCAAAAAGCATTTTACTTTAACTCGTTGACATTTACTTATGCAAACGAAAATTCGGCATTCGCTTAGACAGGACACTGTAGAATTTTATGATGATTATTTCGTTCCACTTCATGTTGGGGCTACTTTCAATAATAAATGACTTAGAAGCAATTTTGTGTGACTATGTGTAATTTCGTAAAACGACCTTAATGGCGGATTTTAAAACAACCAATCAGAAACATGACCAAAATTAACCACACTGTCCTTATATAGGCACTGTACTTTCTGTAACCTGTAGGAGCTTCACCTCTACCATTAATAGATTTTTTAAATTCTAAAACAATGTTACATAATAAGAAAACCAACTTTAAGATCAATTTATTATGTAATGCTTATCTCCCAAACCCTTAAAAGTTATATAATTATAATTTATCACAACATGTTTCAGTACATCATAAAAATAAAATATTTATAAAGTGGTAATGACTTTAAAGAATACCTATTTGTACTTGTGGAAAACAGTGATTACAACCTCTTAAAAACAGCTCACAATTGTCACAATATTACCCAGAATGTATGACTAAGTACATAAATTACTGGTAAATAAGATTACATGTATCGCTATTACTGATACAACACAAAGTTGCACGAAAAGATATAATCAGTAAACGTGAATTATCAGTGACTCAGTTACAACTAAAACTAAACACTGCAATTTGAATGGTCAATCATAATAAAAGAAATTTTATAAATAAAAAATTATATATAAAAGCCTAGTCACACATTCTGACCAAACACAGTAAAAGTTTCGAGTAACATGTTAGTAAAACCGCATGCCAATTTAACGTAAAGTTTTTTGCACAACTTGGATACAGTGAGGCAGTTACTTATTTAACAAAGTTGTGCATACTTGCTAAATATATCCATGTCATCTGATTTCACCAGCCAAAGCTTCGGAAACTAAATTTGTCGTTACATTGTGGAGCACAGCCTGCTTTACAATTACAAGTTTTACTCTACTCTGGGCCAATTTACGTTTTGATGTCGGCCGCTACCTTTCGATATCAGATGAAACATGAATTTTAAATGCGTTAGAAGTGTAAAATTTAACAATACTATTCATATTAAGTACAAAATTCACAATAGCTGTACAAGCAGACATTAATACTCTCACATAGTAAAATGCATTAATTGATACATAAAGCATTTGTTGCAAACTCGAACAGGCTTAACATGACCAAATTTAGGCAGAGGAACACTATTTGATGAACACCGGGCACAGAAAATTTTCCCGCAGTTTCTGCAGTGATGCCTGCGCTTAACAACAGTAAAATTTGCACCACAGCTCATGCACTTGGGCGCTTCCACGTCAGGAATCCAAACGGGCGGTCTTTCATATTCAGCTTCTCGTCTTATATGATGTGCGACTGACCCATTCGAAACAGTTTGTCTTACACTATCACTAACAGTGACACACTGTTCAAAGTTTTCTGCTAACTCAGACGTTTCTTCGTCTTCACTCGATCTGGGACGATTGGAATATTCTGACCCATTCTCCTCATTCTCGTCAATGTGGAAGTATACATTGTTGTCAAATAAGGCTTCTTGTGCTAAAATGTTGGGATCAACGGTGAATTCGTCATTTTCGATCACTTCACTTGCTGTGGGGTGATACTCCATTGAAGAGTCAAGGCTCTGGTCCATTACAGTAGGCGTTTCGTTGGAATCGGATGCGTTCATAAGGAAAACTGCTTTCAGGATGTTTCTTAAATCGCTCGCAAAGTTTGTTTGTAGCTGGTCTGCAACACCAGCAATGCAGACGAATAAACGGTGCAGCAAGTCTTCACTGGATCTACAAGAAAATTCAAGGTAATTAGAGTTGTGAAATGTGAGATAATGCAGATTTAGTTTTACTTAATTTGAATTAAATCTCTATTTAAATTTGTCAAAATGATATTTATTTGAAATCGGCATTAAAGTACAGTCAGACCTCGCAGCTCGCGGAGGTTGAATGCTGCAAAGTGCAAAACCGCGATGCGCAATGATAAAAACAGGGTTAGGTTCCATTAACCAGATTTATTTATACTACGCAACCTCAAAAAACCAAAACTTTTCTGCGTTTTTTTGTCTGGCAAATCTGAAGCAGAAACTTTATTTTCTGTGTTTTAAAAATTAAACTCAATTGAATTTTCGGCAGAAACGGTCGAGAAGACAGTAAAGTTTGAACTAAAATTCCATACGTAACATAAGTCTGCCACTTGAATCTAGAGCTCGAATGTCTCATTTGTTTATTCAAGTTATAATTTTACAATTTATTTCAGGTCCGATTTGGTAATAAGAGATTCAAAGGAATAGGCTCGATAAGCGTGTTTACAAGTTCGTGATGAATAATGTTATTTAGGTGTTCATGACATCAACCGCATACGTCTGCTTTATTTACTTACGGCCGGTCTTATGAAGGTCACTAACCTGACGTTAACTTTAAATCGCTGTTAAAATAAACAAAAACTCATCAAAACGTTGGCGCTTATGACATATTATTCATTTACTCTTTTTTATTTAAATAATTTGTAGTATTTAATTACTAGGTATTTAAATACTTTTTAATGGGCTGTATTTTCAGGTAAACTATCCTTTTTGTTCATGGTACGGCAAAATTTTATTAAGAAAAGTTGTTCAGAATGAAAAATGATGGCTCTGTACCAAATTTTAAAAAGATCTGTCGACTTAGATTAAACCGTAATTTTTTAGATTGTACAAATTGCATTTATTAAAAATGACGGTTTCATCTAAGTCGACAGATCTTTCTGAAATTTTGTATAGGGCCACAACTTCTCATTCTGAACAACTTTTCTTAATACAATTTTTCCGTATCGTGAACCTAACAAGTAGTTTACCTGAAAATAAAATACAATTTTTTAAAAATTAACGGAGTTTTGTAAGTCAACAGATCTTTCTGAAATTTTGCATAGTGCCGTAATTTATCATTCTAAACAACTTTTCTTAATAAAATTTTGCCATATCATGAACAAAAAGGGTAGTTTACCTGAAATAGTTATTTGTTTCATTAGTACAAAAAATGCATGATTTCGGGACAAGTAAGACGAGTCATACGCGTCCCGAAAACGCATTTTTTGTACGAATGAAACATACTATTTTTTCTCCAACTACTCATAAATTCGGTAATATGACTTATTATTTAGAATCAAACATTGTAGGTTATATTGTAGAACTGTCATAGCGCAAATAAACAAAAACTATACGGGAAAATTAAACAATAACGACGGCGATTGCCGAATATTGCCGAAGCGTTTTTTATTTAAAATTTACCATGTAAAACCCTATCTTGCGACCATTTTTGTACTAGTGCAAACATGAATCGAAAAGTGTACGGTTGCCAAGGTAATTGGTGAACATCCCGAAATGACTTACTTTTTATACAAAATTATTCGACAATATGGCGTCTTATTCGTGTGGTTGGAGAAAAATAAAATAGTTTTTGCTTCCCTGCCAAGGCCTGCTTGTTTTTCAAAAACTGAAAATATTCTTAAAATTCTTTTCAAACCAAGCAGGGCCAAATCCCAGAACCTTAAAATAAAATTCAAAAATTTTTAGTCCATCTCACCCCCTGTAACATCAATCCTGGGACACACTATTGTATTTTCTTTTCAGGTAAACTACCCTTTTTGTTTATAATACGGCAAAATTTTACTAAGAAGAGTTGTTCAGAATGGGAAATTATGGCCCCATACAATATTTCAGGAAGTTCTACCTACTTAAATCAAACCGTAATTTTTAATAAATATATGTACTCCATTTACTTGACATCTGCACTGTCAGTGTCAAATTTAAAAAAAAATGTCTTGACTATACCTCAAAAACAATGTGTTTTTTATTAGACTGTACAGTAATTTAATTGTTATCATGTGAAAAATAGCAGTGGTGCCAACATAATGTCAGTTTGACAGTGCAGATGTCAAGTAAATGGAGTATAGGTACAATTTTAACAGTTTAATTTAAGTAGGTAGATCTTCCTGAAATTTTGTATAGGGCCATAATTTATCATTCTGAACAACTTTTCTTGGTAAAATTTTGCCGTATCATAAACGGAAAGGGTAGTTTACCTGAAAAGAAAATAGTTTTTGCTTCACTGTCAAGGTCAACTTGTGTTTTCAAAAACTGTAAATATTCTTAAAATTTTCTTCAGACCAAGCAGGGGGAATCCCAAAACATTAAAATAAAATTGTAAATTTTTTTGTCAATTATACCTATAGTGAACTCAATCCGGGGACACACTGTATATTATATGGATTCGTGATACCAGCAATTGTCAGTATGAAAATTAATCTGGAAAAACTAAAAACAGAAAATCTCAAGTATTTTTCTTCCTCAAATATCTAAATGTAACCTCAGATGCTAAATTTGAAGGACAACTGTGTATTTGAATTGAACAATTTAAATTGATCCTCAAATTCGTTATTAGCTAAAGTCGAATGAAAACGAAAAATTAAAAAAAGCCTTTATATATAAATAATTTTATCAAAAAAGTATTTGCAGGATGTTAAGATTTTTTGCCGAAATATTTATAAAATAACATCTAAACTATGCATTCACCACAAAGCAATATTGTATATCTTTTTTGTGTACTTAATAATTCATGTAAAATAGCTTAAGTTATGCCATTTGTACTACTTGGCTTACTAGAATTATTACAAGTATTCGAATGAAAGGAAATTATGAACTTTAAATTTAGTTTTGAAAAAGTGTTAATCTGCTATAAAGATTATAAATGCTGCATTACTATTTAAATACTTCACAAGTCTTTTTACATTTTAGTAATATCTAAAAACTAAAAATATTTAAATAATTTAAAAATATTTAAATACTAGTAAGTTGCCCGTTTTTCGTACCGTCTAAAAATGTTTGTTTCTTCTTCTAAATCTTAAATGCCCCCCCCCCCCCCTCACTCAATACGCTAAACTGACAGATGCTACAAAACAATATTGTAGGTAAAAAGGAAACAATATTCTTCCGAAAACAGTTCTCCTTGCCTGTTTTATGCTCCACGTACCCACTTGTATTCTTAAATTATAGCAGAATACCCGTTCCCACCACTTGGGGGTGGAGTTTTAGAAATCCTCCTATTTTATTCTAAGAGATATTGAAAAATTCGTGAAAACACAGTTTACCCTTTAAGGGTGTAACTTCGAAGAATTCTTCCAGCGCGTGTTATCCTGAAATGAACCCAGAGCGAAAAAAATTAATGATTTTAACCCCCTACCTTTTTTCAATTTTCCTCTTTTACCGGTTTAGGGGTGGAATATATAAAAAAATTTGAAACCCTTTTCTAAAGATTTTAAAAACACATCTATATGCCAAAAAATAATGCTCTAAATCTACAAACACAGGTGATACAAGGGGTTCTATAATTCACACCGAATGCAGATTCGTACCTTTAAGGGTTGATTCGGGCAAAATCCTGAAATGTGTTTTTAGATACTTCTATTGGACACCTATGCAAGCAAACACCAAGTCCGTATCTTATCAGGACTACGAGCTATTGTAGAATTCGTGAAAATACAGTTTACACCTTTTTACCCCCTTAGGGGCAATTGTTTCAAAATCCCTTAACCCCTTTCTAAATAGTTTAAAAAGACATCTATATGCAAAGAATGTTCTAACTCAACAAACACAGAAGATATTAAGGGATTAATAATTCACCCCGAATCCAGATTTGAACCTTTAGAGGTTGATTAGAGCAAAATCCTGAAAACAGTTTCTAGGTATTTGCATTGACAATCTTTGCAAATAAACACAAAGGCGATATCTTATCGGGTCTAAGACAGGGTGTCTAGCAGATATGGCATTCAAAATTCCCGTATTTTCCCGGTTATTTTATTAGGATTCCCGGATACTTTCTGGTCTTCCGGTCTGATTTTTCGGGTATTCATTAAAAAAAAAAACAAGGACCTGTCTTCGCGCGTCCCGTACATTTTTGCAATTATTCCGGATAATCCGAAAATTTTTACGGAAATTTCGCTTATTATTTCCGTAAAATGGCAAAAATTACTGGAAATTCCCTTTGATAAAAGAATTCCCGGTTGCCTAAGAAATTCCCGCATATTTCCCGCACTTTCAAGGGCACTTTCAAATTCCCGTATAATTCCCGGTTTTCCAGGAATTCCCGGTCGCTAGACACCCTGTAAGAGATATTGTGAAATTCGTAAAAAACACAGTTTACCCCTTTTCACCCCCTTAGAGGCAATTGTTTCAAAATCCCTTAAACCCCTTTCTAAATAGTTTAAAAAGACATCTATATGCTAACAAAGAATGTTCTAACTCAACAAACACAGAAGATATGAAGGGTTTAATAATTCACCCCGAATCCAGATTTGAACCTTTAGGGGTTGATTAGAGCAAAATCCTGAAATACGTTTCTAGGTATTTACATTGACAATCTTTGCAAGTAAACACAAAGACAATACATCATCGGGCCTAAGAGATATTGATGAATTTGTGAAAATTCAACCCCTTTTCACCCTTAGGGACGAATTTCAAAAAATCCTTTCTTAACACTACTGTACGTATTTAGTAGTTAAATACTTTTTAAAAGTATTTTGCCCAGCTCTGGGTGCCCTGCGTAAAATCAAATTAGCGAACCGCAAAGCCGCGAATGGCGAGGTCTGACTGTACCTAAAAATCATCATTAAAATAGGAGAATCGGCAGTACAGTAATCCATTGTTTTACGACTTTTTTGCAGGTGGCGAGGCGACACATAAACATCAACCGACGTTAACATAACCTACACAAGTTGGTTAAAATGTTGTAATTTCACGGTTTCTCGATTTCAAATAAAACATAATGTACTCCTCGGTACTGAAGTTCTTTTTTATGTGGTTTATTTGCCATGGCCCTACGGGCCTCCGTAACTAAATCCACATTCGTGATAAAAAGCTAAACTTCAGTGCCTTGGTATACAAACTACTATTTTATTTAGTTACTCTTTATACTGTCGTAAGTGGTACAATCTAAAAGAGTACGAGGTTGTGTTGAAAAGTGCCTGGCTTTGGTGCTAATCGAGTAAGTGAGGCCCGTGTAAACAATACTGCATCATGTTTAACTATTCAGTAGCGCATACGCACAGTAACAGAATCGTACATGCGAGTTTTCATTCCACGCACTAAAACAAAGCAGACATGAAGGTGCCTACACCGGTGTTCGAGAAAAGTGGGCAAAGCGGAGTGATGATGCAATTCCTGTTCTTACAGGGGGAAGGAGCAAAGAAAGTGCATGAAGTGTTGCAGGATAACTGTCCCATATTATTACGCAGTGAAAACATGGATATCAAGGTTCCGGACTCGCCATTTCGAGGTAAGAGACGAGGCACGGTCAGGAAGACCGATTTCTGCAACCGACCCGGGAAAACATCGACGCTGTTCACGACCTGATTTTGCAAGACAGGCGCATTTTGGCTAAACTGATAGCAGAGATACTGAACATTTTCCGTGAAAGAATTTCCCATATCATCAGGGTATATACTAACTCACAATTTGAAAATTCCCTGACTTTTCCAGGATTTTTCAATAAAAATTCCAGAAGATTTTTACATACATACATACTCTAAAAATCAAGCCTATAAAGCAATGCAGCAAAGACATAACACAAGAAACGCAGCTGAACTGTACAAACAAAGGAGAAGAGAGGAAAAGCGGGTGCACAAGACAAAAAAGCATACGTTCGAAAACAGGAAAATTGAAGAAATAGAAGCCTCACGAAAGCAGAACGAAACTAGGAAATTCTACCAGAAGGTAAATGAATCAAGGCAGGAGTTTATGTCCAGAATCACTAAGTGCAGAGACAAGGAAGGAAACATCTTAAATACAAAGCCCGAAATATTTAAACGCTGGATGGAACATTTCCAAGAACTGTTAAACGACGGCGAAGAAGATGAAAACGTACTAACACAAGCAAGGCCGACTGCACAAAACGCATATCGTCAGTGAAGTAACAATACCTCCTATCTGACAAAATTTTCAAAATTACAATTTATACAGCAATCGATTCCTAACATTACTGCGCATAATTTCAATAGCTCCTTATGTGCAGATAATTTGAAAATGTCGGCAAAACAGGAAAAAAAAAAACGATACCTCCTATCTTGAAATTTTAACTTCAATACCTCCTATCTGTACAGCATTGTATGTGTCAAACGACACAAACGCCCGAAGTGGCAATCAGTTTTTACCTTCTCCTGTAAAATTTAGGTAAAGTGAGTTAGCAGATATCGTTACTTCACTGACGATATGAAGAAACCCCTGCACCCACCCATGAAGAAGTCATAGCCGCAATTAAAAAGCTGAACAACAATAAGTCACCAGGAAGTGATGGAATCACAGCAGAAGTACTCAAAAACGGAGGAGCAGTACTAGCAGACCAAATCCACCAAATAATAATAGACGTATGGAATACCCAAACAATGCCAGCGGAATGGAACTTGGGCATAATATGCCCCCTGCACAAGAAAGGGGACCAACCACTATGCAGCAACTATAGGGGAATCACACTCCTCAACGCAATATATAAAATCTTCTCCTACATACTATTAATCTACACAGAAGATATCGTCGAACAGCACCAGTGTGGTTTCCAACCTAACAAATCAACCACTGCCCAGCTGTTTACGCTACAACAGATACTAGAAAAAATGCACGAATGGAGCATAGACTCATATCACACATTCATCGACTTTTAAGGCGGCATACGATAGCTATGCAAGAATTTAAAATACCCCAAAAGCTAATAGAAGTCACTCAGATGACATTAACAAACGTCCAGTGTGCAGTCAAAATACAAAGTCACACATCCGAGCATTTAAGCACACAAAGAAGACTGCAGCAAAGCGATGCTCTGGCGTGCCTGCTATTTAACATAGCACTAGAGAAAGTAATCAGGGACTCCAAGGTACAAACCACAGGCACAATCTTTAACAAATCGACCGAAATACTGGCATACGCAGACGACATAGACATAATAGGGAGATCGCTCGCATCGGCCAAGGAGTCATTTATAAAAATCGAGGAAGCCGCCAGAATAATGGGTCTGCAAGTAAACGAAAGCAAGACAAAGATTGGGCAAAACCTAACCATTAAATAGGCAAAACAACGTGAAGGAAGAAATTAAAAGCAAACAAATGTTACTACGCTCTCAGACAACACTTCACATCCAGGACACTTACCCGAACATCTAACATAACTTTATACAAAAAACTCACTATACCAGTTCTGAAATACGGTTCGGAAGCGTGGGTGCTAACAAAGAACGATGAAAAACTAACTGCCGCCTTCGAAAGAAAGGTATTACAAAGTATATACGGAGCCATAAATTTTGACAACCAATGGAGAAGGAGATATAACGCAGAATTATACGACTTATACAGAGACAACGACATCATAACAAAAATTAAAGTGAGTAGACTGCAATGGGCTGGACACGGTATACGGGCAGATGAAGAAACGACCATTAAAAGAATATACGCAAGCAAACCAGAAAAAAGGAGAAAGCACGGAAGGTCCAGGCTCAGATGGAATGGTGGGGTAGACCAAGATGCATGAGCAATTAAGGTGCCAAACTGGAGAACAAACGCCAGAGACCGAGACCGGTGGCGAAAAATACTAGAGGAAGCCGAGACCCAACGTGGGTTGTTGTGCCAATGATGATGATGACATACTCTAAAAGTAAATTTTTACGAGAGAGTAGAAAAACACGCAAGCTATTAGATAAACGAAGACAAGCATGTCTAACGTACGTACACCCTGCAAAGAAGCTTCCCGCGTGGCATCCTGATTTTGTGCAATTTCAACTTACTTCCTACGTTTACATGATGCTCTGGAAGCAAGACAAGTAAAGATAATTCGATTACACGGTGGCTCTCGAATCGAATAAACTTTTGATAAAGTAGTTTGTCGTTTTAATTAATTTTCCCTGACTTTTTTAATAAATTAAGCAAATTCCCTGACTTTTCCCTGTTTCCAGAGTTACAATGTAATTCCCTGACTTTTCCAAGTTTTGCAGAAAGTATACACCCTGTATCATACACGATATTTTTGACATACGCAAGCTGTCAGCAAAGTGGATGACCAAATGCCTGAATGCTGATTAAAAAAGCAACCGAGTTGACGCTTCACATGCCATTCTCGACCGGTTTAAGGCAGAAACTGAGAACTTTTTAACCCGTTTAGTGACAATGGATGAAACGTGGCTACATCATTACAATCTTGAAACTAAACAACAGTCAGTGGCGTCACAAAGGTTCTTCGAGGCAACAGAGGTTCAAAGTCCAGAAGTCGGCGAGGAAAGTGTTGGCGTCAATTTTTTGGGATAAGGACGGTGTTATCCTCATCGATTATTTACCAAAGGGGTGTACGATCAACGCCCAATACTACCTCTTGGACAAATTGAAGGAGGCGTTAAAGCAGAAAGGAAGTCGACTCGGGGTGTCTTGTTTTTGCAGGTCAATACATCTGCCCATACCGTTTTCCTGACAAAAATCTACCTAATTGGCTTCGAATTGTTGAACCACCCGCCCTATTCCCCAGATCTAGCCCATTCGGACTACCACCTCTTCCCACAGCTGAAGAAACACCTGAAGGGTACCAAGTTGGGCTCCAATGAGGAAGTCATCGCAGCTATGAAGGCTTTTTGGAAGGGCAACCGTCCCACTTCTATTTGGAGGGGTTAAGAAAAATGAAGAAGCGTTGTGCTAAATGTGTTAGCTTGAGGGGGGAGTACGTTGAATAAAATGTGTTTCATATTTCGCTAACACTTTTCCTTCTACGTCAAGCTAGGAACATTCAGCATATCCTCATACAAGAAAACAGTTATTTTTACGTTTTAGTAAAAAGTTCAATACACTGGGGTCACCCAGGTGGATCGTTCCTTGGGGATTCTTGGGCAAGGAACGCAATGTTGATAGTCCAGACTCTAGGACTTATGGGAGGTTATTTGGCCTCTCACTAGTTGGTGCCATTTGCAGAAACAGCATTTTTCAATGCAATTCCGTTAACCCTCCAGTACCCGTTCAAAATTGTAAGACATCAGTACCCGCACCGGTCTCGCAGACCGACACCCTCTGCCACCTCCATAAAAATAATGAGATATCTTATGGCATTAGTTTCTTGTTCACTAACGTCTTCATAATCAGATATTTCATGTTCAGTGTCACTGTTCATTTCCCTAGTTTTTAATAAATTATCTTCGTCAGACGATGGCAGATCATCATAAAACGCGTTGTCGACATCCTCCTCCGCTATTATATCTCGCATCGTCTGTTCTAGTCGCGCCTGTTCTTTCTCATAAAATCTGCCATGACTATAATAACGTTTTAGTATAACAGTGTTACTAAAAATGCAGAAAATACTTCCTTCTTCTCACATTAGTCGTATATCAAAGGTAAAAATAAAAACAACTCGGGTACCCGCTTCGGTCTCTGAAACCGAAATTATAAATAACTTTTAAACCACTGCACGCACGAACTCAAAACTGCATACGGATCTTCAATGGCAATATATAGGAAGGTAGTAAAATTGGCGGTAAGCTAACGCTAGAACATTAAGTAATATACTGCATCATGTGTTTGCTCGGTCCCACAGACCGTAAACGGGTACTGAAGGGTTAATAAGAAATACTTAAGAAATTTGTTTATTAAAATTTTCATGAATTAAAATCACAAGTCAAGGAACTACAATTGCAACTCATTGTTGTCACCAAATTCATCAGGAAACACTACAGTAGCACTGTAAAAACTGTATAAGTCGAAGCTGGTCGTGTGTTGTTATGACTTATTAAATTAGTTGCATTTTGAGATTATGTGTGTGTTGTAAACATCCTTAATAACGTATACAATGCAACTGTTCGTAAACCACAAGGCGCCATTTTTTGGGGAAGGGTCAGTTAAACCCCAAAAGTTTGAGACATTGTAAAAACATGATTATTTACAGATAAACTGTAAATGTTGAAACGGGAATCTGGCCTCCTCTAAATTGTATATTTTAATATTTAGGGTAAACTGCAGTATAATTAAAGTTATGGTTACTAGAGAAACGAGGTTAATAATAAGTAATATGAACAACAGTAGGGGAAGTGATCCTGTATTCTGCAGTTTTGTCAAATTTACTGTATATAGAACGCCAGCGTGGCCGAGCGGTTAAGGCGTCAGGTTGCAGTACCACAGTACGGGGTTCAATCCCCACATCTGGCAACTGGCGGGCGGCCCACCCAGTTGCTTTAAAAATTGGGTACCGACCACAGTTGTGGAAGTAAGGCAGTCGTCGAAGGCGTGATGATAACCACATCACCCAGTATGCCGTTAACGGTGTGCCCTGACTCGCCTTGTCTCAGGCCATGTTCCTACATGGAATGAAGTGCCCGAACATTTACTGTACTTAACCAGTTTGAGCAGTTTGTAATATTCAAATTTGAATTGATTTACTTTAGGCACCAATACACATGCATCCGGCAGAATTACACAGCGGTTTTGTTTGTGCAGTGGTCTTAACAATATGACAGAAGTGAGATGTGTTACTGTGGACATACTTTGAGTGACCCTAACCGTGAACGAGGCACTGGGTGTGCAGCCATAATGGAGCGTGGATTGCATGCCCATGGCTTGAATGCAAGCTGACAGCGTCGTTAATGAGGCGCACGTTCTAGTGAAGCACATGACTTCCAGAGCAAGGTCACCTCCTTCGAGCAAGGTGGGGAAGCTTGCTCCAAGTGTAAAGCAGCGGATTTGCGTACCTACAGGCAATTATTAAATGTTGGTGGCTTTGACCTTTTGGAATCTGCAAAAATATCGGACTGCATCATATTGCTCCTCAACCCAGGAGACGGTTTTGGGTGTGTCCTGAAGCCAGTGTTTAAATGCATGATGGTGTGTCAGAGCAGGTGTATCAGATTACAGTGCGAGTTACATATTTCGCGCGATGCTGGATTTTGATGCAACGTATATTTGTAAAAACAGTTATTTTGGCGTGTTTTCAATGTTAGGTAAATGTAAATGTATTTCAGATATAGTACAGTGTGAGTTAGCCGAGTCGCGATCAAATATTTTTAAAAATTCCAGATTATTCGAGGTTGGTTAGAAATTTATCCCCTTTATCTGACCTTCAAGTCGGGGATTCCCCTATTTATATGGCAGATCATTGTTTGTTTGTAGTCGGATGTGCTGTGGATTGCAGTTGAATTTTATGTACATACATTGTCAGTTATATCTACTCGGTCATATTTTTTGCGTACATTCAATAATATAATACAATCGCGTTATTCGAGTTTTTGCTTATCTGATGCAGGTGTCGCCCACGTTACCTCGGATAATTGGAACTGTACTGTACATATATTATATTTTGATTTGTAAATGCAGGTAGTAACGATCTATTGTGCGCTAATGATTCATTCGTATTTTAAACTAATTTGTTTAGAAATGGCCGTTTATTTTAGGGGTTAATGTATTTAAAGGCCAATGTGTGAGCAAATTGGCTTTTATTGCATATATTGTTTGAAGTTGATTTCAGTACTGGAGTTGTAAGTCAGCTTCCTGTTTTGGGGCAGATGATGTTTCAGAGCTGCATTTTGAGTTAATTTTAAATTTCATGTGTACTGAGCTAGCGAGGTGAACAAAAAGGGCATAAAGTCGTGTTACAAAAATGAAATGCAACGATAGGGCTACGAAAAGCCGCATTACAGTGTGCATAAAATTGACAATTGGTATGAACGACTTTTGTAAAGAGATGTATGAAATTCTAATATTGTGGCTGAACAATACATTTATGGTATTAAAACAGGAATGGGGAATGCTCCTCAATTTGGGTTTCTACAAAACTTCAGAATTTACAAAAATTAATACATTTTATTTTGAAAGTGGTTCTTTTAAATGTTACAAGGAAAAGTGATACCTTTACAGTTTGGCAATGATGTACTTACATCAGTTTGGAAGATGAAAATGACTGTCATTTGTATTGTAGGTTTCGTGTGGTAGAAAAAAATAAAATACACGACCTACTGAATCGTAACTTATAGCATGCATGTGTTTTCAAACATTAACTGGCGACTTCTTTAAAGGGCCTTAATTTAAATTGGCGATCAAGATAAATCAAACCAGCTGATATCATGTAATATTGATGATTAAGGTGGACATTAAGTGACCAAAGTTTAGAAAAAGGGGTAAATCTTTACAGTCGTTGAGCGAGGGGCTTTTGCAGTTTCATTTCTGTGAATTTGCAGTATCATACATTTTTAGATTCAGCACGATGTGAGCATCACATTTACCCATAATACTTTCAGCTGCAATAGCTAATGACTGCCACATTGGAAAATTTGCTGCAGATATCGTACTTCTTGCAGGTTTTTTATATTTTTTCTTTAATGGTAGCTTTAACGCAAGATGTGTACCAGATAAAAATTAAAAAACATAAAATTTTCTATAAATTATTTATATTTTCCAAGTTTCCTAAGGAGATTAAAGTTAGTGATGTTGACACGTTTCTTCTTCTTTTCCTTATACCCTTCAGGAGCCGGATTTTTTTTAAACTTTAAAATATTCAACGTGAGAGGTTAACTTACTTGAATAAGTTGTTAAAACTAAAGTTTGAGTGTTTTAATAGTATTTAATATAGTTGTATATCTTCTCGTGGTTCTGATCTAGTTGTGATTTATTACATGTAATTTATACATAAAGTTGTATGTATGTATGTATAATCAATAACCAATAACCTTGCGGTGTAGAGGCTGGTGCTTTATGTGCTTGCATCTGGCAGTACAATGCTCAACTTGCCCTGAATTCGGGATACAAAGTTGGAGTGTGCTTTTTGTGCTTGTACAGCAACCATTGTGTGAGGTGTGTGTCTTGGTGATGTGTTGACCTTGTTACTCTATCTCTTAGGTCATACATAAAGTTTTTACTTGTTAATTTATAGAGCTTCTTTCATTGTATTAAGGTACTATATTGATACGAGCAAGCTCGTCCGCCATTTTGAGTTACTAAAAGTGGCGGCAAATTTAAATTCTAGTTACTTTCCAAATATCATACGGTAAGTCGGAAAAAGAATCCTGTCATTTAATTTTATCCATCTTAAAAAGATTGGTTTTTAAACAAATAAAAAGAAAGCAGAAAAAATCGAAACAAAAACACTGTTAACTAACACGCACGTGGTTCAAACTAGAAAACATTAATACCAGTAACTTAGTTCAAACAACAGTGACGAGTGACAGAACTCAATAGAACTGACAGATACAGTTGACAGCACAGAACAACACCTACCCTGTATATAGATTTAAATATCCACACTTGGATGAAGACTGTAATTATAATTGGCATCGTAATGGAATGCACCAAGACTTAAATCAGCATGCATTGTTCGTCTGGATCAAACAGTATGTGCTCCAACGGTTTCTAGTGTTGCTTGGTTGACAGACGACAGAACGCACGGTTACCGGTCAGCGCAGTCAACGGCTTAGCGCTAAAATCCCTGTGACACAAAATCTAGTGGGATAAGCTTGCCTGGTTAATAAAGCACTCTACATTGTATAACGGCCATGACAGACGATGTTATGAGGGAGCTGTAAAGCGCATGTGCAAAATAGTTTTCATAAGTTCAAATTCTCAATTAATATAACTTATTTAGCAAAAATGATTTTATTCCTTTTATCATAATACATATTATAAATTAATAATTTATTTTGAAATTTAGATTTGAGTTGTTTATAATAGGTGATGATAAATAATGTTAAGTTTTTGTATGTCAGTTCTGTAATTAATAGTTTTTGGACTTTGTTTTTTTATTTCTACCATTTCGTAAATAAGTCTTTTTTCTAAATTGCTTTCCCGTTAAATATTTATTTATTTAGCGTATGGCTTATTTGGCCGGGAGTCCCGGGTCTGCGACTCAAGATGTTCGGCCGCCAACTGTTTTCCCTTTAAAGTATCTTCGGTAATGAAAAATTGAAGTTATGAAGATTTTTTATTGTGTGTTCTGCTAAAGCAGTATTAGGTGTTCTTGGTGATATTATTTTAATTTTAATTGAGTTTTTGTGTTGATTTATTCTTTTGTCTAATTTTTGTTTAGTTTGACCAATATATTTTCCATCACAATTAATGCAATCAATTTGACACTATTAGATTCATCTTTAATTTGAGTCTTATCTTTGAGATTATTATAAAACAACTGACCAATAGTATTACTATTTTTAAAAGCAATTTTCAAATTAAATTTGTTAAGCTCTGTAAAAGTGTAGATAATTTTAGAATAAATGGAAGAGTTATATATTTAGGAGTGTTATTGTAATTATTATTAAATTCTTTTCTTAATCAGTTGGGTTGAAGATTTATTGTTTTATTACAATTTCTTGTTTTAATTGTATGTAATCTTTTTTTATTGCACTATTACTGAAAGATAAAAGATAATTATTTTTTAATAACATTATTTTCATTTTTTTTATATTTTGAGAGTGAAATTTGCTTGTTGATAAAATTATTGCTCTGTCAACCAAATGATTAATTAAACTTATTTTGTATTTCATAGTAGTACTAGAATAAAAAGTTTCTATGTAATGTAGGGTCTAAAAATGTATTGATTTTTTTATCATTAAGCAAGTTAACCCTCTCAAATTGAATATTTTAATGTAAAAAAATTTAATCAACTACTACAAATTGTAGGTTTTAACAATTCATCTTTAAAATCAAAAACATTACATTGGAAATTGACACAATCTAGTGTTTACAACTGCCATATGAGAAAGAACTTTGTTTTAACATTTTACTAAAGTAATGTAACCACTCAATATGAATAATTTAAAGTATAAACTAAATAAATTACTACAAATTGTAGGATTTTAACAGTTCATCTTTAAAATTATTACAAATTTACTATGGGATATTCGTCACATTCTAATAATTAAAAAAATATCACGTAAATATAAACAACATGAAACACTATTAATTCTATCTATTACAGGTAAAGATTTCTAATTCAATTGTCTAATTTTTGAAAAACTTTTGGTTGAATAAAAACTTCCCTACAACTGAAATTGGTAATTGCTTCTAGCAAAATGCTAAAAATAAACAATAAATAAATAAATAAACGTTTTTAATACATTTATTTCTAGATTTCTAAAAATTATAGAATTTCTGAAGAATGTGGGAATAGTATATTAAAATACAAGTTGCAGAAGGCATCTATTGAAGCACGAATTTGAAATTTCGAAATGAGCCGCGTAGCGCTGAGTTGACCTTCTGCAACGAGTGTTTTATACTATTTTTTCTATTTTGCCGCTTTATACCATTTTATAAATAAAAATGTTTTCTATTTTGAGGTTATATGACGTCAGTTGGGTGCTAGAATGGAGTTATTCTAACACCCGAATGACGTCATTTTATACCAACTTACTCTAACACTCAAATGACGTCATTCGGGTGCTGGAATGGAGTTATTCTAAACATAAATTAGAAAAATGATATTAATAAATCTCAAGGTGCTGGAGGAAAAAAATAAAATAATTACAATGGAAAAAAGTTTTCAACTATTAAATTTTATTGACAAAACGTCGAACAGGTAATAGTATATTATATACCGAGGTTGAAAGTGTTTCATTACTGTCGAGAGATTAATTGATTGAGACGCAAAGCGTCGAAATCAGCTATTATCTCGAGACTAAGGAAACTTCCTGATACTATTTTATTCGCAACCACTTTATTCTAAACAATAATTGGAAAAATTATTATATTGTGATAAGACAGGTTGTGACGCGCATGAATGGATCAACGAGATTCCCAGTGTCCCTACCTACTCAGCGGTCGGGAATGTACTTCCCGCACTCACTTCCCGCTCAAGTGCGCTCAAATGTACGACTTCCCCCACTCAAATGAGGTCAGGAATGTTAACATTACATATATGGTTGCAAATAAAAATAATTTTTAAGAATAGTTAATTGTTCACTTAATCGACAAAGTTATTTTAAAAAAAAATGTAATACTGTATGTGTTCTTTTAATTACAGATTTTAATATGTTATAAATTTTTTATACAACTGAAGAAGACACCACGGTGTCGTAATAAATATTGTTCAACTTTATATTTTATTGTTGATATCAAGAACGTGTCAATGTCACTAGCTGCAATCTCCTTAGGAAACTTCAAAAATATAAATAAATCTGCCGGCTACCTATATACAACGTAATCTATAAATTATGTTCAGTAACATGTTTTGATAGAACCATTAATTTTTAAGATAAAAGCCTGTTTTTGTAGAATTCAATGCGCATAAGTTCACTGATATAAATGAATGGCGCTACACCATTTTTTTGTTTTGCTAATAAGTGGTCAGTGGAATCTCATAGCCTCTCCGTGTGTAGAAACACGCTCTAGAACCATTTAAGAAGTGTGAATTGCCGAGTTCTTGTTTGGAAAAACTGTTTACAGGCTGATCGCAATTTTCTGGCCCAGAACCAACACGATTCGCTTTATGGAACAGATAGTGACAGAAGAGCTCGACAGAAAGTACAGTGGATGGACTGTCCTCCTGCTCCTGAAGCTGTTTTGGAACCGTTGGCATGTTCTTGCTCAAGAACAGGTGTCATGCCATCATATCGTATTTATAACAACCTAAGACATGTGCAAACAGAACTGTTTCAAATATGAAGACGAAGACAGTTATTGGACACAGGATGACGACAGCAGTGACAGTTTCGTGTATTCAAATGTCCTCTTACATCTACTATTGTTAGAATATTTCCATATACTAGCTTCAATGGTTTACGTGAAATTGTAATAAATTTGTGAGTTATTAACTTTAAACATTGGTTACCTCGTAACTAAATAAAAGCATAAAAGTAGCACGTACCTAAACTTAGCTCTAACTTCATTCCTGCTGGCAATTTCAGCAGCTTGTAAGGCTAATGCGATTTCCTCATCGTCTGCACAGTTGCTATTAAAGGATGAAGTATCCGAACTGCCCACACTTGCGTCGTCATCATCGATAACTGCAGTTTGTGGGGACCTGGCTAGCTTTGAACGCTTCCTTGTTGGTTTGCAAACGCTTCTGCTTGTTCCTGGAGAGAAATCTACTTGACCTTGATAGACAAGTTTCTTCTTATTAGAAAACGATTCGTCCTGTTCCGGTTTCGCGTGACACTGGCAAGGTATTTGCAGAACAGACGAATTTTTAACGCAACTGCACATCTTATCATCATACAAGTCCAAGCTTGGGGATCTATCTAGGCTAGTATTCTCAGTACACACACCCGAGTCACTTGGAGACTCGAACTCTTGTTTCTTGGTTTCGTTGCTGGTGGTTTCCTTAGTTTGCACCTGCACAATATTTTCTAAATTTTTGTCAGTGGCAAGAATTGAAGACAGAGTAGCGGCTGCTACAGAAATCACTTCTAAAGAGTCGCGATCAGGAAGCGATTCTACACCAGGAGAACCTTCTTCTGGGGCGTCAGATAAACAGGCTACTATGTTATCATGGTCAACAGTGTTCGGAATTAAGTAGCCCGAGGTGGATGGAATTTCAATGCTATTAGAAACTATAGAAGTTGTGTTATCAGGATTTTGTTCGCTGAGAGTATGTGAAGGCAAGTAAATCTTTGGAACCACATCTAATTTATTTTCGGTAGCTTCATCTACCGGTTCTATGTCATTTTCACCATTATTATCGCTAACACTGTAAAAATTAGACACGTAATCTTTGCAAGAAGGGTAATCACTATAGAATTGGTTAATAAAGTCATCTAAATCACTATACATGGCCAGATCACTAACCGATTTTAAATCACTGATTTGTTCGTTATCGCACAGCAATTTTTCTAACATATACAATTCCTTTTTGTTTAACGTCCACAATAACTCGCGAATTTTATGTAACAAAGTCCTGAATGGCCTAAACATCTCGCTCATTTCTTCCATGGGCTTGTCAATACACAAAGGGCCATTGGGGAAGATCAGCAGACCGCTGACGATTGCTAGTCGAGGAATCGTGAACATAAGTGCAGGATCACAGTCATCTACCATTTCCTGGCTCAGCAACCTCATCTTTAAGGCTCTCTGCAGCGTTTCAGAAAAAAGAACGCCAATCAGTTGCTGCAGCTCGTATTCCTGGGTGGTCTTCACAGGCACCATTGCACTCACATAGCACAGTTCGAATTCTGCGAAGAGCTTATCGAAAATTTTCAAACTCTCTATTAGTACTTCATTAATCAATTCATTGCTGTTCAGCTTTAGGGGAGCATTTGGAGTGTTGCTGCGCAGGCAAGTTTCCCTTAGCAAGTTTCGTACGTTCTCCAAGCTTTTCGTCAGAGCTCTTGCTAGTGGGCGCATGGCAGTGCTTTCTGCTTCTCGATTCATAATGGACGAACCAGCGGCCAAACACTAAAAATTAAAAAAAATTATATAATAATAATAATGTGTTTATTGGCAAAAAGAATAATAATGTATAGGGTGCGTATATAATACGAATAAATGGTTTTACAGACGTTGATATTCATTTTATCTAAAAACACTTGTAGTTTGTAGTTTTTGTTTACGACTGGATTATTAATGATTTAAAACTTGTTAGGTAATTTCAGCAGTCAATTAATTTTGTAGAAATGAAAATTTACAATACTTATTGTGAAAGTTTAGTTATCTTACCATTTAAGAAACATTTATATAAATCATTTGCTATTAGTTAGTTATTTGAAGTTTACCACCACCAACTGAATAAAATAAAATAAAAAAAAATCTGAACAGTAAGTAAACCTCATATATACCGGGTGTCCGTTCTCAAAGTCGAACATAGGCGATTAACATTGTATTGAACGTTTTTGCCGATTCCTGCTCGCCAATTCAACTTACAGGGAAGGTAATGGTATCAATGGAAAGATAAAATTATTACGCGTCAAATAATACCACTAATAATATTCAAGATGCGATTTTTATTTTAAAATATTAATTTAAAACTTGAGAATTTTTTAATATGCCATGCCTTGCCTTTCAAGTTCGATAGCATTTGTCAAAAAAATTGGTAATTATTTGGCGTAAATCAGGTATTTTCTGTCAACGTCTGTTAAAATGATCTACAGAAAAATGAATTACTTCAATGAAGAACGAGGGAATGCACTAATGTTAATTGCCTATGTTCGACTTTGAGAATGGACACCCGGTATAATACACATATATTGCTAGTAGGGCCTGAAAACGTCAGAAAACATTACGGCGCCGACATAGTCTCACTTAGAGTATAACGCGTCTCGTGCGCATGCGTGAGAATTCGAACTCCGCCTTTAGAAGCGAATTTTAAACTTGACCACTTCCCCACTGGGCGGACGACGCCGCCGCGCTTGCACACAGCTCATCATTATACATTGAAGAGTTGGTTGTCTGTCTCACTTCCTTGGTGAGTTTCCCACTCATAGCCGCTAGCAATATAGTAAGTATTAGATATATGGTAAACCTCAAAATACATACGCTCACTAACCTAATGAAAAATTTTTATTTCAGATGTATATAAATATAAGATATAAATTTAAACTTCAAATAACTAATAGCAAATGATTTATATAAATGTTTCTTAAATGGTAAGATAACTAAACTTTCACAATAGTATTATCGTAAAAACCTAACCAAAATGTTATTTTCAGATTAAAATTAAATAATTTCAAAATGTAAACTCACAATGTGAACACTGAAGAAGGCTTAAATAAAGCTGAATACATATTGTTTGGGAAATTGTAAATTTTCATTTCTACAAAATTAATTGACTGCTGAAATTACCTAACAAGTTTGAAAACTTTATGTAGTGTTCCTTAAAATTTAGGGTACTTTTTGGCGTAACTAATTTGTTTTGCTCATTTGATTTCAGTTAAATAATATCATCGGCTTATTTTTTTAAATACAGCCCTGTATTTTTTGTTTTATTATTGAGCTTCAAAGTTCAGAGCTAATTATGAGTTATACAATAAAGCATAGATACAGACGATCTTTTAATTACTTAATTAACTTTTATAAGCACAATACAAATACTACAAAAGACTTGTTTACCTCTGCACCAAACCACAGCTGTCCAGCCAGATTTTCCTGCAAAACGTCTTCTGGAAATTTTACTCGAAAGTCTCGATTAGCACGTTGGTCACCAATGAGGACATCCATGATGGCGTTGGTGATAGTCAGAACTTTATCCTGTGATTGCCGCAGTTGGTTTACAAGAGTGGTGCACCGCTCAGGATCTTTTCGACCATCGAAGCTATCTAGTTCCCCCGCAATCATATTCAGAGCTTCGTCAGCGAAGAAAAATTGGGCCAAAAGAGAAGTGTCATCTTTCTATAACAAACAAGAAAATAATTATTAGGTTTGAATAATTTTTTATAGTTATTTTGGGTTACCACCGTTTTTTCAATTGTAGCATGAATAATATGAGGACATATTATAACAAGTCTAGTACAAATGCACAAAATATAAATGTAATTTGTGGAAAAACTATCCAAGAAAACAATAAAGATATCATTGTGATGCCAATGAAGAAATATGTTACTAAACATCTACGAAGAAAGACAATAAATAAAACAAGAAACACCAAAGCTTCAAGAAGCACTGATATTACAGTAGAACCTTCAAAGTGTGACGTTTCGCGTGCCTCCAAATTGTTTTCCAACGTTTAATTACGTTATCAATTTGTAGGCGCTATCACGGTACAAGAATTCGTGCTAAACAAACATTTGGTGCAACGCGGAAGACAAGAATAATTCCCCGAATTCCGAAGAGATCCTGCTGATAAAACAGTCTCGTGCAGGTGCGAAGCCGACGAATTGCACAAACTTCGCCGCGTCACATAATCCACACATCCCTACTTTCCGGCTCGCATTTAACTAGTGTTTTAAACCCCACTCTAAGTTTACCAGCTTGGCCGTTCTGAATCTTATAAAAGAGCGATGATGCCCGCTCAGTCCACAGCCAGATTTAATCCTTTCCTTATCCAGACAGATCCAACCCATTCCATTCCCCATCCAAACCAGAACCTGAGGGGCTAACTTGGGCCCTTGGCCCAAGGGCCTCCACCAGTCCCGATACCTGTCCGGTAAGACCAGAATCCTGTCCCAAACTACTTGACCAGAAACCTCCCTTGCCTATGTTAGTAAAACTGCAGAAGCAATCGTGTCCTATTAATCTTCCAATGCAATGGAAGATCTTGCCGCTAAATAACTAGCCTGTCCTTTTAATCCTCCATCGCAATGGAAGATTTTGCCGCTCAAAAACCTGACCTGGATCCCTGTCTAATAGTCCGTGAAACTGCCGTGTTAATAAATAATTCCTTCCGCCAGCCCGAGGTGCAAAGCGAACTAAATTCAGTTCCAAAATACGCAAAGCTAGTATAGTATTTCAATTGTAACTCGAGCGGACCCCGATCGCTTCAGTTTCGCCGGTCAGCGATGGACGAGCACGAGTCCCAGAAGGTCGCGCCCGGGATTGAAATAAAATTCATTCCACTAGAGCGGCGGAGCATTCGCGTTTGTTTAGTCTGGAGCCGCTGTTAATTAACCTAAAATCATTTCGGCTTTCGCCTAATCCAGTCCAAAATCTGCAACAACTCGGGGACGACGGAGTCGAAATTGAATTATTTAATGATGTTCTAATTACAGCAACCTGAATCATATAGAACTATATCCTCTATCAGCCAGTGCCATTTCACCCGGACCGCCCCAGATACCAGAACAATTTAGAATTTGGGTTATCATCATTATTTGTTTTATTTTCTTTCTTGTGTAAATAATTTTAGGAAAAATTTTTATTTGCTTTTGTACAATAGTTAAAGAAAATAAATATCTGTTCTTGACTCGACCTTATCTCTTACTTCAGCTGTTAAGAACCTTGGACCAGAGCCATCCACAAGTGGTAAAATTAACGTAATAATCTGGAGCTCAAAGTAAATATTTGCCAAAATTACGTCTCGTTACAAAAGTATGGTGGAAACAAAACTTCAAGATCAAATATACAGAAATACATTTAAAAGAACAGAAAATTCAAACTGATAAAGCAGGGGCGGAACTTCTATTGGGGCATTCGGGGCGGTAACCCGGGGCCAAGTGTTTTTGCGGCCCGAAGCACCCCCCCCCCCCCCCCCAACGTTTAATTATATTTTTTAAATCTCATAGACAGGGCCCGAAGGGCCCCTTACATTTAATTTTATTTTTCAAATTTTTTAGACAGGAAAACTATCGTATACAAAAATAATAGGTAATTGCAGAAGTACAAATTGGTGCGTAATATGTGGGAAAAAAGGTGGAAAAATTTAAATTAGAATTCGGCACCAAGAAATATAAAGAAATCCACGCCCAAGCTCCAATATGAAAGGTCCCGCTTCGCCATGCATAATTGTTTGTGTAACTGGTATCATATTACGATTTACGATAAATTGATTGTGAAAACTAAACGTTTTTGAATGGTCATTATTTTGGCGCCATTTGTTTATTTTGGTGGCACTGTAAGTCTATGTCAAATTCGAGATTAGTAGGTTAGGTTTTGTGTCAGTCTGTGTCAAAATTGACAGAAAATCTAACCTGATAACTGGGAGATGCCATAAAGAAGTTTTAGAGATTATGCCAAAAATGTATAATAAATTCTTTGAAAGAAAAAAAACTCCACAAACCTCCGCCTCAAATATAATTGTTGAAAAATATTTTAAAATTTTTATTTCAGAAGAAATAGTGGAAGTGATAACATCACCGTTAAAGCTCAGTTAACACCAGACCGTGGAGAGTTTGCTTCAAATATTATTAGTTCGGGAATGAAGCAATAGATCGGTCGACCTAAAGGCCCCTTTCCACGCAATGAAACACAACAAGGTAGATCCTTTTCCACACACTATTGTTTTAAAACATCAAATGCAGTCTTGCAAATGGTCAGGCCATTTTATATTTCTCAGTGATTTAATGAACTACATAAACCTTTAAAACAGTTTTGGTACATAATTGGCGAGTTCGCCAATGTTTCGAGTCCATTCTAGCCATAGTCTATCGCATAATACTGCAACGTTTAGCATCAAGCATCATCATCATCATCATCATTGTTGGCGCTACAACCCAGGTCGGGTCTTGGCCTGCTCCAAGATTTGACGCCATTCTGTCCTATCTCTTGCAGTCCTCCGCCATCCGCGGATATGGAGGTTAACGAGATCTTTTATCACCTCATCCATCCATCGTGTTCTTGGTCGTCCTCGTCTTCGTCTACCTTCAGGTTTACTGTTTGTTAGTCGTCCATTCTTGTTAGATGCCCTACCCATTGTAACCTCATAATTTTAATATATCTGGTAATGTCAGGTTCTTGGTACATTGCATACAATTCGAAATTATATCTGATACGCCACTGATTTTGTTCTTTAATAGGCCCATATATTTTCCGCAATATTTTTCTTTCGAACGTGCCAAGTGCCCTTTTGTCATTTTGAGTAATGGTCCACGTTTCTGCGCCATATGTAAGTACAGGTCTAATAAGAGTTTTATAAATTGAGATTTTTGGTTTTCTGCTAACTGCACTTGATCTAAAGTGGGCTTGCAGTCCCCAGTAGCATCTGTTGGCCATCATAATTCGCCGTTGTATCTCCTCACTAACTGTATTCGTAGAGTTGATTAATACCCCCAGGTAGACGAAGCTCGTTACCTGTTCAAAGGAGAACTCTCCTATGTTTAATGCTCTTGTGGGTATAACTGCATCCTTCGTCGCCAGCATATACTTCGTCTTGTGTTCGTTAACACACAGCCCTATATTTCTTGCCTCTCTTTCTAGCAGTACAAAGCTCTCAATCACTGCTTGCTTGGTGCGTCCGATGATATCAATATCATCCACATACCCCAGAATCTGGACGGACTTATTATATATTGTTCCACTTACATTGATCCCAGATTCTCTAACAGCTTTTTCCAGCGCAATGTTAAATAGGAGACACGCCAATGCATCCCCTTGTCGTACTCCATTTTTTATTTCAAAAATATTTGAGGTTTCGCCTTGAATTTTAATACACGCGCTGGATTTCATTATCGTCATCTTAGTAAGCCTTACTAAAGTGATAACATCACCGTTAAAGCTCAGTTAACACCAGACCGTGGAGAGTTTGCTTCAAATATTATTAGTTCGGGAATGAAGCAATAGATCTGTCGACCTAAAGGCCCCTTTCCACGAAATGAAACACAACAAGGTAGATCCTTTTCCACACACTATTGTTTTAAAACATCAAATGCAGTCTTGCAAATGGTCAGGCCATTTTATATTTCTCAGTGATTTAATGAACTATATAAACCTTTAAAACAGTTTTGGTACATAATTGGCGAGTTCGCCAATGTTTCGAGTCCATTCTAGCCATAGTCGATCGCATAATACTGCAACGTTTAGCATCAAGCATAGCCATTCGTATACTCTGTACACTCCTGGTATCGCTGCTTTTAATTCGTAACCTTTGTACACCCCTTTCATCTTTGTTTCATGCAGCTGCATGTCCCAGCAGTCGTAAGCGCGTTGATTTTCGAGTTATTTAAAATTCAGCCCGTGAGACCAAGAAGGACAGCCTCTGCTTGGTTCGCTGGCGCGCTGCGCCGTGATTGTAAGAAGCGGATATCGCGAGGCACAGCTGTGTTCACCAGCGCGTTTTCTCGAGACAGTTGAGAGGCAGACGCTGGTCGGCAAGTAGGTTGAGCACGAGTGTGGCAGTACGACGTCCGATCCGCGAGTTCGGTGTGGTTATCAGTTTATGGCAGGCTAGTGTAGCTTATTTTTATCCGTCGTGAGTGACGGGATTTCTTATCTGAGCGACCAATCCAACGGCCACGCTGTTTTCCGAGTCTTTGTCAAGGGGGCAGCTGACTCATTGCACCCTTGTCCATCGACAAGGGGATCATGTAGGACGTTGTATCATCTCGAGCATGCCACGTAGTTAAGGGCGTAGCGACATTTCGATCCTAGTGCAAGCGCCTTCCATTGCCTGCAGGCCGAGCTACCTACCCAGGTAAATGTTATGTTGCATTTAAACTAAACACTGTGTCGCACACGGCTTCTATACAAGCGAGCTCGTTTGCTTTGCATTTCAAATTAAAATACTGTGCCGCACACGGCTTCTCTGCAAGTGAGCTTGTTTGCTTTGCATTTAGAATTAAAATGCAGTGTCGTACACGACTTCGCTGCAAGCGAGTTTGTATATGTTGCATTTAAACTAAATACTGTGCCGCATACGGCTTCTCTGCAAGCGAGCTTGCTTGCTTTGCATTTCAAATTAAAATACTGTGCCGCCCACGGCTTCTCTGCAAGCGAGCTTGTTTGCTTTGCATTTCAAATTAAAATACTGTGCCGCACACGGCTTCTCTGCAAGTGAGCTTGTTTGCTTTGCATTTAGAATTAAAATGCAGTGTCGTACACGACTTCGCTGCAAGCGAGTTTGTACATGTTGCATTTAAACTAAATACTGTGCCGCATACGGCTTCTCTGCAAGCGAGCTTGCTTGCTTTGCATTTTAAATTAAAATACAGTGTCGTACGCGACTTCTTTGCAAGTTAGTTTGTTTATGTTGAATTTTAACCAAATTCCGTGCCGCACACGGCTTCTCTGCAAGCGAGCTTGTTTGTTTAGCATTTAAAATTAAAATACAGTGTCGTATATAGCTTCTCTGCAAGCGAGTTTGTTTGTGCGCATTTAACCTAAATATTGTACCGTACCCGGCTTTTCTGCGAGCAGCCTTGTTAATTATTTATATTTGTGTACCTCGGCATGCGTCGTAACTTTAGATAAAGCGCTTCCCAGCTGGGCGTATCCTTTTAAGTAGGTAGTACCGATTGTTGTACGAGCCGACTGAGTAGGAGTTTTGTAAATGATCGTACGGTCACGTGAAGTGGCCCAATAGATGTATTGACTGCACCGTCGTATGATTTTTCCCTCTGTGTCTTGTGCATGTTTGTTTACAGGGCGACTGAGTCACTATGTTACGATCAATGTAAGGTGAAGCCCGAACGTGGTGGACGAGCTTGTCGCTGCGCCGTGGCGTCCAGTAATAGTTATTTGAATATTTTTCACCCTGTTTGACCTTCAAGGTTCGGTTGAGCGAGGGCGTATTGAGTTGGATCTTGTGGCGCACATTTCTTTGGTAACACCCTATATATTACATCGTCACGCTTGGCTTGTGGTGTACCGTTTTCAACCACGCCCATCTCCCTGAGCGTATTTGAGCCGAGGCCTTTAGCCTGTTTTGACGATTCTCAGGGTGAGCGTGCCCATTTCCCGGACTTGTCTAGTTATTTGATACACAGTCGTGGGTGTCGCTAAGTCATTTTGATACCCTAACAAAATTGCTTGTGCCGGGCTCTGTTATTCTTCTTCTAAAGACTTTGCATTTTGTGAGCCATGTTGGTTATTCGCTGACCACAGCGCATCTTCTTTTAATCAAGCTTGGTTTAGAGGTTCTTGTGATTGGAAATATTTAAGTGAAAGAATTAAAACACATGAATTATCTAACAAGCATCTAAATGCCTGTCTAACTTTACAACTTTGGCGTTCAAATAAAATAATCGATGTTCAATATAAAAAAGAAATTGAGACTTAAAAATATCTGGAAAAATATACCGGGTGTCTTAAAATGAATTACATCTAGTATGCTTTGAATTTCCCATAATGCAATCTAAAATTTTACTTGAAATTGGTAATACTGTAAGTCTATGTCAAATTCGAGGTTATCAGGTTATGTTTTGCGTCAGTTTGTTACAAAACTGACGCAAAATCTAACCTGCTAACGTCAAATTTGACATAGACTTACAGTCTTGCCAATTTTAAGTAAAGGTTTGGATTGCATTATGGGAAATTCAAAGCATACTAGATGTAATTCATTTTAAGACACCCGGTACTACATCGCATAAGTACAACAATTATTATTTTGGCAACATATAATATAATCATTTAGGGGACATCGAGAGTCAATTGACAGCCCTAATAGAGGTAGTTTTATATCGATAATTCAGCTTCTGGCTCAATATGATCGGTACTAAAAGAACTACTTCTTGAAAAAGAAAAAGGTTCTCAAAAAATTTAAGCCATTAAATTCAACATGAAATTATATTAATGTTGGCCAAAAACATTAAAGAAGATATTATTAAACAAATAAAAAGTGCACCTTTTCTTCTATAATTGTAGATAGTACACAAGATATCTTCAAAATTAATCAGATGTCGGATATGTTTCGATATGATAACATTTTGACTACCGAAGAGGGTGTCTCTTGCGACATAAAAATTGAAGAATCATTTTTGGGTTTTCATGAAATTGTTGGTCAAACTGTTAAAGAACTCGAGGAAGAAATACTGAAGTCTATTGAACAAAAACGGATTTGTTTTTCAAAATACCATGAACGGGGCTACGATGGTGCCACTGGGAAGCAAGCCAGACGGTGCGAAGAAGAACCAATGGTTGAATACATTCATTGTGCATTGGCATTAAGTGACAGAGTAAAGGATGTTGTGGAACTTTAAAACTTTTATGTCCTACCAGTACATTAATTGAAATTAATGACTCTATTTTAAGGTATCTTAGATACAAAATAACGCTCCAGGGCAATTATTTTCTTCATAAGAACACTGAAAAATTAACAGTATTTGTTTCCATGGATACAACTTTATTATGCACCACTGTCACAATGAAAATTAATGACAGCTCAGCTAATGTCAGAAATCTAACTTAGATCAGCTAACTAGATCAATCTTAAATACTATATCATAGTGATCATATGAATTGAATATGAATATGAATTAGGTAAGAAAATTGGTAGGACATAAAACCTTGAAGGCACCACGGGCATTATGAGCTAAGAGCCCGCAATTGTTGTACACACCTCGGGCCAAAGGCCCTCGGTTAGTATAAATAAATTCAAGAAGCCTGTCCTGAAACAATAACGCTACTTTGCATGAAATATAGGATGCAGAATTTCTCCTTAAAAATGGTTTAAGAGACTTTGGAATGTAAAAACTGGCATGGAATAACTTTATAAAATACAACCAACGACACTATATACTAGCTTGAATAATTCAAAGCATTGAACAAAACTAACAGAATAGGCATGGTCCAGACCAGACCAGCCCGCTTCTGCATCGACCAAATAAACACTGGATAATACACAAGCCTGTGTATCATGCTCCCATATTTACCTAGGTAATTTTCATTGATATTTAACAAGTGTTTGACAAACTAAACCATAAAGAAATGTGAGTAATACTTCACAGCAAAGCAATACTAGCTAAAAATAAAACTACTCAAAAATATGAGTCATACCTCCACCTGCAAAGTTATACATAAAGGTAAACAAAGTGAGAATGTATTCGTTATAAATATGAGGTCAGTTTAGTTCATGGTTTGCACCCACGTAAATGGAAATAATAAACACGTTGTGGATAACAACACTTTAATAAAATTTATTATAATTTCCACATATACAAATCAATTAAGTACAGAAATAAATATAGTGCGCGATTAATAACCAGCACGCTCAAATCTTTGGTGTCAAGACAGCTCGTGGACAACCACATACAGAACGCCTTGGTTCTTGCCCCCGATTGTGTTTATATTTACTTCTCTCGTATTGCGTCAGCGAAGAACCCATCCGACTCGGTGGGTTAGAACGCTGTCATTTAATGTGCTGACTGCCATTGTGTCTCCGCGGGCTTGAGTTAGCAGAGGGTTTTATGTCCCTCCACTCATCTACGCAGGTGTTCAAGTCTTGCTTCATTCTTCTGATAGCACCAACGAAGTCGTTATGTCTTCGAGGGTTTTATGGTCTTGACCCTTTCTAGGTAATCGTCCGTCTGGCAAGATGGGAATCCCTACAGCGCATGTTAATTTTTAGTAATTAATTGGTGCGAGTACTGACACTGCATCAGCAGGTGTTGTTAATCACTCGCGACCCTCTTCACATTGAGTTTTAAGAGATTGTCACTTACAAGCGAACCTCCTGCTGGCACTAGATGGTCTTCATCGAAGGTTTTTATGCGCTTTAGCCTTTAGACCGTTTCGCGGGGGGTTATTTATTGCTGATGGACGTGGCACTTTATGACCACATAAGGGTACATGCCATCACCCTTGCTACTATATATTTTATTACATTCAGTCATGAACAAAAGAAATAACGTACCAGAAGAAATAAATGAGAATTCCTAAAACCCTTGGAAGATATGGACTATACGAATGACTTTTATTTATTAATTCAATTATGTGTAAGTTAACCCGTACCATGTAGAAGAAGTTGCAAGAGTAGGCTTGAAAATAAATGCAAACAAATCAAAGTTCTTAGAGCTTTTTAAAACTCTTTATTTCATCGTCCATCTACTTGTCTCATGGTATGATTGACCCATCTCGTCTTTTACCAAAGCTACTTAATGTCTTATATCTTGTTAATTTCACCTTTCAACCAGTGGCGTATTATGGCAGAAGCCCGTGCTTCCGATGCACATTTGCAGAGGGCGTCAAAATGGAATGATTGACAAACAATTTGTTTCATATTTCTCATAAATTATTAATTCTCAGGCGTGTATCTACTAAAATTGCAACCTAAAATAATTACTGCGAATAATTTCTGGATTTTTCGAATAATGGGTAAAATTTAAGGGCTTCTGTCGGCAAGTATTGTTAATATGCCACTGCTTTCGACAGATATCTTCATTTATTATTCGGTCTTCTTAGTTAATATTTAACATTAGTCATTCCACTGCTCTTTAGCTTTTGACAGTTTTTGTTAAGAATCTGTGTCTGTACAACTTTGGTTAGATTTTAGATTTCTTAATATTCTCCTTGGTTTACCAAATGCTGACTCGCCATTTAAGTGGAATTGACTTTATGTTTTTGTGTGTTCTTACCAATTCTACTTGTTGATATATTGGTGTTATAAGTTGTTTATATCTACAATTTTTCATGTACTGTGCTAACAGTTTGAAACAATTCTCGAGTTTTGGCAAAACACTTATGACTACTGTTGTTAAAAACATATACAACTCTAATTGTGTTGTATCCCTTATTGCGCAACAATACCACTGGTGTGCTATATCAGTTTTTATGGATTTTAAAGAAACAGCAGGCCTGAGATGGTTTAGAAGATTATCAAAACCAATGGAGACAAACAGAAGAGGCACATGTCTAACATTGGACAGCAATGGGTTAATACTAGTTAGGGTTTCCAAGTCCCGGGACCAAAGGTGTTTTCGGGACCTACGAGCTAAATCTCAAGTCCCGGGACTAGTCCCGAAGATCCCAAAAATGGTCCCGAAAGGAGAATAGTGTTCAGGTGAAATTTCCGAATGCAATTTCCACAGAAAAGCAAGTGTTTTAAATTAAATAAGGTATTTCTGAGCTGGGGCTCGTCTATAACTTCATTGCTTTCTTCTGGTACTAAAAATGTCGCTCTTCATCTTTTGATTTTGTTTGAACTGCAAAGTGATTGTGTAATCCTTTCGTCAAGCTGCCTCGGATTATGATAATTTTATAGGAACAAACTTTACATTTCGTCAATTGTTTATCTTCAATATATAAAATTGTTGCCATATTGATTTCAAATCGTTATTTTTTTTAATGTAGAATGAAGGTAGGTTGCGAATCGGAATTCATTCTAATTGTAACGCTTTAGCAGACAAATAAGGAACACAATTAAAACCCAAAAATATAAATTATTCAGCTTCTTCGCACATAATTTTAAAAGTCTACAAATTTGGTTACCTTACTGTTACTACGTACACACACGACTACGCGTAAAATATATTTAAATCCAACAAAAGAACTAGACAAGTACATAAATAGAAGAAGATATGCAAATGTGGCTGAAACAACACACAGGTTTAATTCTAACCTACCGAAAATAATACCTCTCCTGAGTCTCCTGCCTACGCAAAAGGCAAATAATGCAGAATGTGCAAAAGGCATGAGTAATACGCCGGACGCCGGTGAATACCAGTCCTAATTCTCTGATATCGAGTATACGCACGCATGTTGACATGGTCCCGGGACTTTGCCTGGGCTGGCTGTGGTCCCGGGACTCGGTTTCTGTGGTAGAATCCCGAGACTGTCCCGGGACCGGATCCCGGGACTGGAAACCCTAATACTAGTTGCAAAGAAAAATCTACTAAGTACATAATGTACTGAAATAAAGGTGCTAACTGACCTGTATGAAGTGAATTTGTAGAGGCCCTGTGCTTCGCAGCGATGAAAGTTTGATTAATTCCCATAAGAGATTGACAACTCATGCTACTATAGGAATATATTAAAAAAAATTATCCATTATTCCTACCAAATAAATTCACAATTACTGCTAATCAGTTTAAAGAACACATTGGAAAGAGGCAAGATAATACAAGTATGATACGAACATAAACCATCTGTTTCTGCAAAGACCAGGCACCGATCTGTCTGGCACTAAGGAAGAACGATACAAACAAAGAAACATTACTTAATACAGCTTAATTAGGAATACCCGTTCCCGCCTGAGGACGCATTTATGATTATGCGGCCATATACTCTAAGTTAAGTAAATCTGTTTAATTACTCAGACATTAGGAAATAAATTGCGCGAAACGATATAAAAACCTGTACCGAGCATGATAATTACGTCATGTTTGGTATCAGTGCCCGCAGAATTTCGTCGGCTAATACATGCTGCAACAAAAATAATTCTGGCTGGCAATGGAAAAGCATTACAACAATAATTAATTTGAATTAGCCGATCGGCTCTCTGTCCCTCGCAATGACCAATAAGAAGCGGGTGCGGCAGACAAAAAGCTCAGTGAGGTTTAAATATCATCTACATAGGACGCTGTTGCATTCGAAACGCCAGTGAGCTGATCGAAATATCTTTGTGGCTAAAACTCCCTTGTTCGCCCAGAGCATTGCAGCAGTATTCTTTACGGCCGAACCTTCTTTGTTCGCCCAGACTATTTAAAGCATTAGAGAAGTATACAAGCCGATCGGAATTTCTCTACGGCCGAACCTCCATCATTCCCAGAGTATTACAGCATTCTCGGCGATCGAACAGCTCGTTCGTCGGTATTACGCACTGTAGCACTCTCGGCGATCGAACCTCCTTGTCGCCCCGAGCTTCACAGCCCCGCTCCGACTGAACCTCGCGGTTTCCGGTACTACGCATCCCCCAGGAGACCGAACCTTAGTTCGTTCCCGTCACAGTTCCATCCAGGCCGAAGCAGCCCCTCGCCGATCTACTCCCACCGACCCGGTCATGCCCATCGTGATTTTTACGCCCTGCACCTTGGTAGAGCGCCTCTTCGGGCTCTTGCCAAAGGCGTGGACCAGGAAGAACCGAAACCGCCGCCAAGACGTAGTTAATCACGCGCCCGTACCATTCAGCGTAATTTGTAATTTCAAATAGTAGTACATAAGTCTATATACGAAAAGGAATACAATCACACATATTCACCCCTCACATTAATTTGATCAGCAAGATGTTACTACGCAGAAGTGATGTCAGAATAAAGGGATTGCAGACAGTGAAATTCTAAATCAGTAGCAAAAATAGAAAAAAAAATTGCTATAGTTTGAATATGAACAGAGCTACAGACGAAAGTAAAGTGTCGTCTAGTTGATAGTCGCGTACTGTGTACAAACGAAACTATATTGAATTATTTTTCCGAAAATTTCATGGTAGAGATGTTCATAGCTTCTTCGCTGCAAAGCCAAACATTTCAAAATTCACATCCGTATTGCGCGAGATCAAGAAACAACCACGACATGGTTTGCGCAAAAAACAAAGGTAAATGGTACACAAGTGACGTCTTTTGCCAATTTCTGAAGGGGCTAAATATTTTTTTCAATCCAATTGCTGCCGCCAAATTTGCTCACAATACTACCCACTCCCTTTCCGGTATAAAGTCGTATTTATAACTTTCAACGTAGGCGAATAATACAGACACTATTGAGATTTCCGACTTCTTTGTTGTTTCGATTCGGCTTGAGGGCGCAATAATAATATTTGTAAAGATCATATGTGCAAACATGGGAGACTACCAGTGTTATTTACGGTGGCTCGCTGGAAGTAAATATAAACTAATAATAGAATATCAAATTCAATATTTATTCTGTTTAACAGTCTCGGCTCTTTTAGCTTACTACAAAAATTCTAAAACGATTATAGTAGGTAGTAACAAGTACCTTGTTGACAATTCCTAAATGCAAAAAAAATCACCAATGCAAGTTTTTGTCATGTTGCTATCAGCTGTGACCTTGCCACAACTGAGACAAGTAAATTCCGATAAACTTTTCCATAAATAGATCTAATCACATGTTAAATAATAATGTAAGAAGCTATTTTGTATGTCAGATACAACAATATACAAAAGGTCGGCCAAGATTCAAATTTTTAGCGTACTCAAAATGACGTATAGCTACAAAAGCAACTCAAGTGAGGCATAGTTTAGTTATATAATAATAAAAAGTGGAGATTAAGACGGTTAGGCATGCCGAAAATGCATATGAAACGTTTATACGAAAAAAAGGGGGATGAAACTTGGGTGAATATGCGACCGAAAGTGTTCTTTTTGCTTTTCCGCTTTTTGGGATTCAATTACTCTTATAAAATAATGTCGGTGTATGAATGATAAACATGCCACATTTGATCAAGGATAATCAGACAACAGCAACTCCGACACGCTCAGCATGAGCTATATTGAAAAATTTTCCAAATGATAACAAGCTTATCTTATCTAATGGTTAAAGCAAATGCGGTTGAAATATGTAGATATTTGTACAAGTTAGTAAAAGTGCATTTTTCCTTACCTGTCATTACACAATACCATAATTGACAGCTCTAGCTAGTTCGAGAACAATAAACAATATGGCGCACAAAAATTTATATGCAAAACAAAATCAAAAGCAACTAGATGTATCTCTATTTAATCACTCTGTATATATTTAATTGTGCTACTTATCTGTTATATCTTAGTTAACATATAATAGATGCGATACATATATTTCTAAGAATTTAATAGCAAAGAACCAGTGGCATATTAGGGCTCCAAAATGGAATTAACAAAAAATGTTTCATATTTGTTATATAGCAATCTAAAATAATCACATCCAATAATTTTCGGATTCTCCAAACAAGTGAAATTTGGGGATAACGTTTTAAGGGGCTTCTGGCGGCAAGCATGGTTAATACGCAACTGCAAAGAATAAATCTATAAAAACAAAAATGTAATCTTATATAAATTATGTAAATTACACAGAAATTGAAAACATCGCATGGAACGAACAATAGTAAAACAAAATTACAGGCAATATCGACCCTTGCAAGCTTACAACGGAGTTTATCGGGGCAGTTTTCAGGAATGTGCACGATTGTGGGAGAATGTGGACATAAAAATCGACCTGCGCATTTATTGGTCTTGAAATTAGATAAACGACAATTGAAGACTAATAATAATAAGTTAATAATAGTGCTTTTTATTTTGGTATAGTAAAACACAATACAAAAAATATATATCCAAAACAGGCGACGTTCAGCATGATGACTTGTCATCTTCAAGCTGCTCTGTCACGTAACCTGTTACATATAATAATAATGGTGAGACACTAACACCCCATGGAGGAGCTTGTAGAATAGTATATTAAAATACACGTTGCAGAAGGCACGAATTTGAAATTCCGAAACGAGCCGCATAGCGGCGGAGTTGAGGAACAAATGAGTGCTTAAAGACCTTCTGCAACGAGTGTTTTATACTATTTTGCCCTTTATACCATTTTATAAACTAAAAAAAAAAACTATTTTGCGTTTAGAATAACTCCATTCTAGCACCCAAATGACGCCATTTCATAACGACTTATTCTAATACTCAAATGACGTCATTTGGGTGCTAGAATGGAGTTATTCTAAACGCAAAATAGAAAATAGCATATTAAAATACAAGTTGCAGGAGGCATATATTCAAGCATGATATTGAAATTCCGAAACGAGCCGCATAGCGGCGAGTTGGGGAACAAATGAGTGCTTGAAGGACCTTCTGCAACGAGTGGTTTATACTATTTCTTCTATTTTGCAGCTTTATACCATTTTAGAAATTAATATATATATATTTTTTCTATTTTGCGTTTAGAATAACTCCACTCTAGCACCCAAATGACGTCATGTCATAGCGACTTATTCTAACACTCAAATGACGTTATTTGGGTGCTAGAATGGAGTTATTCTAAACGCAAAATAGAAAAATAATACATATTCTTATGAGCTCGGATCCTATTCCGGCATGGCTCAATGATCTACTCACTGTATACAAATTAATACAAAGAATTAGAACAATAAACGAAAGAGTGATACGCACCTAAGTTATACGCGGTCTATGACGTTTAGGAGCGATTCTTTAGGCGCGCATCTTTAGGCGCCGCTACTTTAGACGCGGGGACAGTTAGGCGCCACATGAAAGAAATTCACATTATTCTTGATTTCAACATTTTGTGTTGGGTAATTATTACAGTAATTAATGTTGAAGAAAAATTAAAACCTTCATACACAATATGTATTTGGCGCTTTTACGAGCCTTCTTCAGTGTTAAAGTTTTCAAAATTTAGATATTTAATTTACATTGTATCGATTATGAAAAATGAGTTATTTACATTTTGTATATGGGTAGTTTAACGTGGTGGAATTATACACACCATATAATTTCACTACGTTAAACTATCCATATACAAAAAGTAAATAACTAATTGTTCATAATCGATAACATGTAAATTCAATATGTAAATTTGTACAACTTTACACTGAACACACTGAAGAAGGCTCGTAAAAAGCTGAATATATATTGTTTATGAAGGTTTGAATTTTTCTTCAACATTAATGACTGCAATAATTAAGTAACAAAAAATTTTAAAATCAAGAATAATGTGCATTTCTTTCATGTGGCGCCTAACTGTCCCGCGCCTAAAGTTGCGGCGCCTAAACGTCCAGGCGCCTAATAGCGTGCGCGTCTAAAAGCTTCGCGCCTAAAAGCTCGCGCCTAATAATGCGCGCCTAAAGGTGCGCGCCTAAACGTCCCTTTCCGAAGTTATACGTTATGCTTATCAAACAAAACCGCAAATATTTTTTTAATGTCAAGCTACTTGCTGAAGACGTTATATTATTGTATATTTCAGTACATTTCACTATACAATAAGAAAACGATCTTTGTAACAGTTGCGTGTTATGTATGTCTGAACGATAGGTGGGCGTTCCGATGTCGGTAGTTTTCGGTAAAAACAAGCAGAGTGCAGATATCTACGATTGGCCATGTTTAATTATTTAGCGTCAGGGAGTTTGTGCGAGATTCTTTCAAATTTGCGTATATTAGCCGCAAACACGATTTTTTTCGATTCTATTTGAATCTCGAGTTTAAACAAGGGTCACATATAACGTCACAATAATTGAACTGTATCAGTTTTTAGGCGATACAAAGTAAACACTTGACTGCAATGTGTCGCCCTCAAGTTGAAATTAAATCCGGTATGTAAATAATTCCCCGTTCAGGTGCAGTAAGCAAACATTGGGGAATTAACGCAGTTCGTTTTCACTACGAATACATGGATGGCGTTTTCTTTGGAACTAGACCATTAAACTGTTAATGGGATCAAGGTTAGAAACAAAATCATACCGTAATCTTCAGGAATGCGCAAAGGGCATTGAGAATAATTTTCACAAAGTTTAAGCTGCCAGATTTGTGACAATCAGGGTCAAGGTCAAGGTTGTCCTTATCTTTATTTATTCTCGGAATGCGGATCGAAGAACCATTTCAATGCAAGCTGCAGAAGATTTGTAAATTTCTTAGAAATTATAATAAATAATAACAATTATTCATGTAAATACTCAACAAGTAAACATATTTTCACAAGTAGACACTATTGATTGAGTTTGTTATCTAATTTTAAACATAAGTAATACTTATAATAGTAATAACTAGCAGTCCAGTGAGACAAATGTCTCATTTAATAAAACAAAAAGACCGTCCCGGACGGACCAGCGTCACGGACGGACGGAAATCACGTGATTTCTCGAAAACCGGAAGTGTCACGTGACTGAAATTCGGTTCCTGACCTGACATGACCATTCCAAACGTATAACTTTAATAACTTTTTTCTCTATCTCTTACGGTTTGGCTGCTGAAACAGCGTCCCGGACAAAACAGCGTCCCGGACAGACGGAAATCACGTGATTTCTCGAAAACCGGAAGTGTCACGTGACTGAAATTTGGTTCCTGGGCTGACATGACCATTCCAAACATATAACTTTGATAACTTTTTTCTCTATCTCTTACGGTTTGGCTGCTGAAACAGCGTCCCGGACAGACGGAAATCACGTGATTTCTCGAAAACCGGAAGTGTCACGTGACTGAAATTCGGTTCCTGACCTGACATGGCCATTCCAAACATATAACTTTAATAACTTTTTTCTCTATCTCTTACGGTTTGGCTGCTGAAACAGCGTCCCGGACAAAACAGCGTCCCGGACGCATTTTGGCACAATGCACCACGTTTCGGTCAATGGAAGATATTTTAGCTCTCTGATTGGTTGTGACCCAACAGCGGTGCATTTTGGCAATCCAAACTGAAACGTGGTACATTTTAACCACGCCAAAGGCTCATACGCTGCTGTCAAATAAAACTGCTGTCGTGTACCTATGCGTGATGCATTATTTATGTATTTACGTGTAGTGTTCCCTACTAGTTTTTCCTCATCATAATGCAACTATGCTGTATAATGTGCCTGAGACATTTAAATATTCTTTTAAAGAGATGCAACGTGAAAACATTACTCTTTACGCTGAAGTGAAAACCATTAAAGAATGTGATGAGTGCATTCGAGTTTCTTTTGCACTATTTTTACGAGTAGAATAAACTACTAGAATTTGGCGCGTAGCTCCTGACTCACTCAGTAGAAGTAATCGTAAGCTAGTTACAAATATCAGATTTTTTTAAAGAGAATTTACCTGCTATAATTACGATTAAAAACAATCATAGCCATAGTTTGGATACTACTGATGCATTCGGTGCATTGCCTGCTTTAACTGTTACGAGAATGAAATTTGAAAATTATTTTCAAGGTGGATTAGGTATTACTGAAGCCATTAATTATCATATTTCCAAATTGGAATTAAAAATTGAAGAAACAGACTTAGTCAAAGGTTTAGTGAATACAAAATATCGCACAGTAGGATACTGGTATGATTGCTGGAGAAAATTGCACCTTGGTCCACGTGCTGGTGTTAGCGCTTTGAAGGTAGGTATTTATTAACCTATACCCTAAATTTCTTTTATTAATTATATTTTAATTACAGAAATTAAAATAAAAATAAAGCGAATATGAAAAATTAGGAATTACTATAGAAGTTCAAGAAGACCCATTTAGCATCGTTATTGTAACCTCTTTAATGAACAGGGTTCATCAGTTAGCAACTGCAAGTGATATTGTTTTTGTAGATAGCACTGCCTTCTGCGATGCGGAACATATTTCAATAACGTATATATTTACAGTTAGTACCGCAGGAGCTGTGCCTCTTACCATTATAATAAATAATAACCAAGACGCAGACTATGGTAGATTATACACCAGAATTTCTACTTGTCAAAAAATTAGTTGGAAATATGCGTTCGGTGGAAAAGGTGCACCAAAATTATATATGACTGACGATAATGACACAGCAAGGGGGGGGGGGGGAGTATTTCCAAAGACCAAACTGCTACTATGTAGTGTTCACATTGGACAAGTTGTATGGAGATGGCTTTGGGAGAAAAAACATGCACTTTTGAAAGATGTTCGTTCATTACTCTACCAATCTTTTAAAAATATATTAATTGCTTCATCGGTGGTAAGAGCAAATAATACGTTTAAGATTGCTGTTGCTGATGTAGTTGCCAATAAATATCCTTACTGGCTAAATTATATAACTAATTACTGAAATCGTCGTAAAAAAAGTTGGTGTCTCTGTTAACGTTATGCCTCAACGTATGGGGACCAGACTAATAACTTTTCCGAAATTAATATCCGATTGTATAAAGATATCGTTTTAAGAAGATGTAAAGCTTACAATGTTGTTGCGCTTTTTTTATTTTTCATTCACCGTTATGGAGCAATATTACATCAAGCGGTTTCGAAATTTTGCAAATGGTCGTTGTGATAAACATCGACTTTTCCTTAAAGCACAAATTAAGAAAGCTGCATATTTCTCCAAAGAGGTGATAGTAAAGAATGGCCAATATTGCTTTAAAGTGCCAAGCGAAAAAACGTACGAACTGTATGACGTAGATCTACAGATTGCAATCTGGTTATTGCTCTTGTGAAATTGGAAAACTATGAAGTTTGTACACACATCAGGCAGGGGCTTATTCCTTTATTTTTAAATAAATTAAACTACTGCTGATAACCGATATGACATGGCAGTACTAGCGCTAGGCGAAAAAGCTAACAAAAAGAATTTTATGCACCAATAACAAAAACTCAAATAACAATAATACGAATATGCACGACTTGCATGGAGAAGGTGCAGTTAATATGTCCCAATGCTCAACCAATGGTGATGACAACTTTACTGTAGAAAAAATGCAATTAAGACAAAGTTCATTAATACCTTTTTAAACATATGCCTATGTTATAGTATCTACTTAAGTGTATAATATTTTGTTTTAGGATATATTTTTTAGTATATTGCCACGTATTCAACTTGCATATGCAATTGCAACGATACCCCATATAATATATAAAAAGGTAGAATTTTTTAATACCTAGTTTGTAACGAAATGACACAATATAAACGGCAGTTTATTTACTGGGTAGTTAAATACAGCATAATGTACCTTTTTGAAGTCGGTTAATATATGAATGTTTTATACTTTGTATTGTAAAGGTGACTAAGCCCACTTGGTAAGGCAAAATGTACCACGTTTCAGTTTGGATTGCCAAAATGCACCGCTGTTCGGTCACAACCAATCAGAGAGCTAGAATATCTTCCATTGACCGAAACGTGGTGCATTCTGCCAAAATGCGTCCCGGACAGACGGAAATCACGTGATTTCTCGAAAACCGGAAGTGTCACGTGACTGAAATTTGGTTCCTGGGCTGACATGACCATTCCAAACATATAACTTTCATAACTTTTTTCTCTATCTCTTACGGTTTGGCTGCTGAAACAGCGTCCCGGACAAAACAGCGTCCCGGACAGACGGAAATCACGTGATTTCTCGAAAACCGGAAGTGTCACGTGACTGAAATTCGGTTCCTGGGCTGACATGACCATTCCAAACATATAACTTTGATAACTTTTTTCTCTATCTCTTACGGTTTGGCTGCTGAAACAGCGTCCCGGACAAAACAGCGTCTCGGACAGACGGAAATCACGTGATTTCTCGAAAACCGGAAGTGTCACGTGACTGAAATTCGGTTCCTGGGCTGACATGACCATTCCAAACATATAACTTTAATAACTTTTTTCTCTATCTCTTACGGTTTGGCTGCTGAAACAGCGTCCCGGACAAAACAGCGTCCCAGACAGACACGTCTATTAGATAAAGGATATTTCCCATTATTCCCTTTAAGAGACATAGGGATGGATAAACAGCTTCCCGTGCATCCCTTGCGGGACATAGGGTAGCTATGAGTTCTTTCCAAGTTTGTCTGTCCCTGGCCAGGTAGCAGGTACCCAAGTTCTGCTATGCTCTTCTTCGCCTCTTTTTCTATAGTTCTTCTCCATGTTTCCATGGGCCGCCCTCTATTTCTTTTACCACCAGGGTACCATTCAAGTGCCTTCCTGCATACCTCTTCCCTGCACATTCAAACATACGATGTCCAATTTTATAACTAGGAAAAAACACCGTTTTGTCACTAAAACGAGTAGGGAGCGAAATTTGATATTTATTAATTTATAGTAGAATTATTAAAAAAATAAAAACTACGACTACAAAGAGTATATTATCAATATACAGAAAATATATTACCAACTTCGAAAACACATTTTGAGACAAACTAATCTCACGAACGTATATCGAGTTAGTAAAAGGCAATAAGACTTCAAACGCAATCTATTTTTCTGCAGAGGAAACATTGGAGAAGAGACTTAAAAGAAATTGTTGTGAACAGCGAAATAGAAAATTGAAGTGCAAGAAACTGAATAAGAGTACATTATTGAAAGGTACTACTATCAAGAAAAGAAAAACATACGTATGAACAGAGCCGGATTAAGGATATGTGAGGCCCGGGGCAAAATTTTTTTAGAGGCCCCATTCCCCAATTCAAAGGCATATTCTATAAACATGCTTTATGTATGTATGTATAATCGATAACCTCGTTTTTACCTTGCGGTGTAGAGGCTGGTGCTTTACGTGCTTGCATCTGGCGGTACAATGCTCAACTTGCCCCGGATTCGGGATACAAAGTTATGTATATGTTGACCTTGTTACTCTATCTCTTAGGTCTGTGGTTCTGAGTAGAGCACAGTTAATTTAGTGCCCAACTGTGAATGGTCTCACCGAGCCCGGTTCAAATCGCAAGGCGGAAGCTGCGGAAAATTCCGGCCCTCGCGGGATTCGAACCGACGCGACGACTTGCTTAATGCAAGGCAAGCGCTTACCCATCTGCGCTACTCGGCTTCTTTTAACATGATTTATTATTTTATTAAATTAATATTTTATTATAGGTAGGAACGTTTTTAATACAATGTAGGGAAAAGGTACAATGTTTTAACATGCATATCAAAATTTTTTTTTCTTACTTTTAATTGCACAAATTCTTTAATTATGTTATCGAAACCTAATTTCAGAAGCACATCACTTTTAATGCTCATTAAAGTAAGCGCAGTTAATCGGTTTTGGTTAATACTATTTCTCAATTTATTTTTAATAATTGACAATTTTGATAAAGACCTGATTCACAGTTTGCTATCGATATGCATAAATATATTTTGAAAACAATGTAAACGTTTGGAAAAGAGTCAACAATTTTTTCTCTATAATGAATTTATAATAATCAAGCGGATTAGTTGATTGAAAGTTAAAAGTTTTCAATAAATTTAAAAAAAATACAAGCTCGTTGGTTAAATATAAGGTAATGTCAGTTTTGTAGGTTTCGATAATCGCTTTTGAAAAACTTTGTATTTCATCTTGTGACAGATTTACCAATTTAGTAAGTGATGAAAATAATGTTGTTAAATGTGAAGAAGATTCATTACGCCTTTTTAACTCTGATACCAGTGTGTCTTAAATTAACATAAAAAGTATCTACTTTGAAAGCGTCTTTATCAGTCAATATTGTGTTAATCTTTCCATTAGGAAACTGTTTATGTTTGTCAGCTCTTGTTCGTGCATACTGGTACATACGGCTACAAAGGGATTTAAATGATTAGAAACCGCACTAGATTATAACTTTCGAAACTTTTCGAGGCCCCTAAAGTTTGAAAAAAATCGTTAAAAGCCGTTTTTGAAAAAATCGAACAAAACCAAGAAATCACAAGAGTAAACACCATACTTCCGGTTATGCGATTTTCTTCAAAAGCTTGCTGTCGCATCTAGATAGTACACAAAACTTATATATGAAGTTTCAACGTCATACCTCTTCTTTTTTGAGATATTCTGTTCACAGACACACAGACAGACAGACACACAGACCAATGATCAAAAACATGTTTTTTGGGTTCAGGGGTGAACCAAAACTTCCTTGATCGTAAAAGAAAGTAAAAATTGAAAATATGTTGGTAGGAATCAAATAAAACATTTATATGAAACATAATAATTATTAATGAGTTTAAGCCAAAGATTTAGATAATAGGATTAGGTCGAGACAAAAATATACAACCGATGTAGGAACAAGAAAGTTGATAAGATGCAAATGATACTTGTGCGAACTTTATACCTGATGTGATGAGTCTAGACCAGGAGCCTTATTTTGGTGGATTTTATACATAAATGCAATTTTTATGTATAAACGCCTGTTTGAGTCTAGTTTTAAAACAATAAATTTAAACATGTCGAAAAACCGCCTGAAAGTACTTATTTCGATGGAGTTTTCCTATAAATGCAGTGTTTGAGTAAATACCGATAGAAATTCCTGTCTTGCATTGTAATGTAGTAAAAGCGTAACAAAAACTGAACCCACCCTTGAAGATCACAGTACCTACCTGCAGGATAATAATAAACTATTCATTAGCATTAGACGGATTAAATTATTTATAACATTTGGCGAAACTCAACATTTGTAATGTGTTTTTAGCCCTAATACAGTCAGACCTCGTCGTTCGCGGGGGTTACGTTCCAGAAGAATGCCGCGAAGCGTAAAACTGCGATGCGCAAGTAAACACATAAATGATAAAAACGGGGTTATGTCCAATTAACTAGATTTATTTATACTATGCAACCTCAAAAAACCAAAACTTTTCGCGTTTTTGGTTTGGCAAATTTGAAGCAGAAACTGTACGCTTTGACGATATGGTTTTCCGTGTTTTAAAATTAAACTCAATTGAATTTTTGGCGGAAACGCTCGAGAAGACAGTAAAGTTTGAACTAAAATTTCATACGTAACATAAGTCTGCCACTTGAACCTAGAGCTCGAAAGTCCATTTGTTTATTCAAGTTATAATTGTACAATTTATTTCTGGTCCGATTTGGTAATAAGAGATTCAAAGGAATAGGCTCGATAAGTGTGTTTATAAGATAAATAATGTTATTTAGGTGTTGATGACAAACCGCATATGTCAGTTTTATTTACTTACGGCCGGTCTTATGGAGATCACTCACCGACGTTAACTTTAAATCGCTGTTAAAATAAACATAAGCTCATCAAAACGTTGGCGCTTATGACATATTTTCATTAGCAAACAAATATTTATGCGCTTTTGTTTATTTTAACAGAGAATTAAAATAACATCAGATTAGTGGCCTTCATAAGACCAGCCGTTAGTGTGTGAAAGTTGAAACAGTTAACGTTGGCAATTCCATCCGCGAACGGTAAAGAAAAGGGAGCACAAAGGTGCCCCGCGTAAAATCAAATCAGCGAACCGCAAAGCCGCTAACGGCGAGGTCTGACTGTATAACAATAACTTTTCATATGCAGACACCAATAACGTTATTGGAAAAAGACACGATTGAAGTATCATTACTAAGGGGCATTGAAGAACACAGTTAAAACTAATTTAAGGTGGTGGACCGCGCAAACAATTGAAGTAATGCATTTAAAGATAGAGAAACAATTTCCGAATTCATATGCTTGGGATTATGTGTATCTTATCAATCAGTGTTGAATTCAGACAGTTTCCTCCAGGGGGGGGGGGTGGAAGATCTGGGAGGGGGGGTATTAAAAAAATAAAATATAAAGATACATCCACTCATACTTTTATATAGTATAAAAATCTGAATATCGTGTGGTAATGTTTCCGGGAGGAAATCTGTACTGCCGGGGGGGGGGGGGATTTGAATTATCGATTATAAATTTATAACTGAGCTTTATTTAATAGACTAGTCACTAGTGCCTTCGTTAGTTTTTGGCGGTGTGCGTGTGAGTGATTTACCATCAATATTGCACACATAAACACGTAAATATCCGTTACAGGTAGTATTAGGCATTACCTCCGCATGGCGATTTGTTAGCGTTTCAAAACCGGATTACTGCTATACCAAGGGCAAAATTTATTTCAACTAAACACACCAGTATGCGAATTACATATTCTTAAAAAAAAATAATGGCGAATAATGAAGTTAGTTATGAAATTCCTTACGGACGAGGTATTGCATCCCGATAATTAGCTTTAAAACAACAACTAAACTATTTTTTAAACAAAATTACCGGGTCGCAACAGGAGGGTTGTTTAGTTCATTTTCTTGGATTCCATTATCATAACCATGAAAGGGTAATTAATATTAACTAGACAACTGATATGTTGATTAAAAATTATTGTGGTACAATGAATAATAATTAGTTGAACAAGGGAGGTAAGGGTAGAAAACTAACGTTAACAAGTAAATAAACAAAATTTGGGTTTTATATTTTACACCTAGATTAAAAAGCTGCCTAGTAGATTATGAGATTGATATTGCACTACCTACACTAGTTTTATATTCAAAATTACGGTTTTTGCTTCGAAATTTCATTTTTCATTATAAAAAAAGCGAAGTTGACATTGACTGCCAGCGCCACCAACAATACACTTCGTTACTGCCAAACGTATATCACGAATCTCTCGTTGCGCGGGCAATAAAATAACGTTGCTATGTTACATGGCCACAGATATAGCTGATCTTTCGCAATTTTAACATTGCTTTTTCCCTATGTATGACATTTCCGTTTACATACTGTATACCAAGGTGGAATGTATGTAGTCACAATTCATTCACAATGTTTTCTCCTCCCAGCAGGTTATGTTATGGTGACATCTTTGTTGGTACGCATGCGAAATAACTAGATATGACAAAAATGGGTTGTTGCTTTGAATTTGGGGTTATGATTTTTGAAGGTTTCTATTGTTGCCAATTAAATTTTTGTCTCTTTCCTTAAAATGTTCACGCCAATAAAGTAGTTTGTTATAAAAAACGTCATAGTTCTTTCATGTCACAGTACGACTTTTATCACAATTCATGCATGCAACCTAATAAAAACATAGAACAGCCCACTGCACTGGGAGAATGTTTTGAAAAGTTCCATACACGAAACGATCGGGAGCTTGGTGTTCCACCTTCCACAATCAACGGTTACGCGAATTTTCCGTTTAAATTCAGATACTTGAGGTCAAGGACTATGCAGTTCGCCAAGCAATGTGTTACTCTTACTATCTTGTTGAGGCTACAAACCGGTAAAATTTAATGAATCACCTTTGATACAGGGGCGACATAACGTTTCACATTTGCGGTCATGTAAACAAGCATATTGCAGAAAGAATATGAGCCAATGAACAGCTAAATTAAACACTGGAGATACATCCAATGTTGCCAGAAGTAAGGATTTGTCCCTACACTTAGGGAAAATTTATCAAAAGGGACGTAGGGGAGGACTTGGAATAAAGGCAATAATGTAGGGATTTTTTCCAACTTGTGGGAGTAATAAAGATTTATTTGCTAGCAACATGATATTGTTCATTTTCGTCTTAGATACAACATATGAAAAGCTACTCATAACTCCCAAGGGATTTTTCAAATTATTTCTCCCTCAATTTCATTGTAACCATGCAAATTTCACGGTAACCATGCAAATACAAGCAGCATCTTAGCAACCATACATTGAGGCAATCCTTGATGTTACTTACATATTTTTATTTTAAATGTACTTATGTCATTTTAAAATGTCTTACTAATATGCTAGTAAATAAATTATTGTATGCACCACGGGAGGTATTCATGTTCTTTACCTTTGGTTGACTTACAGACCTCGGGCCAAGGTCTGTAACCATGTCAACCTCGGGGAGAAACATTTTCATATCTCCCTTAATGCATAAACATCTCGTACGCTGTTAGATTAGCAATTTTATAGACTCTCGGGCCATAAAAGCCGTATTACGCCCGCTACTGATGGCCAATAAATAAGATTATGGTTTCGAAATAAAATAAATCAGCTTTAGACAACGAGGATGCTTTCTTAAAAAGATAACAAACAAACACAGTTAAATTTAAAATGCTAATTTAAGTAGTACTTGAATTCTTCGAGCACAACAACAAACCAGATTTAGAGAACACAAATCCATCCGCTGCTGACACACAATAACAAAACACGAAGAAATGAAATAGCCGGAGAAGACTCATGAAATATCTTTAAAAATACATATAAGGGTGTGCCATTAAAAAGATCGACATGATCAAATTTGCAAATTGTGAGCACTCTGTAGAGCTTTAATGTTCAGAGAGAAGACGAAGAAATATTTCAACATTTAACGTACGTACGTGTACGTAGGATTTTGGTGCACACATTCGTTTTTGGTTTTTTCAATCCACGAATTTCTCTTTGTTTTGTGTTTATTATTTGTTGTACCAACAATGACTAGATTTTTGTTTTCTATACTTCATTTTATGTTACGTTCGGAGGGTCCAAAAGTTTTAATATATATTTTAACGGCGTTTACATGTTATCTCGCGAAATACAGCAGTTTGAGCAACTTAAATTGTTTATTATATTAAAACTCAAATAGTTAAATTTAGGGTTATGGAGTAAGCTATCCGAAGAAATTTCATTGCAAGGAATTTTCAAAAATATACAAAATATACAGGACGTTTCATTAAAAACAACTCCAAAATTATAAAATTTGCAATGGTGTGCACAGCCACTGTTTTAGACTCGAAACAGAGTTGCCACCTTTCTAAAAGGGAAAATCGGGACGTCCAGCGAAGCGGGAGGTTTCCCTACGAATGAATTTTTTTAAATTTTGTCAAGTGGCATTTTTAGATCATCCTGAACTCCTGGATAAGGGTTAAAATGACACATATGTGTAAAATACAACCAAAATCAATGTTTTTCGATGCCTAATTAAATTAAACCTGCCGTGATTTATTGAATTTTTACTTTATTAGCTAGTTATCTATTAAGTACATCCGATGCCATAACCGGTATAAGGAGAAGAGAAGATTTATTAAGTGCAAAAAGTTCATGGTTATGGTACAACGCATGAATTGTGCTACGAGGCGAAACCGAGTTGGACAACAATGTCAACATGTCAAGTGCCATAAACACACTTTTTGCTCGTGTTCCATACAATATTTTTTCTACGATCGTAACAGAAACATCGACATTTAGTTCGACAATACTTTTTCTTAGGATGGTATTAGATATTTTTCGTTATGTTGACATGCACATTTACGACAAAGCGTGCGATTTACATTTTTATTGCACGTCACCAATGGTAACGTGCAGTAAAACTTAATTCGCACGCTAAAATTAAAAGTGGGTTAAATAATAGGTACCTTAGACACTAGAAACAGTGCAAAAAGTTGTCACTTTTGACATGATCGTAGAAAAATATCTTTCTATTACATAGTATAATAACTGACACAACTTCAGAAGTTCACAAAGATAGGTACTATATTATCTATTAGAAATGAAGGAAATGCGAAAAAGCGAAATACAAAATAAGGACTAATGTCTTGTAATTGGTTTCGTTGGTATAATTGTTGGTCGCAGCTTAAATGAAATAAAAATAAAATAAATAAAATTTAAGTAGTTACATGAAAATAATTAAAATATGTATGAAAAATCGTTCTTAATAATTAATAGATACTGCATTACTTAATATGATTATAAAATGCCTTGTACAAGAGCATTTTCGAAGGTAAACTCCAAATAATAAAATAAATTTAAATTTTTTTGGTGAAACTTATAAAGTACTTGTTTTTCCAACTGTACTTTTTGTAATTCCGTTAAAGTTTAAAATCGAAGATTTACCGTCGATTCAATTGTTTTCTGTTACATTAACTGCCTGAAATTCACTATTTTTTGTGCAAAAAATCGTTAATATCTTTGAAACAGTTAACTAACGCTACCCATACAACTTTATATTCAAATGATTAGTATTACAATGCAAAACGTATAAGCTAATCAAATATAGGGCGTTGTATTTAAAAAAGCAGGTTTTGTTCGCCCCACTTTTTTGGGTCACCCTGTATAATCAAAAATATTTTACTGATATGCACTACTTTTGTACCTACAACTTTTATATAAGCAAATTTATGTAGTTCTTATACTTTTAAAATATCTTCCATCCTGCATATTATGTTATTTAAGTCTACATACAGGGTGTAATCGTTTATGTGTAAAATACAAGGTGTAATCGTTTATGTGTAAAATAAATCTGAAAATACTTCAACGACTGTAATTTCATTTAAAAAAATAATTTATATGAAGTCAGAAATCAGAATTATTTGAAAATAAATAAGAATCGCAGTTTTGGTAGGAAATTAATGCAAAACCTCTAAATATAGTATAGGATTTCTCCGACTTCACTTATTTTTTTATACAAGTTTAACGTAGTCTGCTGAAGGCAGCAGACGCTAGTTTTACTTGTAATACTGACTTTCTTAGAACATAAATGTTCATGTACTACGCTTTTTTGCACTCGTATAACAATTACACTTCCTTTAGTTAGAAGAAAGAATTTTCCGAAATTCCACCTCTAAATGAATGGAGGTAAAATGTGTTTTCACGAATTCTTCAATATCCCTTAGGCCCCATAGATATCGATTTTTGCTTAGAAAGGTTACCCATACAAATGCCTAAAAACGCAACACAAAATTTTACCTAAATCAACCTCTACATCTGGATTTGGGGGTGGATTATAGAACCTTTCTGTCCCCCGTGTTTATTAAATCAGACCATTGTTTTTTAAATATAGGTGTCTCATTAAAATCTTTAGAAAATGGCTTAAAGGTTATTTTAAAACTTCACCCCTAGCGGGGTTAAAAGAAGGTAAAAGTGAAAAGGTGTCACAGGATAAAATTATTGATGTTTTTCGTTGCGAGTCCATTTTACAATAAAATGGGGTGCAACGGATAATTTTCAAGTGATTGAAACGGGTATTTGGCTATAATTTATGAATACGATATTTAATTTGTACTTACATGACGTTAGACTAGAGTTCCTGTATATTAATAATAAGATAACTATATACAGGGACTCTAGGTTCAATACACGCGTGGGAGCTCGAGGTCAAATCTTATCACTCGTCTTGTTTTTTAAATATGCCAATTGATGTAATTAGCATTACTAAGCGTTTCCTTTCATTGTTTCAGTATTATTAGCACTGTTAGGATCGTTGTGTACCTCTTTTGAACATAATAAAACAATATTCTTGTTTTCCTTTGATATTTGTGGAATTTGTAGTTTCATAACTTGCGAGGAAAGTTCTTTGTAAAGCCCTTACCGATTCTTTTATTCGTTTTTCACTATCTAGACGCACATTTTCGTTTTCAACAGTGGTGGATAAGTAACGATACTTACAGAATATGTACAAAATATAGAATATTTTCAAATGCCAATATGGGGTTCCATGAGTTAATATAACTGCGCTTGTTGATATGTTTATTTGGTTAATAATAAATTTCACTTACTCTGATTAATAGCTAACAGTGTTGAGTGAAATTGCAGCTGTTTTAAGATGTGCTGCATGAGCAATTATATTATAGGCTCAATAATTTTATTTCAACACTAGCGATGTTATAAAGCTAAAGTATGATCGATTTTCATCTAGTATGTGCTACGCACTCGTTTGTAACTTACACACACGTATATTAATGATGCTCTTATACCACTTGTATAGTAAAATTATTAATATTCTGAAAATATTCCTTTTACAGGGTAGTATAATTGACCAAATTTGAAAGTGATGACAAAATAAATAAGAAAGACACAGGGGCGCGAAGGTGAGATGTGAGACATACTGTATGTATCTCAAATCGTCTCAAATATAACAACTTTCTTCATCTGGTCGCTGCTATTTCAATTTAAATTATTTATACCAACTTTCAATTACAATATTATGTACTTTGAAAGGTTATTAATAAAAATGTACTTATTTGTTGCAAACTTTCTGGATCACACTGTAAGATGCAGTAAATTTCGTCTGGGCCACACGTTCACAGTTTTATAATTTAACAATTAGTACAGAGAGGGTGTCCTAAAAGTCTGGAAACGGCTGAATATCTCGAAAAATACGCTTTGAATCGGGAAACGAAAAAACACGTATTTGATATTTTTAAAAAGCTATCAAATGATACCAAAATTGACGCCCCTCCCCACCCCTTTGGGTAGGGCAGAGGGCAACCTTAAAATCTTAAATAGGAACCCCCACTTTTGATTGCAGATTCGCATTCTACGCTAAAAACTACATAAGTTTTGTCTGAAAAAGTTTTTTGCTCTTGATAGATGACATTTCCCTGATATCATCGGATTCCTTAAAAACCATCTTGAGTATCATGGGACTACCTCCGGGATCACTCGATGAATCGTCGGGTACCTTCAAAACCACTCGGGGAATCATCAGCCACGTCCGAAACCACTCAGGGTATGGTGGATATCTTCGATATCACTTCGAGTATCATCGGATATCTTCGAAACCACTTCGGATATGATCGGGTACCTTCGGAATCGCTGCAAGTATCATTGAGAACCTGAACCACTTGTTGGTTTTCGATCCGATGTAAAAAAATCAGACAAAACTTACCTAGTTTTTAGCGTAGAATGCGAACCTGTAATCAAAAGTGGGGGTTCCTATTTAAGATTTTCAAGTTGTCCCCAGTCCACTCACAGGGGTGGAGATGGAGTGGAGGGTCAATTTGATAGCTTTTTAAAAAATATCAAATGCGTGTTTTTTCGTTTCCCGATCCAAACCGTGTATTTCGAGATATTCAGCCGTTTCCAGACTTTTAGGACACGCGGTATATTACCATATTACCAAAAAATTTAAAAATATTTATAAAATCCTTAGCTTATGTAATTTTGTCTGATTTCTTTTCAAGTCGTCACAAGATCTAAAATACAGTAAGATTAGAAATGGTACAGCTTGTAAACATGTTGGAAATAATTTGAAGAATGGGTTCTAAACAATACTTAAATTTAGAATTCAGCAGTTGAACAGTCTCATTTGGCATCCTGGCGCGTTTTTCGTAACGGTATATTGTAGTCTCGATTGTAGTAAACAATCTATCGTTCTTGAGATTGCTTTTTATTTCCCAACAAATTAGCTCGCGTAACTGTAATTTGTACATTACACTGGCTGGAACTGTAATTGTCAACCAAAATTACAAAAAAGCAATCAATTTTAGACCAGTAGGAGCTATTCGCACCTTGTTTGCGCTGAGCAAATTTTTGGTAGTGACTCAGGGCCTCATGACAATTCCTTTGTTGTCCCATACAGTATACTTCTACACCTTAATCTATAGTTGCACACACTTAGCATCATATTGATATTACCATATTATTTTTAGCGACTATTAGTGGTGAATACATTTTCGTGTTCCTGTTAAAAACCTCTACTATAATAATAGGGAACAGAAATCAACATTAATGTATGCGTTTAGCGTTTGTCCAGCGAATACGTCATAGATTTTTAACGGAATCCAAGAGGGCTCCAGTTTCTCAAGGCAGCAGTTTTTATTAAAATCAAGCTGAACTCGATGGATGCAAACTGAGTCACGTTTATGCTGTCACTTATCTTATTTTGTTGCATCATGATTTCATCCACAAAACAATGTGAATCCGAGGTACCTGACATTAATAGACGTTGTTTTACTGTTTTACGATTGTTATGACTGACGAAACAGCTGAAGTCATAGCCCACTGCAATTATCGCTGATGTAAACAATTTGGCCACAAACGCTGTTGTTTGTGAAAATTTGATTTTCTGGTTGATTCTAAATAGAACTCGAGAGAGCTTTGCGAAAATAATTTTGTAAAGTTCACAATTTCAGCAGTGGGTCCGTGTTCTTATACAGGTATTGGAGTCGGTGATGCACTTTCAAATCGCTTAAGAAATAACGTTTCTTAATTCTTCTAAACTTACAGTAAACTGGTTTACTACCAGGTAAAACTGGAATGGAAAAGCGGTCATTCCAAGAAGAGGAAATTTTCCCAAGCATTAGAATATTAGTGGGTCCTTTGGGAGGCCTTTCAACACAATATTTTTAATTTTTCTGATGGTGTTTACTAGCGTTGTGTAACTAACAATTTTAAAATTACTTTTGACATTCCCAGGTATTAACACGGGTCCTTGGGGATTCGCGTCAGCCACAAATTCTATGGCATTGCGTTCAGTGCAAGTCAGATCAATTAGGTAATTATGAATTTTTCATGGGAGTATGACGTCAGAAGGTAGAAAGCGCGACAACAAATTACGGTAGGCAACTCATGTTGAAATTAAATAATAAACCAAGGCGAAGTAAATTATGCTCGCTTTTCAGGTATGTTTATATCTGTCGCTTTGTTTGGGATCTACCTTTTCAAAATTCAAAAGGATAAGTTGTAAATAATATAGCAACCCATCAATGGGGAAAGCTGAATAGCTGATAAAATGAGGCTGAAGTTATTTTGTAGAGCATTGTTTTCGGGAAGCACTATCTTTGTCTCCTGTTATCTTTTAAGTCAAACAATACAGACCTTGATAACTGTTGTTCTGTGCCTAAAGCTTTAAATAATAAACAGTTGCAGCTTAAAAATCAAGACATATTTTTGCTAAAACCCACCAAACTATCAATTTGATATACGGGGGACCCAGGTCAAACCCGTATAAAACAGAGCCAAACTTCAGCTGTAACCACATAACTGTAATTTGACAAAAAATGCGAGCGAGCAATTAGTGCTTACCTTCGGCCTGTAAAACCATTTCCTCAGGGACTCCATTTTGAGCGATCTGATCTCGGCACTTTAACAGGAAACCGCCACAATTCTACACGTCGAAACTCACATATTTGAACAGCACTGCCGAGAAAAGCCAATTAGAACACCTCGAAGGAATCGAGACCATGTTGCTTACCGAAGCACCCATTGCGAACTGTAAAGTCCCTAAGGTGACCAACGGGTAATCGATAGGTGCATAGGAATAGCAGGCTCATATCTTAGTATCCCAGCACTAATCACAGAGAACGGGAAAGTGCAGTAAATCCGCTGATAAGGAACTTTTGCTGCTTGATGAGGGCCTGGCGAAAATGATTCAGAACTATTTTGACACATGACAGCGAGTAACGGAGCGTGGCAAAGGAAAACGAACTGTAGCAAAGATTGTGCAGAAAGTGACTGGAGCAGGCTCGGTTCAGCTGCTAGCTAGCTGGTTTGTAACGTAACTAAGCGCTATTCAGTGGCAGATGCCACTACTGTACGCAGTGGCGTAACAATGCAGTCATCTGACTGGGTTTCGATGTTTCGAAGGTAAATTGAGAGTTTTAGGGACGTTGAGGCAAATCGGGGATCCTATGTGTATCAAAAATTGCATTAGATGAGCACTATTGTAAAATATAAGGGGATTTTAAGAAAAATACAAGTATTTATCATTTCACTAAAACTGCTGTAGGTACAACGATTTTTTTATTAATATAATTGTTGTTAATTCCAGTATCGAATTAATAATGGGAAAATCATTTTTAAAACATTGTCTATTATTAAATAATTTTTCTTGTTTATTCTTTCTCTTTAATTCAGTTTGAAAGAATGACTCAGTATTCACAGGCGCATTTAATAAACTTGGCAAATCTGGCAAATTAGTTTTTAATTTCCTTCCCATGATTAGTTCTGCTGGACTAAAACCACATTTCAGTGGTGTTGAACGATATGCTAAAAGGACTCGGAATATATCTTTATTCTTTTTTAACAAATTTTTAGCAATTTTAACAGTTGCTTCACACACCTATTCGATTGTGGAAAGTAATACCTATTAGTTATATGAAAAAAAATTCTCATTTGCAAAGTTTTTAAACCCAGATCTGAACTATCTCCGGAATACCAAATCTACTAAACACTTCTTTACATTTCTCTATGAGAGTGTTTTCACATATAATCTCATAAGAGCATTAATTATTTCCGGAAATTTTTTGAGTGCGTCCCAACAACGTCGTATTAATTTGCCCGAGCGGGACGCGAGGGCAAATTAGGACGTTGTTGGAATGCACGAAAAATAATTTCCAGATATGAACAGTGGCGTAACTATCATATGTGCAGGGGGTGCAAAGAACCTCCGCGCCGAATGTATATAGGCGCCGCGGTAGCGGAGTTTTTTGTGAAAATAAAAGTTATCCTAGAATAGAGGTTCAAAGCGGCAACAGACTATGATACGTGAGCGCCACTGGGCTCTTTTGAGTGCGCAGTCTTTTCTCCTTTTGCGTAGATTAGAAGTTCCAGCTCTAGTGTGTGTTTGTGATTCTTAGATTGCATAGTGCATAGTGCATAGTAACATACTATAAATTCAAAGTTTTAAACCGCAAATTTCTGACGATTGCCTCAGATGCAGAGGTCATAGAGTGCCAAATTACTTCAAACTACGTATGAAACTGATCTCGATGACGGCTCACTAAAGCAAATTGTACAACTTCGATCTTCGTACACAACTAGTATTAAATATTGCTTATCAGTGAAAGAAGTGGGAGAAAAATGTCTGTCTAATCACACATCATTGGCTAGGTTTCCGTATTTGTATACAGCTTATATCCTCCTTTTTACATCCCGTCACTACAGCCTCCACTGAGAGATCTTTTTCAAAAATTACAAATTATTAAAAACTTTTTGCTAAGTAAGATGGGCCAAATACGCCTAAAGAGTTTTGCATTACTGAATATCTGGAAAGTAAGAGCCAGTACTCTTGGTTTTAATTCACTGATAGTGTTAACTTTAGCAAAGTGTTCCAAAAGAGAGTTTAATTAAAGTGCTATACCTACCTACATATTTATATATCCACTAGCTGGCCCGGCAACCGGCCCCCCAAAAATAATTTGTCTCTGAAACCCCGTTTCACCACTATAGAGTTTTAATTTTATGTCATATCCATCGTCTTGGACTTAAAAATAAATGCCATTTTCGCAATCAATGTCGCAAAAAACGCAATAACGACACCCATATCGATTTTTAGGCTTATTTGCCCCATTTCATCCCCTAAAGGGTAGCGGACCCGACAGACGTTGTCCTGCCCGAACGTTGGTTTGCCTGCTATTGGCGGGTTTAGCAAACGTTTTTTTGATATTCGAATTTTCGACTTTTTTTATTTTAAAAAATATTGGAGAGTGGTCAAATTTTGGAGTTATATGTTCTGATATGCGAGAAATCTTAAAAAAATTTAAAAAAGAAATTCGTCAAATTTTTTTTTTAATTCCTAGAACCCGTTTGCACCGCCATCTACCGGATCCAATTGTGAATCTAAACCATACAGGAACCCTCTCAAACACACACAAAAATTTTCACATATAATCTCATAAGAGCATTAATTCTTTCCGGAATTTTTTTTGAGTGCGTTCCAACAACGTCCTATTAATTTGCCCGAGCGGGACGCGAGGGCAAATTAGGACGCTGTTGAATGCACGAAAAATAATTTACGGATATGAATTATTGCTCGAATGCAGATTCGGTAAGAAAATCGTAACGACACAAACCCTAAAAAGAAGTAATGTCTACCTACAAAAAATTTCCAATAAAGTTTTTTGTTGTCTTGGATACGGCTCGTGAACTAATTTTTCTATTGGTTATTAATGAGTGTCGTACGATTTTCATCAAAATTGGTCCAGCTGTTTAGGAGGAGTTCAGTCACGTACACACGTACAGAAGAATTATATATATAAAGATATACGGATGGGGCCGTAATTATATATAACAGCAATAAGATAACATGAACTACAAAATAGAATGCTTGAGCATAGCCAACTAATATTTAGGTTAGCTTACGCTAATACAGCCATTACAATCACCATAAAAACATGATTCTGTAAAGCATGCCATGACAAAATGTCATTTGGCGCCACCTCTTAGTGTTATTCTGAACTTTTAATCAGGGCCTACCGCGATATTCAAATTAAAAACAAATACTGCTGAATAGGTAGATTTGAAAACTTGTCATATTTCAATCAACTATATCCTCAAATTCATATTGCCGTAGTTTGAGTCAGTAATTTTTATATAAACAGGTTCTTTCAAAGCTATTTAAAATGGTTAGAAAGTGGTTTACCTGTGGAAATCCAAACAAACCACTTTTTGAATTTCCAAGCGATATGCAGATTCGTACCAAATGGCTCAAAGCTAATTCAGAAGTGATATTGTTAACACGTTGAAGGACACTAACGCTGAGCAGCGTCCTTAATTGTATCTACCAGTATAACTGAACGCTGCACTGCATCTAATTTTCCATATAAAATAATAGTACATAATCCAGTTGTTACTGTCACCACTGGTACGTACACAGTCATATCAGTGTCACACAAACACGAGTTATTTGCCCCAAACAGCTCTCTTACAGTTATCTACCTCTTTGCTCCTACTTGTGCAGAACGCTGATAAGCATCGCAGTGTATCACAACACAACCCTATATGAATTAAATTACCTTTATTCATAATATTTATTATTCATGTATTACATATATTTCTAAACTTATTGAATACTCTACTTTGTGTATTAACCATTTCGATGAGAATTCTCTAAAAGTACTTGACAAAAATACTTGTTTGATTAAAAACGCTACACCAACTGGAACTGTAGATAATACATATTTTTTATCACATTAATTAGAAGTACCATTATGTACATTTTTTAGCAAATTTTACCTAATTTTGAAATTAAATAAGAACAAGAACATTTACAAAAACCATTCAAAAGAAACCCAAGCTGAACTTATATCTCCAGCCCAAATTGCAGATCTTCAGTATATGTACCTACTATTAAAATGTTGATTTTAAAGCTAAAGCGGATTAGTGTTAATTATTCAAAGTTTATTAAAAATAAAACCACTTAGAATGATATACAGAAAAATTGGGACAAATTAAATGTTTTCCATAAAATATTCCAAGATGCTGACGATGGAGACAAAAAAGCAGAATTTCATGCAAAAATTGTTCTTAATTATGATAAAAAAAGCTCCTCGTTAGTCAGAAGTTTCGATTCATATGTGTACAGTATGGAGATTTCGCTCTCCTAAAGGATATCAGCACTGCAGAAACTATTTAGCGAGTTTACCATCAAAAACATTGTTATGGTATCTTGGTGACTGTAATTGTTCAGATGAATTAATTAAGCAACGTTTAATGGCTAAAGTCGCCTAATTAACAGTTCCAGCAGAAAGAATTTGCTTCTTAATTATTGACAATATGTCAATTAAGGAGAAAGTGCAGTATAGCAGATCTGAAGATCGCATCTATGGTGTGTAGATAATACTCAATATACAACCGTTTGCAATAAACCTCAAAGCAAACAAAATGTGTTGTTATGTTATATGTAAGTACATGGATTGTCAACAAGATACATCATTCCAGCACGATATTTTTTTCATTCTTTGAGAATTAATTACTTTTACTCGTTAACAATGAGAGTACTTAAGTCTTCTGACTGTGGTTTCGTTGTTCTAAGAATTGTTGCAAATAATTTTTAGATTTAGATTTTTTGTGGTGGAATTCTAAAAAACTACATGGAACATCCTTTCCTAAAACCAGTACATGATCTGCAAAATGGACTACCTTTTAAGTAAGCTTGTACGGTACTTAACGAAAAAGAATTTGTACTCATCAGATTTTGAAAAAATTTATATTTTACATGCTGTCCAGATTTTTTCACCCACCGCCACTGCCTCTTTACAGTTTTTAAAAGCAGGACAAATTGAATTTCAAAATGTCAACAGCATCTACTGTGAAATGTTTAGAAAGCATATACGACTTTTTCCAGATTCATAATGTGTGTAATAGAACAATTTCTGCAAAAATTAGATAGCAGCACTGCACCGTTGGTTCATGTTTCTGACGAAAGACTATTGATTGGACGTAATACTTCAGAACTATATCGATCCTATGCAAAATTCTTCTGCATCTGTTGGTTTGCGAGGTTTATCCAATGAAAGACTCACGTCTTGAAATTGACTGCTAAAAGTACATCATTATACATCACATTTTTACTTCAAGAAGCTGGTTTTTACCATGTATTAACAGGTTCATTTAGTTCGGATGCAGTGGAGGCAATGATTGCACACATGCAATAGAAAGTTGCTTCAAATGGCGCAACAATGCTCGAATTGCTGGGCATGCTCTGCGTCTGCTATTACGCTGTGGTATTATGAAGACTGCCATCCTCAAAAATTGCACATTATAGTAACTTCACTAGTTCTGCAGCATTTCCAACTACATCAAGCATAACTGTAAACGAAGATGTCGAATTACCTGCACATTTAACAGTTAAAATTCAAGATCGTGCAGACTTAAATTATCCAAATTCCATTTTTGTAGGTTTTACAAACATTTATTTTAAAACCGTTTATAACCTAAAAAATATCTTTAGTAAAGACAACAACCAGAACCAGATTTAGGTGCTGTATTTCACCACCTGATGGCGCCAAAAACCGTACGCGTTGGCAATTGTCATAAGAACATTTTACAACAATGAAAGTGACACTTATGGAATAGCCGTGATAGCTTTGCTATATAAATTTTAGTTAGCCATGGCTTGAGTAAGAAAATTACTTTAGTAGGCACAATTAGTTGACATATGTCATAATTAAAGTGAGCGTCAAGCCTACTCGTATATTTGCTACTATGTTTATCTCTTTCTTACTCAAGCAAGATGTGTTATTTTCTTGTCCATGTTATCTCATTGCTGTTATATATAATTGTAGCCCCATCGGTATTTTATTTTTCTTGTGAATTATTTAAATTTGTATTCCTTTTACGTGGTTTTTGTATTTGTATTTTCCTATGTATTTTTATGTTTCATGTTATATTTTGCTAGTGTTTGATGTAATGGTAAAATCTGTTCTACTTTATGGGTCGGAATCGTGGACGGTTACAGAACTAGTAAAGCAGAAATTGCAGGTGTTTGTCAATAGGTGTTAGGTGGCTAGTCATTATTTCGAACAGAAATTTTTGGGAACGAACAAATCAGGTGGACATTAATATAGAAATTAGGAGAAGAAAATATGGATGGTTAGGGTATACGTTGCGAAAAAATAAAACTGAAATTTGCAGAAAAGTTTTGATTGGAAACCTTCGAGTTTCAGAAATAGAGGACGCCCGCGAAAAACGTGGAGGAGAACTGTAAAACAAGAGACAGGAAAGACTGTAGCACAACTGAGCCAAAGAGCAAAGGAAAATGACAACTGGAGAGAATATACGAATACCCTATGTCCCAATAGGGAATAATGGGATTATTATTATTATGTTATATTTAATAAAAGATTGAAATATCTAAATGTGTTTTATTTTGCAGGAAGTAACCTTTCAGGTTAAGAAAAGAGCTTATTAATTTTCTTTTAAATTTAAAGTGTTGCATGACCAAAAATTACCCCCCGCCCTCTTTTTTCTGAAACTTCTTGTATACAGCGGCTATCATTTATTCTTGCACACCGGCGCCAAACCGTCTTGTTACGCCACTGGATATGAATTAATGATCGAATGCAGATTCGGTAAGAAAATCGTAACGATACAAACCCTAAAAAGAAGTAATGTCTACCTAGAAAAAATTTCCAAGAAATTTTGTTGTTGTCTTGGTTATGGCTAGTGAACTAATTTTTCTATTGGTCATTAATGAGTGTCGTACGATTTTCATATATAATGCAACTAGTGGATTCTTGATTATCAAATAATCATTTCTGTTTACACGAGATATATTGTTTGGCAATTACGCGAGTCCTAAGGACGAGCGTGAATTATATTATTAGAATAGTCTATTCAGCGCCACATGTGCCGGCAATCGCCGCTTATCACTTGCAAGCTAGCATAGCATAGATTAGATAGCTTTTAGCTTCCTACTTCGCATGATTTGTATGAATCAGTCTTAAGGTGGCCTTCTTACAGTAAAGATAGTCTTAAGCTGCTGCTCTTAGTGTAAAGAAGTCATAAGGTAGCCTTAAGCTCCCATGTTTGTAAATACTTCATGGTTAAATAAAAGCTTTTTAAAATTCGTTTCGTTGAGTACCAAACGAAACTCGTGATTGCCTAAAACAATATATCGAGTGGAAACAGAAATGGTTTGGTAATCGAGAAGACACGAGTTGCATTCGGCTAGATTATATCACGAGTCAATAAACAACGTTTGAATAGTAATTTTAAATATTAAAAGTACAGTTAATGTGGTTGTTATGACAATTGTACTGACAGCAGGTAACGTGATATTTGTAAAGGCGTGTGATTATCACCTATTAATCAGGAAGGTATGTGATTGTCAGTTGCTATTGACATTATCAAAAGTTAGTACATGCGTAACTATGCATTTTGCCGTGTTTCATTGGTTGATGTTAGAGGGAGTGGTATAATCAGACAAATCTCTCATTTTGAAAATTTAAAAATAACGCGAATAATAGTAGGTAATTATTACATACCAATATTTATGTTTAAAATAATCTATACCTATTTTCATATATGGTCGAGGAGGTATTTTATATTTAACAAAAGGTTCTTTTATATTGACACGTTCTTCTATGCAAATTGAACAATCCTTTACTAATTGTTCTATTTGAGACTATAAACCTATCCATCAGATAGAATTTTTTGCTCTTTCCCTGCATTTTGTAATAGCCAGATACCCAGATATATGTATATAACATTATTTTTGTAATATTGAAGGTATGACTATGCGAGCCTTTTAACAGTAGGTTTTCGTTTACACAAATATCATCTTTGTACTGAAGATATGGCAACATTTCGATAGGACAATCGATTTTGAAGGCCACTGCGATGTAGCATATCCATGAACTTTCAAGCAAATAGGATCACGAGATTGTTCTAGAATTATTTTATCAACAAAACGATCTTTTACTAGTAAAGCTCCTACTATAACATTAAAATGACTTTCTACTTCAGAAAATAGTTCATCATTTTCTGGAATAAATTTTTTAAAGGGCTTTTCGAGAGAGTATCAGCTATTACGAGATATTTCCCTGGAGTATATATAATTTCATAAGAGTATTGCATTAATCTCATGCGGAACCTTTGCAATCTAAGCGACAGTTCATCTAAATTTTAGGTTTGTAAAATTTGTAAAAGTGGTTTATGATCTGTCTCAAAAATTACTTTAGGTAATCCGGTAATAAATTCAGAAAATTTTTCTATTGTATTAGAGTTGGCTTGGGTTGTTGTTTAGGTTTACGTCAAATGTACAGTCGCGGAATTAAAAATTCGGACATTTAAAATGATTCAGTGTATATCTTACTTTACTTTACTTTTCACGTTACCTGGTGAAATTAGTCAAAGTCAAAATAATTACTCGTATATGACAGCATGCCTCATTGTTTAACTGTCAATTTCTAACCTAGAAACGCAAAGCCCAATTTACATTACCCAAAAATTGCAAAAATCCTCTATAAGACTCGACGGATTTTTAATTCCGCGACTGTACGTGGAATTAAATAGACATTTAATCCGACTTTCCCCCATGTTTTATTGAATACCGTAGACTGGGGTTTCTTTGCCAAAACGGGTTACTTTGCCATTTGGTGCCCAAATTAATAAACAAAAATGTAACTTCTAAGTTGGCAGTACTAAACCTATAAAATTGCGGCAAGTTGTAGTTTGATAGTATAATAACTGAGTTTTATTGTGAAAAGGAATTGTTTATTACTCAAATCGACGTAATATAAAGGTAAACTATTTGCTAGTAAATGTTGCATTACTAAGGTTTGCACAATCACTATTAGATGTGTTGACGAAATCAACTTTTTATAGGTTATGTGAAAAAGTTTCGAGCATCCAGTGGCGTAGATTTCATTGGGTTTACTTTAAAATTTGGCGGTAGTTTTTAAATTGGCAAAGTTACCCCGCTCTTCGGAAAAAAGTTGTTACCTAGCAGTAATGCCTAGATCAGGGGTGGCGAACCTTTATTCATCTACGTGCCATTTTTTCTAAAGAAATGTTGAACGAGGCCATGCCGTGCCATCAAACAATCTTGACTTAGTGATTAATGGGAAAAAATAAAACTAAATACTATCAACTTAAAACTCTTTATTTGCAACAAAAAATATACATTTTGTATAGCAGTAGTGACGTTATGTTTATTTAAAAGAAAGAAAAAATTCGTGCGACTTCTGCTGTTGCAAATTAGATGCTAAATAACTTATATTAGCTCCATACTTTGTTACTTTTAGCAGATTGCAAGCTGGACTGGATTCATCTGAGAAACGGCTTCTAAGCGAGTCTTTAATGTTATTCATTTCTGAAATTAATGCTAAATGTGTCTGGAATTGAATTCCACGTTTCTATAATTTTGATATTGGCATTTTTACTTATATTATCTGATACATATAATCTTTCTATTTCATTTATTCCAACTCTTTCCTTGTTTCGAAAAATTTTTGAATCCATATTCAACTAGACTAGAAATCAATCAGCTGCATTTCAATTTCTTCAATTTCCAACCAATCAAATTTGGCCAAGTTCAGTTTATCAAGTGAAGTTACATCAGGATATATAATAAATTTCAGTGTTTCCGATAATTCTTTGAACTGAGAAAATCTCGTTAAAAATTCTTTGATTGAAGAATTAATTACCGAATTAATTACCGAATTAAACTCTTCAGTGACTTTTGCTTGGCCTGGTTTTTCAAACTCTGGAGATTTATGTCAAGTTTGGGAAATACTTGTAGTTTTTGATAACAATATCGTTATGGAAAACTTGCAGTTTAGTTTCGAAAGCATGAATGAGATCTATCATAACAATAATTGTTTTATTTGCGCCTTGAAGCTTCATGTTCAATCCATTGTTAAATATAAATTGTTTCGATTAGGTACCTAAATTGCTTAATTACTGCCGTGCCCAAATTATTTTGTGGCGTGCCATCAATGGCACGCGTGCCAATGGTTTGCTACAGGCGCCAGGGAATTTTTACATGCAATTCTTGGTACCAGCATTTTGTGTTAATGGCTGGGTGGGGGGCTGTGCTCAGAGTCTAACTTTAAGTTTTCGGATCGATCGGAGAAATTGTTTTTCCGCAATATCGGAAGAAGTGTTGAAATCGGTTTTTCAGCAATTTCTCGTTTCCTGTTGCTCTGACGCTGAAATTGCATCAATACAAGTTTGTAGTTTATGAAATTCCTCACAACTTTTGGAAATGCCTTTTTCTCGTGCGCTCAACAATTCAAAAGTTGTTACCCCATAAAGTCAAGAAATTAAGGGTTGAAATGGGTTTTACGTAAATATATCGCTTTCAGTTAATCCTACGATAAAAAATATTCTTATGTGTTTTGTAGAACAACTAATTTGCATAAAATTTGTATATGAGTATTTTTCTATTTGAACAATTATTTACCGTTCTACAGCGCCGCAAATGTCGCAAGTCACGTAAATCGTACACTTAGTGTGCACTTTCGAACGGCACTGTTCCTTTGAGGTACAGTTTGTAGCGCGTCTTTTTATGTGGTCTGCCCGATATGCCTACTCCACGAAGTGTATTTCTAACAGTCTCACACTTCCCATGGTCTTTTTGATGGACCGGGTTCTGCATCGTTGATCCCACTCATTGCAGAATCGTTCATTTTATCGCCCTTGTCACGTTGTGTTTCCTTTGAAAAGAACTTGGAAAGAGAAAATATGTTGTCGTCGTAGTTGATATGATATTCGTCAACATCTGTAGTAAGCATTCTGGAGAATTCCTGCACGTTCTCACAGGATTCTCCGGCGGGAAGCAAATGGCGGTGCACTTTAAACCCGCTTTGCGACAGCCATAGGCCTTTCCACATTTGGTCTTGCACTCGCATGAAATTAATTTTATTATTGCAAGAGGCGCGGGAGGCTCAGGGCTAGACACCTGTAACCATTGTCGCCGAGGACATCGACATATTGGTCCTTCTGACCACACTAGGACGGAACTGTGCAAACGTTTTTCTTTGCAAGCCCGGAAAACTGAATACAAAGGAACAGCATTACTCTACATCATGCGTGAAACACGGCGATGCTGTATCAAAGCATATCTTGTTCTTGCATGCATTTTTTGGTTGTAGCACAACATCGGCTGCTTACGGTATGGGCAAAGTGAAATTACTTAAAACCCTAGGAACGGCGCCTACCCTGGAATCTGCAGCGAATCACTTTGTACAGAAAGATGTAGACGCGGATATCATCGCATTAGCGCAGGGTTTCTTAACCTTTTTGTAGTCACGGACCACTTTCAAAATTTTAACAATCTGACGGACCCCTTCGAAACTTAATTGTAGGGAAAGAGGACAAGGCATTTTGAAAAAAAAAACTTATTTATTATCAAGACAAAGTAAAGATTAGCGCGTGACGGTTGTTTAATGGAACGGTTGCTCCTGCTTCCGTTCGATAAGGACACTAAATTGAGGAATTATCTTAGACAAGGCAAGACGCATACCACCTTTGACGTCTAGTCGGTTACGATTTTTAGTTTTAATTGACACTAATACTGAGAACCCTGACTCCCAAAGGTACGTAGTAGCAAACAGAATTAATATGGACATTGCTCGTTTAACAAGGAGCGGGTAAGCTTGTCCTAAACTACACCAAAAATCGGAAACATCCTTTGCGTTAAATTTATCTCGCAACACTGCTTTGGATCTCATGTCAATTAAATCATCTTTAACAAGATCTTCGTTATTGATATCATTCCTAATTAAAGCTTTCTGGGCAAAAGTACCTACCTACTTACATTTTAAGGTGGATCACGCGCAATATTTATTGTCTTTATATCTGATATGTAACCCCAGCACTCATGCCATCTGACATGGACCCCCAGCACTCATGCCATGGACCCCAGGTTAAGAAATCCTGCATTAGCGGGAGAGCAATTTTTTATTGCGTTGTACGGTGGAGACATCCATAACGACAAGTCAATCAACTTGCTGCGATACAAACACGCGAAATCCCTTGCGAAGTCAACATTTAATCTGGCATCCCTGCCACCTACAAAAGACACGCATTCCGGACATACCATCAAGTTCAAACCTGGCTTGGAAATGACACTCTACCCGCGGAAAGATGGGGCTGGAAGAAACGTGGCCGTACGTTCACACCGGTGCCTAGCACTGAGCCTCCCGCGCCTACTGCAAGAATTAAATTAATTTCATGCGGGTGTAAGACCAAATGTGGAAAGGCTTGTGGCTGCCACAAAGCGGGTTTAAAGTGCACCGCCATTTGCTCCATATGCGCCGGGGTATCCTGTGAGAACGTGCAAGAAATCTCCAGAATGCTTGCTACAGATGAACACGAATACCACACCAGCTACGACGATGACATATTTTCTCTTCCCGAGTTCGTTTCAAGGGAAACACAACTTAACAAAGGCGACAAAATCGACGATTCTGCAATGATTGGAATTGACGATGCAAACCCGGCCCATCAAAATGACCAAGGGAAGTGTAGAAATACACTTCGTGGATTAGGCCTATAGGGGAGCCACGTAAAAGAAAACGCGCCACAAGCTGTTCCTCAAAGGTGGTGTGGAAAACAGTTGGTGCGACACACTCGAAGGAACAGGGCCGTTCGAAAGTGCACATTAAATGTAAGATTTACGTGACTTGCGACATTTGCGGCGCTGTAAAACGGTAAATAATTGTCCAAATGGAAAAATACTCATACACAAATTTTATGCAAATTAGTTGTTCTACAAAAAATATAAGAGTATTTTTTATCGTAGGATTAACTGAAAGCGATATATTTACGTAAAACCCATTTCAAACCTTAATTTCTTGGCTTTATGGGTAACAACTTTTGAATTGTTGAGCGCACGAGAAAAAGGTGTTTCCAAAAGTTGTGAGGAATTTCATAAACTACAAACTTGTATTGATGCAATTTCAGCGTCAGAGCAACAGGAAACGAGAAATTGCTAAAAAGCCGTTTTCAACACTTCTTCCGATATTGCGGAAAAACAATTTCTCCGATCGATCCGAAAACTTAAAGTTAGACTCTGAGCACAGCCCCCCACCCAGCCATTAACACAAAATGCTGGTACCAAGAATTGCACGTAAAGCCCTATTAACGATTTCCCTGGCGCCTGTACTAATTGTATAAAAGGCAGCTGGGGTCGCGCAGATATGTGGACTATGATCCAGAAACCCTTGAAAAAGCTCTAAAAGCATATAGAAGAGGTGGTGTAAGCTACCAAACAATATCAGATAGGTATAATATACCTAGACGAACTCTAATGAACAAAATAAAAGGGACGCATGCAGGAACTGTTGGTGCCCCAACTTTGCTTTTGGAAGCTACCGAAAGAACTCTTGTAGAGTTGTTGATTGTTAGTGCTGAATATGGCAGCCCACTTACTTTATTCGATTTACGGCTAGTAGTAAAGCAGTACTTAGATCGAGAAGGAATGACAATAACACAATTTAATGAAAATATGCCGGTAAAGATTGGAGTTTAAATTTTCTGCAAAGAAACAGAGAAAAATTAACTAATAGATTCCACCAAAATATCAAGAGAACAAGAGCTGAATAAACTGAAGAGGAAATAACACATTATTTTGAAAATTTGGAAACTAATTAGAAAATGTTCCACCAGAAAGAATTTAAATTATGACGAAACTAATCTGAGTGACGACCCGGGTGCACAGAAATGCATCTTTCGTCGAGGATCTAAGTATCCCGAACGAGTCCTTAATTCAACAAAAACGGCAATTTCCATAATATTTGCGTTAACAGCAGCAGGCCAGGTTTTACCACCCTATGTGGTTTATAAAGCCGAAAGATTATATGACCAATGTGTGTGGGTGGACCACAGAAAACCCGATATAACAGAACTAAATCAGGGTGGTTTGACAGCTACTGTTTTGAAGACTATAAATACTAAGAAAACACTAATGAAAACACTAGTATTTCCCATACTACTCTACGCTTCAGAAACGTGGGTAATGCGAAAAATGGATACCCGACGAATAGATTCCTTTGAGCTGTGGTGCTGGCGAAGGTTACTCAGAGTGTCATGGACGGAGAGAAGAACTAACGTGTCCATCATTGAAGAAATCCAAGAACCTATAAGATTATCCAAACTCATATATGGAACAATTGCACGATACTTTGGCCATGTCCAGCGAAGAAATTCAGAAACCTCGAAAGATTAGTTGTGCAGGGCAGAATTCAGGGATCGAGACCGCGGGGACAATCACCAAAAGGTGGACGGACCAGATCAAAGAGGTCACCGGCCACACTATCGAGCAGGCTACAAGAACAGCCCGAAACAGAAGTCGATGGCGTAACATCGTAAAAAGAAGCATGCAGAACATGTAGTTCTTGGGTCACGACGCTTCTGACAAGAAGCTTTACGACGGAGAGAGAGAGTTTTGAAGACTGGTTCTTGAACGTTATAGTTCCCTGGGCAAAGTCCCTGGAAGGTCCCAAAGTTATAATAGGGGACAACTTATCATCCCACTTAAATATACAAGTTTTACAACTTTGTCAGAGAAACAATATAAGATTTATATTTCTACCACATAATTCAACTCACTTAACTCAGCCACTTGACGTGAGTTATTTTAGACCCCTAAAAATTCGTTGGCGTGCAATTCTGACGGAATACAAGCAACAAAACCCAAAAGATCAAACACTTAACAAATCAACATTTCCACAACTGTTAAACCGACGTATGAAGAAGATTAAAATCAGCGAGACGTCAATAATCAAAAGTGATTTCCGAGCAACAGGAATTTATACAACAAATAGGAAAACAGTCTTAAAGAGAATGCCAAAAAACGCCTGGAAGGAGCAGGACAAGGAACAATTAGTCAAGTATTTCTTGAATATCTAAAGTCAACAAGACGTCCAGCCGAGTCTAACATTAAATGTAAATTTTTTTAAAAAAGTGATAAGGGTGGCCCCTGGTGCATCCGTCAGCTACGAAGATATGTTTCAGAATAAGGAGGATAATAGTGAAGAAGAATTAGGAAGGGAGGAAGAGAAAAATACAGAAGAAGTGGAAGATCATGATGAAGTGGAAAATAAAGATGAAGCAATGGATAAATCAAGATGAAAAGAATGAGAACGAAGAAATTATTAAAATAGTACATTTTGTGCTGATTGCTTTTAAAAACAAGAAAGGAGACAAGATTATTAAACATTACGTAGGTGAGATTTTAGACATATATGCAGCCAATTTTGTGGAAGCAAAATACTTGAGAAGACAAACAAAAAATAAATTTGCCTATCTGCTACTGAGGATATTTCACATATTTGAAGAATGAAATAGCTCTCTTTCTCCAACTCTAAAAGCTGTGTCGTCCTCAGAAATTTTTTATTTTTGATATTAACTTTAACAAATACCATAATGTTTTGTAAGACTTAGATATTTATATTTTGTTACTTATTTAAGAAAAATACATTTTTAGACGACCACGTATGAAAGTAACATTTTAGACGACCACGTAGGAAAGTAACATTATCGCGACAGCAGCCTACTACAGAAAGTTGACAATTTCATACACTAGCACGATATTATATCGTGCTAGTCATATCGTAACGGCACAAAGTTATTCACATCACGGCCTGCTTAATTGTGTGACAAACGTCACTTTGACGTTTGTCACACAATTAAGCAGACCGTGATTCAAATAATACAGACGCTTTTGCTTTATTCGTTGCTCTGCTTCCAACAAGCTCTAATTTTTTATAATCGTACCAATAATAATATAACGATCAATTTTGCAAACGAATAAAAACAATTCTTAAAATAGAATTTGCTTTGAGTGGTCGTCTAAAAAATAGTGTTCATAACTCGCTCGAAAGTGCAAATATCTGTGCTCGTGTTTAAGATCACTCGGGCTTCGCTTCGCTACGCCCTCGTTTGTCTAATCACACTCGCACGATATTTGCTACTTTCGACGCTTGTCATGAAAATAACTATATCGCGACAGCAGCCTACTACAGAAAGTTGACAATTTCATACACTAGCACGATATTATATCGTTGCTAGTCATATCGTAACGGCACAAAGTTATTCACATCACGGCCTGCTTAATTGTGTGACAAACGTCACTTTGACGTTTGTCACACAATTAAGCAGACCGTGATTCAAATAATACAGACGCTTTTGCTTTATTCGTTGCTCTGCTTCCAACAAGCTCTAATTTTAATAATTGTACCAATAATAATATAACGATCAATTTTGCAAACGAAATAAAAACAATTATTAAAAATAGAATTTACTTTGAGTGGTCGTCTAAAAAATAGTGTTCATAACTCGCCCGAAAGTGCAAATATCTGTGCTCGTGTTTTAGATCTACTCGGGCTTCGCTTCGCTACGCCCTCGTTTGTCTAACCAACACTCGCACGATATTTGCTACTTTCGACGCTTGTCATGAAAATAACTATTTCATTTGTTATCTGACCTTACGAATAAAAAAGTTTCCATTATTTGTATAAAAAGTGCTGTTTTTGGTGTTTTTTTAATGCACGATAGTTTTACATGGCAGTGTACCCCCCTACACTGCAAACATTGCATTAGCATAGGAGTTATTCACGTAGGCAAAGTAACACCAAAATAGGGAAACTTTGCCAAATTTTTGAAAATTAAAAAAAGTATTTAAACATTTAATATAGTTTAAAATGTGGGAATAGACAAAATAAACCTTAAAATGATATACCGGGTGTCCATTCTCAAAGTCGAACATAGGCAATTAACATTAGTGCATTTACTCATTCTTCATTGAACTTATGACGTTTTCTGTAGATAATTTTAACAGACGTTGACAGAAAATACCTGATTTGCGCCAACTAATTACCAATTTTTTTGACAAATGCTATCGAACTTGAAAAGCAAGGCATGGCATATTTAAAATTTCCAAAGCTTTAAATTAGTATTTTAAAATAAAAATCGCATCTTGAATATTATTATTGGTATCATTTGATGCGTAATAATTTTATCTTTCCATTGATACCATTACCTTCCCTGTAAGTTGAATTGGCGAGCAGGAATCGGCAAAAACGTTGAATACAATGTTAATCGCCTATGTTCGACTTTGAGAACGGACACCCGGTATATGTTTGTTTAACATGCAAAACAATATTTCAAAAGAAAAACTTTTTAAAACTTCAAAAATTAGGCAAAGTAACCCCACAGGCAAAGTAACCCCACTTTACGGTATATCACAACATGGTGGCAGCGGAGCTCTAATATTGTGAATAGTTGCACTGGAATCATAGCTGCTCCTGACTGCTTTAATTTTCAAGCTTCCGAATCATGGCCACAATGGCTGAAAAGATTTCAACGATATCTAACTGTATCGGGTTTTGGTTTGAAAATCGAATCAGAAAAGATAGATTTGTTGTTGTATTTAATGGGTGGTGAGCCAGAAGAAATTTTATTAAGATTTGGTACACTTTCAAAGAAATTTGAAGATGTGGTTGCTAGTTTAATACCCATTTTCAACCTAAACGTAATATTATATTTGAGAGATTCAAATTCAACTCAAGATATCAGATGCCAGGTGAACCTATAAATACATTTATAACATCTTTGCACTCACTTGCTGAAAATTGTGATTACGAATGTTTAAAGGAAGATCTGATTCGAGACAGAATTATAGTAGACTTGTCGGACATCAAGACTAGTGAAAGGTTGTAACTTTTAGGCGATCTTACTTTAAATAAGGCAGCTGAAACTCAAATGAAGCAAAATGAAATTCTTAGACAAGGAGACAGAGACAGAAAGGAAGATTTATCAGTCACAAAAGTGTCAGAATATACTCAGAATAAAAGCAGTTTTGCAAGAAGACCTAAAGAAAAGATTGCTTCAGATACTACATTCAATTCAAATGGTTGAAGCTAGCATATACATACAAATTGTGTGCTAGGAATTCTGTATTTTGTTTTGCAAAGGTTTCTACACATGCATAAAGGCGACTGAATTTAAAAATGACAATTAATAAACCTCATTATTTCAGTGTCAAAGTACATATTATTCTGGAAATTCTTGCCTGAACTTTTATAAAATGTAATAAAAATACCTATTAATAAACGCTACACATTAGTATCCAGCACAGTATTTGTTTAACATCCTTAAAAGTAGTTATTTATAACATTTATGACAGATGTTAAGTAAATATCACACCCTTATAACCTACTTGTTTTAGTAACTTTTTGTAAGTACATTCCGAGACAAAGATCAATTTTGGAAGTACACTCATGAAATTTTAGAAATCAAAGGCCACTTTGTGTTTTTATGTTTACTGAACAGACTATAAGTCTTTGTCAGTAACAGAACCATTTCATAAAACATTTGGAGGTAAAACGTTAAAAGTTCTGTAAGTTCAGTTAATCAAGAACTTCGATTTTTAATTGAATTATAGTAATATCCAACATTTAAAAAATATATACATTTATTTATGTCTTACTAGTACATTATTGTTTTGTAATAACTGGGAAACAAGGCATATTATGGGGTACATAATATCCTGGAGCGCATTATGAGCTACTTTGGTACGTAAATGGCTAAATGGTCAGAAAGAACAAATTTCTGGCTAATCAGTAATCACGTACCTCGATGCGACAGCAATAGTTGATCGTCCAGTACATACAGCTTTCTAATGCATTATTTAGGTTATTAAACACTAGTAAGACATAACATTTTGTATGCAGCGCTAGCATTACTTGATGTCTATACCTTTGGTTGACTGTCAAACCCTCGGACCAGAAACACTCGGGCTTGTAAACTTGTCACCACAAACATATTTATAATGCCCTTGGTACATAAATAACTGTTTGAATCAGCCTTCATTCAACTGTATTTGAAAGTGATTATTAGTTTCCTTAAAAAAACATTTGGTTCTAAATATTGTTTTACTCACAAAATTTGTGCTCGTTCTCCATTCCCCACTATTAGCTTCATTTTTGATTAAACATATAGACTTCCAATTCTATTATAATTATTATAAAAATTCAAATTTTCTCAACTTTCTTTATAAAACCGTTAAGTATTAATTAAATTTAAATTATGGGCAGTGCAATGTACTTACAGCAATTCTGGTTGCATTGTTAACGTACGAAAACTAAAGAAACATTCAAATAGGCCCATATTTTATTGCAACAATAAGTCAGTAGTAAACATTGATAATTACATAAGACATGATTAGCAATAACTATAATTTAATTAACAGAGGTTAGTAATTGAATAAAATAGTATCGTCAGGGTTGAGTTCAGCGTATTTTCATTATGTGTGGTCGGTATGGCAAATGTAGCTAATTTATGGTAACTAATAGTTTAATTGTGTAACGTCAAAACCGAATAATGAATTCGCATAAGTACAGAGGTGTTTCGAAGCGTTGCAGAAGTTTTATGCAGCGTTCTGTGCTCATATCAGTATGCGAACAATCGATAACTCAGCTGAAGGGTTAATAAGCCGTGTAAGAAGGCATAGGAATCCAAAGAGCATTTTAAAAGCAACCTGTGGATCAACAATGCTACAATAAGGTGTTAATACTTAACTTGTGAATCAGTGTTTATTAAACTAAAAGTTTAAGAAAACAATTTAGTAGTTAAGATTAAAGATTGTAAAAACTTACTTAAAACAATTGTTACTTGTTGCTATGGAGACCCAGATGGTCAATTGTTGTTTTATTAGGGAAGCCAAACCAAAAGCTTGTTTGTAATATTAGCTCTCAGTTTTGAATTGATTTCGTACATTAAATAATTTATACCAGTTGTAGAGTTTTATTTATTCGCTAGTATGCAGAGCCGAATTGTGCTTGATTTTGTTCCAGTTCCAATTCCAAAGCGCAGCCCCAGAGAAATTTGCACCTGAAGTTTCGTCCATTTGTGATAGTTTTCGAAGCTAAGTTTTGGAGGTGCGGGAAGCAGAAAGCAGTGTGCAGCGTCTAGAGGAGCTCTTCTTTGTGGTATACAATAAGGCAGCAGCAGCTAAAACCGTTCCAAAAGGTAGGTACGAGGTTGGCGTCCCTTTGAAACGTAATCCAGTCCGAGGTCAACTTTCGAGCCCGATTCGAGGAAGCTGGGAGCAGGTGCAGGGCAAGGTAGAACAGCTGGAGAAGACTTCGTTCGTGGTCCAGAGGCGGGTAGCAGCTGCTGAAAACGTTGTAGGAGGAAATTAAGAGGTCGGCGTCACCTTTTTATGCAGAAACCGGAAGTGGATTTGGTGAGCATGCAAGAAACAAATGCCAGTTGGCGTGCCCTATGACGTGAAAGAAAAGAAATTCCAGGTTAGCAAAACAACTTGATTAGTTAAATTGCATAGGCATTGTTTACCTGACTTAAATTTATTAATTGTGGGACGATTTGCTTTCAAATTACGCTGATTTTTTATGTGTTCGAACAACTCTGTTTATATTCAATATATGAGGTTAACTGTCACTCGTTGAAATTGAGAATTTGTTCTACTATGGTAAAATTTATACAGTTTTAAAACCCAACCACTGCAGATATTGGAGTCTCAAATAGCTATCCGGCACATTAATTTAAATAAGTTGCTAATGGGTAAAATATAGAGGGTAAAAAACTATTATAATTGCAATAAAAACAAATTAAAATAATTATAATTTTTAATTGGCCTAAGAGGAGGCAATAATTCACATCGAAACTGAACTGTATTTGTTATACCTATTTTATTTATTTTAAATAATAATAATGTAACAAACTAGTCACCATAACAACGTTAATATTATTATTATTACAATATATATCGTGAATTAGAGGCAACTTTTAGTATTTCGGCTTGAACGCTTTTATACATCCCGTACATATTAGCGGCGCTTGTAAAATGTGTTCGCTCAGAACTACACTAGTTTGACATTCATTTAGGACCACCTCCAAGAAACTGCTGCATTTGGGGACTTATTCTCTACATTATTTACTCGTCACATAAGTGTGAGTAAAAATTGCGAATGACAACATAACATAAGATATGGCTGCAGGAAGCGCTGCGGATTGCATATTATACGCGTGTAACTAATGAACAATTTACATGAAACCGGAACAAACCACAAAGGTTTAATACTGGAAGCTGATGATGATGATGGCCCTGAGCGGTATCTACTAATACTATTGAATAAAATGGTGCATTTTTTATTTGCTTGATTATTTCATTCTTTATAGGTGTACATAATAATCGAATTATTTCATTTTAGACGACGGTGTGATATCACATTTTTCTCCTTTTGTATGTAAGTACTTGAACACTACACATTATATTGATAGATGGATTGGTTGTAACGGTCTTGTGTTATGGCTTCCTGAGTTACCATATCTCCCGCTTTTATACTACGTTGTGTGGAATCCGTACTGTAGATAAATAAAGGAATCGGATATTGGAAGCTCCTACAGTTGTTGAAGAACATCTTGCTCCGAAAACACATGTTCAGGAATCGTGGATTCATCATGCTGAATGTTGTATAGCAGAATGCAGTTCTGAAACAACGTGCAAATTAATGATCAATAGTCTTAGAAATTTCACATTTGCTATATGAGATCTCATTATCATAATTTCATTATTAATCAGCTTGTCTCGTCCACTGCTGCACGGAAGCTTCTCTTAAAGCATTCCATTTTGATCGGTTTTGGGAGTCTTGGGTTCAGTTTGTAGCGATGCTTTTTATACCTACCATCTGCCTATCGGGTTGGAGGTTTTTACCTACTTCTAAATACTTTCTACCTTGGTCGCCACTCGAATATTCTTTTGGTCCATGGATTGTACGACACTCTCACAACATGACCTGCCCAGTTCCATTTTACGCACGTTACTCTTTCAACTGTGTCCATCAGGCTTGTTCTTCGGTATATGCAGGTTTGGAATGCGAACGCTTAAGTCAAGCCCAGCATAGATCTTGATATAGCCTGCTGAGATACTCTTACTTTATTAAAGGATTTCTAAGTTAAGGTTAGTGGCTCTGAACCATACGTTAACACTGGGAGGCAGTGCTGCCAGGTCAAAATTCTAAAAGTCACTAGCTTGCGGTGGAAAAAAACACTAGATTGACAAACATTTCACTAGATTAATTCTTCTTCCTCTTATTATTAGCGAGTGGCCTGATTTAACCACAATGTGGTTCTATGAGCCCTCTTTGCCCTTAGGCCGGGTAGGTGGCTAGCCTTGTCCGTCGAAAGTGAGGAAGAGTTGCCTTGTTTAGGGGTTAACGACTACCACAGATGTTAGCGTGGTAGCCGGGGAGCGTACAATTTTTTAAAATCCTTTAGAGTCCGCCAGATTTCGAACCCGGGCCAGCCGCGTGTGAGACAAGCATTTGCTCGCGGGGCCATCCGCTCACCTAGATTAATTTAAAGGTGAAAAAAGCTGGAAATTAAAAAAAAAACAAAATAGTTAGAATATTTATATTAAAGTTTTTACAACAATTATAAAAAATAAACAAAAACACGAACAAGATAAAATGTTTAAAAATATATTAAAAAGTATAAATGAATAACAAAGTACACCTACAATAATTATACAATATGTAATTTAATCATACATTTTGTTATTATGATTTTTTTATTAGGGCATCCGTAATAACCAGGGAACTATCTATTTTCTGGTAAATAATTCATGGGATTTACTTACCTTCGCATTTCAAATCTCAGGCTGCCTTCTCTCCGTCAAAGGAAAAACTAATTTCTAAGATTGGAATAGTAATACTAGGTAGTAATCTGCAACAACGGCGAAAGGGGCGAAGGAATTTTTTTTTGCTTTATTATTTGTTTTATTTTATAAAATGAACTGGAAAAAATCACTAGATAACTCTCTCTTGGCAAAAGTTATCACTAAATCACTAGATTGACTAAAAATCACTAGATCTAGTGAAATTTCACTAGACCTGGCAACACTGCTGGGAGGACACATTGATCGAACACTTTACCTCAGTCTTCCGAAAGCAGCAAGATCATTCCTATCCTTCTTTCCAACTCAGATGTTTGATTGTTCTTACTGATTCTTATTTCATGGCCGAGATATGTATGCCATTGGTTGGTATTATTTTTCTTCTACTGAGAGATTGCAGCTTGAAACCAGATTTGTCATAAATTGTGATTTAAATACATTGATTCTAAGTCCTAGTTGACGCGAAGCAAACCAGTTTCCTCATCTAATCGATCTCAGATCAGCACAATGTCATCAGCGGTTGAGTTTTTCTACATTTATATTTATGTTCGTATCGTCTATTTGATTGTCTGTGAAGAGTTTAGGCAAGACAATATCACCCTGATGAACACTCCCTCTTGATTTTAAACTGTTTGTTCCTTTCTGAAGTCTTATGGTCGCTGTTGCATGTTTATATAAATATGCTCTAGTAACGATGGTCTTGTCCCCAATGCCGTTAAACAGTTCGTGGTGGTTTATGAAATCAAACACCTGTACATAGTCTACAAATATTAACACCAAAGGTTTATTATATTCAACACACTTTTGGATTGGCGTTGTCATAACCAATCAATGGTCGTTTGTTCCATAACCAGATGGAAAGCCAGCCTGCTCTCTGGACTGATCATATTCGAATTTTCTAAAGGCGATCTGTTACAATTTGAAGAGAGAATAATTGTTAAGAATGGGATGTTTTATCGGAATTTTCCACTGTCTCAGGTGTTTATCACACGACGTTTCGGGAGTTTTTGGTCTACTTCCGTCCTCAGGGGAATGAACTCCTGGTTAGTCCGCTAAAACCACTGTCAAAAATGACATCATTCGGAATATTGTTAAAAATACTATACTCCATATTTAATATGCCTGTTTATTATTAACCACTGCCTGCATTATTGAATTCAAGCGAAATAATGTAAGATTTTCCTATGCATACTGTAGGATAAACGACTCAAAATGGCCGCCACTTCGAATTGGCTACACTGTCTTTATAAAGTCACTGTTCACAACAAAAAAGTGTGCTTTCCCTTGACTACATGAAGTTGATCAACATCCAAAGGAAAACTTGCCTTTTTCGTTGAAATGCTTAGCTTTACTGCATTGCGCTTCACGCATTAAAGCAAAGAAATGCTATAATAAAAGATCGCAATTACATTATGGAGATCGGTCACTCTCAGGTTACAGGAGAAAACAAAATCTGCATGCGTCAAGTAGCGTTACACAAAGAAATCGCAGCTGACTTACCTTCGAATGCTGTCGTTGACAGCGTCGTTATTACAGAAGGTGAGCAAGTCATCATCTTGGCCTTGATATGCAGAGAGCTGTTCGCTACCGAGTATGCAGTACCCCTTTAATTTTACAGTATGGAACTCCGAGACTTCCAATCGTGCATTCCAATTTCCAATGCCTTGGGATTGTCAAGTCCGACAGAAGTTGAAAATAACTGAGAAGCGGCCGTTATTAGCCCAGGATTGCTACACTACACGGTCGTTCACAATGGTTTCAATTCACACACTCTTCTCTCACATGTGTTTCGGTCCGACTGCTTTTTGGACCCGCGAAGACTTGATGATCCCTCAATTTCTCTTGCGCGTCTAAACATCTGAATGAGAACAATTTAAAACAACCTAACAGTGTATATGCTTATATGTAGTGTTGTCCGCTACTTCATAGACCAGTCTTCAGAGGAGAGTGACGTCAGTTGCATCTCAACGCCGAATGGTCGCTCGGTTCAGTACCGATCCAGTGGATTGGAAAATTTTAATTGACTCTGTCTCGTCACTTTCCTTTTAAGTGGGTAATAAAACAATGAAGAGGAATTAAAATAATTTGAAAAAATAGGCCGAGTACTTCTTACAAAAAGTGAAATTAAATGGCATATACCGATTAATTCTTTCGTTAAACACCTACAAAAATCAATACATTTATCTGCAAACACCTATATTTTTATTTTAAGTAAATATTGTATGACATTTAAAAAAATTGACGTTGCAGTTTGTTTAGATTTTAAACGGCGGTATGCAGTTAAAAATATACAAATATTTAATTATGAAATTCTGTAAAGGGCGTTAATCAGAGCTTCTCTCGTAAGTAGAAGTTGTGACACTAAAAATTCTGAAAATTAAAAGAAACTAAAGGTAAAAATATCTGAACTTCCCAATAATACTGAAACAATAAAGGGAGACATTTAGTAATGCAATTTACATCAATTTTCACATAAAAAACATTGCAGGCGGTGGAATTCGAACGATTTCTAGCGCATGATAGAGAGATTTAAAGGCTTGGCAGTAGCCCTGGCGCAATCCGTTTGCTTCGGCCACGAACTTGCCCTCGCTGCTGGATTATATTCGACGCGCTTGTCGTACATTTTTGTTTCTTTTAAGCCATTTACCTTGTATCTGTTGGATACCATTTTAATCAAGGCTAAGGCCTGAGCTATGTGCAAATTATTACTTTTATCTATTCCCCCGGTATAACACAAATAAACAGAATTTTATTTTCTAAGGTGCCCACCCTGTATAAATTTGACTGAAAGTATATTCGGTTTCAAACCAGGTGGAGATATAGTCTATACGTAAAATATTGTCTTCCTCCAACAAACGTACAGGCAGGCAGACGGACAGACAGACAAACAGACAAACGGAATTGAGAACACATGTTTTGCGTCATCTAGGAACCCTTGAACATGAAGATCTGAAGAAATCTGGGAAGGTTATTTTTTCATGATTGAAATACCCAAGTCCATACACTCGCATACACTTGAGGGCAAAGAGAGATAGATCCAATCATTTTGTATATAACAATGTATAAAGCGCGAGACCAGGGACTAGTGCTTACCAGACCGAGGAATTTCGTAGCTAATGGCAATATGACTAACTCTTAGCTGGCATTTTGTTCAGGTTGTTACGCCAAAAGTAATTGCTTATAGCCAAATATTCAGTCCAAATTTTTGATTTAGAAGATTACAAATTTATAACGAGATCCATTTGAAATACTTCCATTTTTATGTAATTACGGAAACACAAGAGGAGCGGATATCCCTAGTTAATAAAATATATAACATTTGTGTAGTTGTGTAGTGCTTTAAAAACGCTATCCGGAGGTCTTTGAACTAGAGTTTGTCTTACGACTGCATGTCGGTGATTATTACATCACTCTAATTGTCAATATTAGAATTACATTTCGGTTTAGACCTCGCCGTCTTTGTAGATAAAACACCCAGCATTTGTTGGCTTAATCTGCCTATCACCTTGTGAACTGAAGCTAGGGTTTGTGTAACTGTTATGTTCTTTGGTGGCCCGTGAACTCTTACAAGCCACCCATGATTTGGTCAGAGCAACTTTACTCTGATGATGCAAGCTGTAATGTCTTGCGAAACGTTAGTCTATATGGGTGCACAAACAGTAAAAAGGTCAAATATGCCTAAAACTATTCTTGTTCATAAGGTACTCTAATAACACGAACCAAATCATGGGTGGCTTGTAAGGGTTCACGAGCCACCAAAGAACATAACCTTTACGCAAACCCTAGCTTGAGTTCACAAGGTGTTAGGCACATTAAGCCAACAAATGCTGGGTGTTTATCTTTAAAGACAACGCTGTCTAAGCCGAAATGTAATTTTAATATCGACAATTTGAGTAACCGCGAAAGCCTCAACCATTATATAGTGTCCGCCAAAAAGTCGGCATAATATGGGAAACGTTTTTATTTTAGTTTTTCAAATTAACTTTTTAGGTCAATAATTTGTGCTTGTCTAAAAACCTATTTAGCCCCAATCTCATATATACCGAGTGATTTTTACTTATTTAGAAAATGGAGTTTTTAGAAATTGTCAAAATCCAGAAAGTGCAATTTTTCGGAAATTAAGTAAGATTTCAATGAGATTTTTTTAGAGTGTATTATTTTTAGCTAACTGAACAATCTCAAGGCCAGCAAACACCTAATTTTTTTAAATTTAGCTAACAATTAATTTTTCAATTTTTTAAATATTTTTCAAAATTTCACATATCAAGACTTAATATTAAAATTCAATTTTTTTATGTGAAAACTAATGATTTATAATTGAGAAAAATAATATAAAATGTTAATTACTTTTTTAGATATTTTATTATTTACCACAATTTTTACGTTTTCTATGCAAGTCGCTTTTTATGAGAAATATTTTTTACTTCTAAGTAATATCTATTTAAATGGCTTCAAGAAACTCTAATCTAGCCCTGTTAATAAATTACTGTTACAAAAATCCTGTAAATGTTCTTTTGCAGTTATGTAAATGATTATAGTTTTTAGAACATGTAATTGGATAAAGAAAAATCTGCTCATTTAGACAACTGTAATACTGTAAAATAACATTTACAGAATTTTTGTAACAGTAATTTATTAACAGGGCTAGATTAGAGTTTCTAGAAGCTATTTAACTAGATATTGATTAGAATTGAAAAATGTTTCTCCTAAAAAGCGACTTGCATAAAAAACGTTAAAATTACGCAAACATACTACTTTTCGGTAAATAATGTTACGGTTTTTACGCTCGGGCTATTTAAAAATTATACGACGCTTCTTGTATTAAACATTTATTTACAACTATTAATTATAATTATTTACAAACACACGAATTAACAAGGCAGAACACAAACGTAAATAACTGTTTCAGAATTGAACTGCAACTTAATTGCCGTAAAATGGTTTATCTACGACAGTGTGTAAAATTGCCTTTTATTTGGCAGTTTTAAGTTTGTAAAACGACTGTTTAATAACATGTCTTCATTAGTTTACATCGTCAGTGTAACGTGTGTAAAATATTTCATTAGGCACGTTGTCAGTAGCAACGTGTTAAAATTTTTAAAACACGCAAAATTACGACCGGTTGCTGGTAATCCTAATTTACATTTTTTTTTAATATTTACCGTGTTTTCTAGATTCTATCATAGATAAAATATTGTACGATACACATGCGTAAAGCATCTTTAGTCACTCGCGGGGCTTAAAATGCTCGCTCACTCGCGTTTTAACTCTACCCCACTCGTGCCTAAAGAGTAGCTTTGCTCACTTGTATAGTAAATTACTATTTTACTACTGAACAACACGCATTCATGCTTGAAGATTGTAAAAAGGGAAGTTGTGTGTATATGCAATCCATAATAGTATAATACGTTACATGATCGGTAAGTGTCCTAGAACAGGCCGCAAAAAGTTAGAAGAACGAGGCCCGAAGGGCCTCGTTTTTCTATTTCTTGAGGAGTCGTTAGGATGAAAAAAAGGTTGGTAGCGCAAAAAATAAGTTACGATATGAGTTTCAAAAATTACTGTTTGCCACTAGGCCACTTGATAACGTTTCTTTGAACGCAGTTTATCATAAGAGGTTATTTCAACTTGTCAAAGTGTTTTTCATTTCATAATTACAAACTTCAAGTTTTACAATAGATACGTGTATAAGGCGCGTTGACAACAATATTACACAGCAATAGCACTTAAGCAGCTTTATAAGCTAACACACTTTAAACAAATAAATTCGTTGATTAATTCCAATATAAAAAACTACCAACATTTTTTAAAAAGTATAAAATCCCTGTAGAGCTAATTATGCCAATTTTGAATGAAATTTTAGAAAATATAATTCTGAAGTTAAAAAAGTTATCTAATTTCACATAACAATTCGTAATTACCTTTAATAGGTGTAAAGAAAACATAATATACGGAAATACTGCAATAACTTATTAAAATTAAGTAGGTATACAGGCAAATGCTTGTCTTTAATGTACCTATGTTCCTCTAACGAGGGAAATGCAATATTAAATAATGTTTGCTTAGTATAGGAAATTTCTTCATTCATATAATTTATAGTAATTTTATAATTTCATAGTAATTTGACTGATCTAGAATATTAACCTTATTAACATTTACTTGGTTTGGCGGCTATACATATACAATAATTTAAAAGATTTTATGAATTATACATCAAGAAATTAATATTAAGCGAAATGCTGAAAACTAAATAACTGTTATAATGCTTATTGCAGCCTTCCGTATAATAATCCCACTGAATGAGTTTCCTGGTTTTTTGTCGCTCTTAATAGCAATTTCTGTATTTAAATTCTCATAAAGAAGAGCATATAATCGTGTTGACTTTTTTATAAGAAATGATATTCTTATATCATTAGTAGGCTAAATTTTGAGGGATTTATTTTTGCGATATTAAAAAGCAACATAAGAACATCTGTTGTTTATATTTTATAGGAACTTTTGTGTTACCTGTATTTGTATCACTAATTATTTCAATTATCAGCAGCGTGGTTGGTTTACGGACATTCAATGCAATATACATTTAAGTTTTAACTTAAATTTATAATAAGAACGAAAAATAGTAACAGGTAGTTTTGATTACATTCAGTCAGTATAATTTATAATGTATGTTTGTGCGCGATGAGATTTTTTTACATCCTTTTATGATAAAGGAAGTATTGGATTCACCCCAAAAATTCGGAAATGCGTTTTCAACAGATCTTCACGTTTTAGAGTCTCCTGAACGCAAAAAACATACTTTTTTTCATTGGTCTGCCTGTGTGTGTGTCTCTGTGTCTGTCTGTCTATGAACAGAATATCTCAAAAACGAAAAGAGGTATGGCGTTGAAACTTCATATATAAGTTTTGTGTACTATGTAGATGCGACGGCAATCTTTTGAAGAAAATCGCATAACCGGAAGTAGGTATTTACTTTACATTTTTATTACATTTTTAATGTGTATTGATGTGCGATAGGTGATTTTCCAGTTGAATACTTCTATTAACTCCTATTTTAAATAGAACACCCGGTATATTATTACATTTTTGAATTCAGCTTAAAATTCTAGAGAAAATGTGTCTCTGCAACTAACGCTCTATTTTGTACCGTTTTTGTAGAATTTTGAAAATTTTTGACAAATGCTCAAATTCAATTTTTGGCTAATTATAAGATCACTGTAAAAGGAAGTTGTGTAAGTGTATCACCCCAGATTTTTTTGAATAATTTCTTTATAGCAAGTAAAGTTAAAATTTTAAGGACACCACCTAGGAAAGGCTTGAATTAAAAATGTGTGCTAGATGAAAAAAAAGTTTGTCGAATAAATATCTAACATAAATTTTGAGTACTTATATTATAATAATATATCCTTGCAATGTTTAGATAGGTGTTTTGGTATTTTAGTTTAATGTAAATGTTTCAGAAATTCGGTTTTTAAACTTTTTAAGCATTTTTATACAGTGAAAACTTTTTATCTATTAATAATTTAGACATAACTTTGTATTTCCATTATTTGAACAAAATTATTTATTATTATTTGAATGATATCAAAGCATAGTAATGTTATTTGTAAATTATATAATAAATGTAATACCCATTTAACTACTTTTAGTTTATGCTCTTACAGGATAGGTAATTCAGAACTCTATTGCATAGACGGTACAATTCTGAGTAAAATCGTATAAGATTATAAGACCTATATTCTTCATTTTCAGACTTTATTAAAATTTAGTACTACCAATCTGGATCTTATGATAATTAAATGACCTACCACTTTAAAGAATATAGAAAATATATTCTCTATAGCAACCATCGCCCGTGAAATTTCTTTTAAAACAGCTTTCAAAATGATGGGTATTATGGATAAATACAAAATTATAAATAGCTAGAATAAATACAATAAATACTGCACGTTGCGCTCTCTCATGGCAGGTATGTGTAACGGGAAAAACGAAGTGAAGAAATCTAATCTACTATACGCCGTCGCCGTGCTCCGACATTCTGGCCAAAGAGTTCTGTAAACGTGTTTTTGTGTACCAACACTTTTTGGTTCTGTAACTAACTGCAGCTGTGTACAGTGTGTTGCCTATCTGTTGTAATACTGTAATATTCTCATTGCAAGTGTTTATAATTGCTTGATTTCGTTAATAGAAGCAAGTCAACTTTTATTTATTATAAATTACAGTAAGTAAAGAAGGCAACACTATAATTTACGACTTATCATGTTTATTGTTGATTTTGTTTGTATTAGAAACATAATTTCATTTAACAATTTACGTTGTATCGGCAACATTAAAACGACAACACTTAATATTAGAACACCAACTTAAATAAAAAACCATCCACTTCCACTGTGAATTAATTTTGATTGTATACGGTAGATTAAAGATTAACAGTTATTTTACATTTATAGGGTGCACTTAATGACTCGTTCTATTTGTTTATTGTTCATTGACATGTTAAACAGATTTAGAAATTCTATAAACATCGATCTTAAGTCCATTGGCGTTCCAATTGACTAGTGTTATATTATTTATTACTCCTTTCTTATTTGTTGCCATTTCTGAGTAGGTATATTAGTAACAAGTGATAAAAAGGACTCTTTAATTTGGTCCATTGAAGGTTTTACAAGATTAATTATGTTATCTATTATTGATGAGTCTTGGTTTTCCTTAACTGTGTATTCGAGCACCTATGTCATTTGTATCGCTAGTTATAGTTTTAAGGGGTTTCTTTAGTTTTGACCAGAAGTACGAGCATCCTCTGTAGTTTGCTGTATGATCCGGGACACAATTTGCGCATTTCGGTTATTCTTTAGTAGTTTCTTTCTTCCTCGGACATTCGATGGTTAAGTGCTGTCCAGCATTTGACACATTTCGGGTCTAGTTGCAATAATTGTTGTTATGTCCATATCTCTGACAGCGATAACATTGAGGAATTTGTCTAGATCTATGTCTGTTTACATTAAAAAATGTTTTAAAAAAGTGTGTGAACATTGTAAACATTGTGAACACAGTAGGAAAGGTCACATTAGGTGTTGTCGAGGAACCTTGAAATCGGCAAATTTTGTTTTGGTTTTTTCAAATTATCTTAAAATTTACAAAAGTTAGGGTGAATTTGAAATGAGATTTACCGCGAGTATTGAATTCTGCAAAACATTTTAATTTTAATAACCAAGATACCAATGGTGAGCATCGAAATATAGACACAGTGTATAAGACATGGGTAATTTACGTGAAGGAGTATTATCTACCTATTAGCAACATAACAAGGACAAGCAGCGGATGTAGTTCTGTTCAAAAATTTGACATAATAAAAAAATTACGTTTGTTGTTTGTAATGTTCTTTGGTTTCCATGCCTACTTTAAATCCAATGGAAATAAACGCTTTATTCTTTGTGTTGAACCAGTAAAATATTGTTTTATTCCTGATTATCCATATTTTTTTTCTTAACCAGAAGTCAAATGAAGTTTATGTATCTAACTTTTGTACGGTTGCGGTAGGATCACGGCCGAGCATAGTTGTAGCTGCTGGTTTTATCACAGTTCTGGAGCTACCTACAAAAATTCGGTAATATACTTTGCATTTAACAGCTGTACTATTAATATACAAATCCCGAAAAGGTACACTTAATATTATCGCGGGCCGCAATTTCAGCCGATATTTCGGATAATAATGACAACGCCACTATGGCAAATCCAATTGAAGATATGATTATCTGGATAACTCGATGAATTCAATAGAACCAGTAGTAACTGTAACTGAACACGGAGATATTTCCCAAGATGAAAAGCAACTCAACGAACATCTGATAAAATATAAACCCCAAAGAACCCCGGAAGCTCATATCGGAAATAAAAGGTATATGCTCGACAACGAATTATTGATATCACAAAATAGGTACTATTTACCTCATCAACACAATGAAAACGCTATTTAGAGATTCTCCAACGAAAACCAAGTAAAGTTTTACACGTTTAAAAATCCAGAAGATACGTCAACCGAAGGTTTACCACTATCTACAAGTAAAAAGGACATCGAAAACGAGCTAAAATGAAATAATTTACAAATAAGTAAAGTAACAAGAATGTTAAACCGAGAAAAGAAACCAATGCCATTGGTATAATTATAATCACATAGCTATCAAAAATAGAAAACAACAAGACTATTTACAATATCACCAAAATTTGCTACTGTAGTAGCGATATCTGTAGCACCGAGACATTAATCTAGAAAACACAATGCTATTGCTCCCAGAAGTATGGACATAGCAAAAATTATTGTATTCTGGATCCGAAATTTGTCAAATGCTCAAATGCTGCCAGAAGTATGGACATAGCAAAAATTATTGTATTCTGGATCCGAAATTTGTCAAATGCGGGCACTTAACCATCGAATGCCCGAGGAAGAAAGAGATAACTAAAAAAAACGCAATGGGCAAGTTGTGGGCAGGATCATACAGCAAACTACAAAGGATACCCCTACTTAATAAAAATACTACAAACACAATCTTCGCGAACACAAAACAGGAAAGCTACTCAACAAGAGGCAGCGACCAACACTTCAAAACGGTACTCACTTTTTAGGTTCTGGCTAAAACTAAAGGAACCTCTTAAAACTATAACTAGTGATACAAATCACACACTCGAATACGCAGTTAAGAAAAACCAAGACTCATAATTAATAGATAAAATAATTAACGTTGTAATACCTTATATGGACCAAATTAAAGAGTTATTTATGTCACTTGTCAGCAATATACTTAGAAATTACTACAAATAAGGGAAGAGTAATAAATAATCTAACAATGGCCAATTAATAAAGATCGCTGTTTATAGATTTTCTAAAACTCAAAAAGTAGAATTAGCATGTATCAGTAAAACGTATTTACTAGAAAATCAAACATTTAACATACCGGATACTGTTTCATTAGAACATTTAGAGAGGCTTATAAAGCAGCGGGCGGTGCCCAGATAATATACAACAAGAACATCAAAATGGCTCCACTACATGCACCTCTCTTGCAAAGTATTGGAGTAATAGAAGCGAAGCTAATTCTTCAAGAAGACAACAGTAAAATTAAAGACGATGTGCATACAAACAACCTAATAAAAGTTTAATCCCACAAGATATAAGAGAAATCGTTAATGAGAGCGACCCTACACTACTAATAGAAGACCTTAATTGTAGAAGTACCACATGGGGATGTAGAGCAAACAACCCAAACGGATTCAAATTATTAAAATTCGTAACAGAAAGTGCAGTGCAAATACTAGCTCCAACGACACCGACATGTGTACCTTTTCGAGCCGATTACAAACCTGATCTAGTCGATATTGTATTAACCAAAATTGTAGAAAACCAGTACACCACAGTCGTCATCGAACTCGACTCTGACAACATACCAGTTTTAATATCTTTCAACCAGCAGGTAGAATTCATCAAACCATACCCTAGATTAATAAATGGGCCAATAGAATGGAAAGAGTTTGGTAATCGGATGGATGAACAAATAAAATGGCCAACACCGCGGAAGAAATTGATGCCGCAATCGACAACTTTACTGAAGCAATCAAAAGATCGATTGAGCTAGCTATCAAGCATAATAGTAACAATAGTAATAGATGAACCAAAGTTAACTTTCAAATTCTACTTAACATATTCAGGACAATGCACGACAAAATAGAATTACACGACAATGGTAAACTAACAAGAGACTCTATCTTAAGAAGATACTGAACAACCTAATGCACCAAACAACAGAAGCTTTAGATAACTAACTATCAATCTTAACTACAGGATATCCATTCGAACGATCCTAACTTATGGAAAGCTAACAAAAAAATTCTTAATAAACGACACGGTATACCAGGAATAGTAGCTAATAATAAGGTCTATTTAACAGACCAAGAAAAGTGCGAGGTATTTGCGGACTATCTAGAATCAGTATCACCACTTCGGATAATATAAATATAAAAAGATTCTTTTCCGAAACTAACAAAGTGGCTTGAAAGAAGTTGAAGTTGACCGTTATAAATACACTATCAAATAAGAAAACTCCAGAGCACCATCAAATAACTAATATTGTTTTTAAAAACTTAATCAAGAAAAGTATAACTCTTTTAACTATAATATTCAACGCCTGTATGAGAATAGCATAATTTACAGAACAATGGAAACTTGCTCACCTTATGATGGTTGAAAAACCAAAGAAAGATCCAAAATCACTAGTCAATTACCGCCCAATTAGCTTGCTAACTACCATGTCAAAACTACTAGAGAAAATTTTACATAATAGATTTACTAATGACGGAACGTTATACTTCCATTCCAACACGGATTCTGAAAACACCATCCAACGAATCATCAATCAATAAGAATTACGCAGAGAGCAGAACAGGGCTTTGAACGCAAACAGTTTAGCACTATAGCATTCGACGGACTCGTAAGAAAACTTGTTAATACCCAATTACCGAAACATCTTGTAAAAATGACAACATCATTCCTAACAAAGAAGACGGGTAGCGCAGTTGGGAAAGCGCTTAGCTTGCATTAAGTAAGTTCTCGGTTCAGATCTCGCAGGGGCCGGAATTTTTCGGCAGCCTTGGCGATTGGAATCGAGCTCGGTGAGATCATTCACAGTTGGGCACCAAATTAACTGTGCTCTACTCAGAACCACAGACCTAAAAGGTAGAGTAACAAGGTCTACATATCACCAAAACGCATACCTAACACACAATGGTTGCTACGCAAGCACGAAAGGAGCGCTCCAACTTTGTATCTCGCAACTCGGGGCAAGATGCTTGCCAGATGCTAGCTTACAGAGCACCAGTCTCTACACCACTAAGGTAATAACAGGTTAACGATTACACATACATACATTACTAACAAACCGTCGCTTTTCTGTTAGGATTAATGATACACTGTCAACACAAAGGATATAAAAGCTGGCGTGCCACCAGGATCCATTCTTGGTCTATTGTTTCCAACGTATATACTAGCCATATAAAAGAACCAATATTCGCAGACCCAGCCATGGTTTTTATGACATCGCAACCATAAGTCAGCACGAAAACCTTGAAGAGGCTATCAGTAGTCTTCAAAATAGGGTGGATGTGGTACAACAATGGTGTGAAAAATGGTGTTTGCAAATCAACCCTAGTAAAACTGAAACCAAAATAATTACATTGAGAAGTGTAATGTGGTTTTTATTTACGTTCTTACCTCAGTGCAGCTAAGGGGGTGTCAATTATTGCTCTTGCCGGTATATACCTATAAACCTATAATGCTTTAATTATACATCCAAACCATGCCAGAAATGAAAACCAAACAGTTTACATGAATAGAAATATAATCTGTAAAAGAAACAAACATGCATGGAAATACATAAAAAGAATACACAGTGTTAATCGATAAATGTTATATGCGCTATGAATAGTAGCACGGAACAGTTCACGAGCTTGATGCTTAATCTACATGCAATGTTTAAATCCAGCGCACAAGCTTGTTTAATGCAGTCCTGGTTCCAGTAGCTCGAAATTGGCTGAAGCGGTGTGTCAACAGGATGGCGCAGCGCTTAGTCCTTTCCCTGCTAATTCAGCAACTAAGCTCACGTGTTCTTTGGGCGCGTCCTGCCTCGTAGCTATTATTGCACAATGCGTTTCAACACCAGTTAATTCGTTATTATGGCTTTAGGTTTTCCCAATCTTCCTGGGCCGTGTATTCACACGTAAAATGAAATTACAGTAACTTGCCTTTATTTCGTAGCAAGATGGGCAAGAGATCAGCTCCGCGTGCTGATAAAGTCGACTGGTTTCTTTAAAGTTCGAACGGCAGTCGAAATAGCAGCTTCTGGCTATGAATTGCAGCTGAATCTCGGAGATGCTCCCCCAAGCTGGCACTTATATTACTTCGCGTAGCGCCCTTTTGGTTTCGGGCGACACGCACAGCTCACTTGTCGGTTGGTACGCGACTGTTGACGTCACTCCGTCGCATGTAGCTCTAATAATAGCACACGGGATCCGTATTCCGCTGGCTTGCATTTTACTATTTGAGTGGGTAGAATATTCGTTGCAAGTTTTAAATACACAATACGTTATAACCTAATTACTACAATGTAAGAGATACAGTTTAGTTTTCTTCCTACCAGAATAATGGTTAAATACCAAGCTGATTATTAACTGCGAATGTGACACAAACCAGCCCGTTACAGAATTTATAACCATCCCACAAAGCTAGAAGTCCATCACCTGGAACAGTAGAGATCAAAGTGTAAAATACTTGGGCATACACCTAGTTGAAAAAGTCATTCAGTACTCATGTTTTAAAATTAGCAAAACCATGTATAGCATATATCACTGAGCTGGTGACAACTAATTAAAAAAAAGCATTTAATAAACAATAGATTTATTTATTCTGCCAGGGAAGTAGAGTGGCACTTTATTACCTCTCATGAAATAAACAAACTCGTTTTCCTTCAAGCAAATCAGTTAACCTCTAGATATTAGGTAATTATTAATTTATCTTAAATTAAAAATCAAGAAATTTAGATTTATAGTGGACAGAACTTTATATGCATCCCTGGAGTAAATTTCGTTAATCGCTCAACTAAAAATTCCCTCGGCTTGCTCTGTTTCGGGAGTGAAATCGTAGTGTACTCCCTTGGTGTATAAATAACTATAATGTACGATTGATCAATAATATGCGTTTTTAAACCTCATTTTGAGGCGTAAAGCAAGTTTTCTTCGCTTTCGGGCCATAATAGTTATTTACGTATTAAGGTCGTAATCGATAGGTTATAGCACGTTGGAATGTTTAAAGCGAGACGCAAGGCAGGGAGCTTTAAATTTCCCGAGAGCTATAATCTAGATGATACACGTGGTACATACAACATTTTATTTCATTTTAGTTTTCGAAGTGAACAAAAATTTACGATTCAATTTCTGGGCACAGACTATTACGTCATCGCTGTGTTGGCTAAAGTTTTGGTGTGCTATGGTTTTTATGTTAGATTTTTGGTGTTACTACATTAGAATGTTGGTGTTTGTTAAACTGCTTAGCGTTATAGGCCCTCGAGCCATGAAAGACAAATGAAGCCCGAAATTGAGATTACGATTATAAAATAAAATAAAATTCTTTATGTTTTACTAGTACATTATTTGTTGTTTATACCTGTGATACGGACTATATAAACAGGTCCATAACAACCGGGGCATTATGAGCGGACATTATAATTCATACACCTTTTTATGGGGACATTATAATAATTGGCGACCAATCACTTAACTTGATGCGTCAATGCGTACGCAGTAATGGTTGATTAGGGTCCCGAGTGGTGTAGCTTGAACAAGCGTCCACGTTCGATCAGCAGAGTTAAGCAACGCAGTCTCTGGTCAGAACTTGGATGGGAGTTCCACGGCTGCATCTCTCGGCGCCTCGTGGTACGGCTATCACGGAAAAAAGTTGGTCCCGGCGGTCATACAACATCATGACAGTCGTTAGTGGGGTTGGAAGTCCTCATAACTGCACAGCGACGCCTATAATTGGCCTAACGGCTGTTGGCTGAGTGCAAATTAAATTAAATTATCAACTTTCTGAACCTTTATTTAAGTTATTAAAAATACTAGTAAGACAAAATTCTGTATGCACCACAGGCATTACTTGATATGTACGCCCTCGGGCGACTTACAAACCTTCTGGCCAAATGTACTCGAGGATCTCGCCCTCGGAAGGGAATAAACATCTCCATAATGCCCTTGGTACATAAATAATTATGTTGTTACACTGACGTAATTTGAGCTATTATTCATAAGAATTGCCTTGTTTTAATTGGGAACGAATTATTTAGTCCGGATCTCCCTTCATCGTACCATTGTATGTTAAAATATCTGGGACAGTTTGTGTTACCCTTTGTAAACATGGTAATATATTTATTTAATATCAAAGCAACCTTGTCACAATACTGTCAGCTTCAGTCAGTTGGCACTGGAATTCTAGATTTTGCATAACCCAAGTTCATACAGCTTAAAAATCCCTAAAATCAGCCACAAGACGTGTCCCAAATACTTTTGCATGGCACATGCAGTTTTACATATAGCTCAGGGCTAATCAGTCAGTACTTCGCACCTCGTTCTATAACTTTCACACCGCGGGTCAAAAGCGCCTGTTTTACGCCCTTGATACATAAAAAATTATTGCCTAGATGTATGCTTGTAACTTTAACTTAATATTAATTAATATTGCTGATGAAAATTGCTTATATATAAGAATGTAAATTAGGCGATATCAATTTTAGTAGCTATTTTAAGATCCTAATAAACATTTGCTCAAAACAGTATAAAAAGGCTAGCAGTTTTAGTTTTTCAATAAATCTTCAAAGACAGCATAGAATTTGCACAGCTGATAAACCTAAAAGTGTTTATTAGTCAACATAATTTCCACAATATATAATGTTCACCCACGCCGTTTATAAGATAATAATAATAGAGAAAACTGAATAAATGTACACAAGATTATCATAATAAACATATAATCATGTCTGTAAGACATTTGGCATGGTATTTAGCAGTAAATACGTTAAAATCACTTAATAAAACGGCCAAGTATAATAACTACGGTGTAACAAGGATGTAGCGATGTTGTTAACGTTAAACACCTTCATGATTATGAATCGCTAACATGTAAAACGCATTAGTCTTGACAACCTCGTTTCTCAACTGGAAAAAGGCGCCATGAGAAGACAAGACCCAATCGGGGGATTTTAAGGCGACTTAGCCTCCCGATAGCAATAACGAGGGCGTACGAACGGGTTCAAAGTTGTCGAAGGATGTAATTAATGTCTCGGCAACTATTTAAATAGTATTAATAGGCAATTGCTTTTAGTATAATCATCCAGAGTTTAATAGTGAGTTCGGAAACATTTTAACCTAATCTTTTACATTAAACGTGCTTCGGTCCAGCGCATTCGTCGACGTTGAGATTTATTTCGAGTAATTGGCCGACTGCATTACCTACACAGAGCTTGAATTCTTAGAATTTGTATTTTTAATGCTTGTTTTAATGGCATTAGAATTTAATGGGCTTTTACGGTTGATAAAATAATTTATTAGAGGACTTAATTAAAATATTTTTGTGTCTGCGTTTTTCACATTCACATATCGCTTGCGTTAAGAAAGGACTATCGACGACACTAAATTTCACTTATGAATTTTGTTGTTTTTGGTAGGTTTAGGATAGATTTATATATTCGTGATTGTAGAAGAACTAGGTTTTCGATACACAGATGCCTGAAAATAAATTATTGGGATTCAGATGTAACGGTTACTGGGAATGTTATTAATCTTTTTAAACATATGTACTTATATGAATTCGAACGTTGTTTTGAAAGTTTTTTACTACTGTAATACATTTCTCTAAATACATTGCTTATATTTATTACTGGCCGTTGAGATTTCGGAAACATTAAAAGCAACGAAGGTTATATAATATTTAATAATAGTCAATTTTCGATTTTTAGTAAAAATATTCAAATTTTGTTTTGTGGAATAATTTTTAGATTTATGAGACATTTTCAAATCTGTATACTTAATATACCTTATAAGTTTTAATTTCCAAAAAACTATCATTCTTCACATAGTCTTTACTTTGTATGGCTAGGAAGTAGGTACATTGGATATATAATATTTCGTTAATTTTAATGATACCAATCTTTGAAGTTAGATTTGAAACAAATGGAAACAAAATAGTTATTTATTAATCTCTGTTCGAAAACACTCTTCGCTCGTTTTGCATACAAAATTTCCCCTACGACTCCAACTGTAAAATTAAAAGAAATTGAATTAATCAATGAAAGTCATTACATCGAAACATCGAAATGAAAGCTGACGTTTGTGAGATTGACATTATGCTATGATTGCCGGATTTGCCATGCTAAGTTTCTACACATGGTATACAGGGTGTTAATTAAGTACGTATAAAACCCTTAAGGGGTGATTAAGGCAAAAAGTTCATATAACCATGAGATAAAGGGTGTTACTTCCATAAATAAAGGTGTGTCTTGAAAAACATTTAGTATATATTTGAAGTAATTTGTTTTCTTAAACAGCTTGACGGTGTTTATAAGATATTACGTATTTTTGGTAATCATTTCCCGTTAAAAATGGTTCAATTTATCAATATTGAAATGGTGAGTGGTGAGTGGACGCGTGCATTGAGTGCGAAGGAAGTCATTTCCAACAGTTATTGCAGGAGAATGTTGCTGTTTAGTTTTTAGCAGTAGTTGAGAGTATTATTACTAATATTAAGAAATGTTACAAAATAAATTTCTTTACCTCACAGTAGTGAAGTTGAAATTTTTGTTAATATTAATTAAGAAATAATATGAAAATTTTTTTTTTTAAATTTTAACACCTTGTATCTCGGAAATGGAGCCGTTGCGGACCCATGTTTATCTAAATTTTTTTCTTAGAATTATGCAAGGAATCACCCCTTAACTTTTGTCTCTGTTTTTAATTAACACCCTGTACTATAACCGTATATATTTATGTAAAATTTATGTAGAGTGAAACGTATTATTTTCATGATTACATACTTATTTTTGACGATTATCTAAATACCCTCAAACAAAATGATTGATTTTTGCTGTGCAAGGCGTAAATAATTTGCAATTTGGCTCAGTTGTAAATACCTGTAAATACAGAGAGTGAGAGCTCCACATCAAAACTGCTAACCTCGGCTGTAGGCAGTTCAATTTATGTCCGAACACAGACAAAATCTTACTAGGTATATATACCAATAACAGAATATGTAGGTTACCCATACAACATTATACTGGTATTATGAATTGAAACTGAATTATATGACAGCGCCAAAAGCGCTACAAAATTCATAACAACAAACAATGACGGTGAATCAAGGTAATAACTGCTTGCTCGAGCGCCCCTCTAATTTATGCACGTTACTGAGGAAAACTCACAACTCAGTGAAGCACTGAAAAATCTAGTACAGACACCTGATGTTGAGAAAGTTTATTTCAAGGGTATGATTTCTTCCAAAGCAGTCTCACTGAAGTACCAAACCCAAATCACAGATGTTTGGTGGCTTAGGGCCGAATAGATGCAGCCGAGAGCAGTGACGCTCTCCTCCATCAGGTGATTTTCGAAATAGCTCTAGCATGAGGCGAGGTCAGGCTCCCGGGTTTATACAAATTTAAATCAGCCGCCGAAACAAACAATGCACACGCATTATATTAATTAAAAGAAATTGAAGTGAGGCGTGATTTATATTCGGACGTCAATCCGAATTAATTGCTAATTGCCAATAGAGTATGGACAATAACAAAAATTTCTTTGCAACTTAGTTTCTCTATAAAGAAACAACTACTCCCCGGGGCACTCAATATTTGCTGCAGAAAGTTTAACAATTTTAAAATTTGGCAGAGACTTACGTACTAATAACCATAGTCTCTATCCATAAATTCCATCAAATCAATGGACAGGAATAATAAATCAGTTTTTCCTGAATATCGCGGTTGGTTTTCCCCTGTCATCAATATTATTGTATTTAAAACTGCTAATTTTTTTCGTAGCTTCAACAGTTTTACCATGGCGGCTGTGAAAATAAACTTTTCAAAATCACTAATCGCTTTTAATTATGAAAAATAAAACTTTAAACCATAGTTGAATTATCTGATCTCGTGTTGCGTATTTAAGTGTGACGATTTAAATTTGAACACTGTGTTCTTGAGTTACAATCGACTCTTCACCTGCAGCGCGCGAAGAGTTGCAGATAAGAGCAACGGCCCAGCGCTGCGCGAGTCCGCGAGCAGCTGATCACGGCGTATCCCCACCTAAATTATCCCAGGAGAAGATCTTAGATAATAGGGGCTCCGACGATGTCCGGCCAGTTGATGATACCAGGGTTGGTCACTCTCATAGCCCAAGGGCTGATACGCTAGTAGTACTTTAGTAGTTACAGATGGTAGTAGGTATATTTACCAAAAAATGATAACCTATTCTTTTGTTACGCATGTGTTATTAGTTCAATTATTGGGCATATTCTATTTATGCCTTTTTTTAGTTAATTCGTAAGTTACCGGTTTTCAGAATCTGAAATTTCAGCACATATTTTTATAAGTTGTGCTTTATCTTAGTATTGGTTATTGTTTCGATTACTTGCTTACTTTATTACTAAGATTAGAGAAATGAGTGTCTCAAAAAGCATGTTGTGTATCTGGCTGTGATAATGTCGAAGCGAAAAGTTTGAGGCTGCTGGAGAAGTGAATGGTATGCGATGCGAAATGCACGTCCTAACTGTTGCAATAGATACATATAATGGTATTTGCAAGAATAATAACCAAGTTTGAGGAATCTTTGACATCAACCTCAAGGGACACCCGTGTGAGTTGAGTGTACTGCGGCATAATTTGTCAAAAAGAAGCTACGAAATGAAAATTATCTGGCAGTTTCACAGAATCTGGCTTACACAGTAAGAGAATATACCAAATCAATAAATATCTATAACTTATAACACACATTTTTATATTTAGCTGCAGGTGAGATCGCATCAGTGGGACATGCTGCGAAAACGTTGGAAACTATGTTAGTACTACCTCGTGTACTACTGGAGATCTCGGAAGAAACAACCAACCAATTAATTAATTATTTGTTGTTAATAGTTTTAATTAAGTTAAGTATTATACGTATGCCAAACTGGTTTCAGATTTGCCGAGCTGTTTTAGTAATATTATAGTACATAGTACATACAAAACCATAAGGAAAATGGCGAAACAAGACATACATGAATATAAAACAAAATTAGTAAATAATATAATCGAGAACAACAAAGGCCTCAAAATTTTCAGGAAACAAACTACACTCAAAAGAAACATTAACAAACTCAAAGATCAACAAGGAAACATAGTAGAAAGTAGAGCAGAAATATTGAAAGTTACCGAATCCTTCTATGAAGAATTATACAAATCGGGAAAAGAGCCATTAGTTACTAACAAGGATTCGAACGAAATCAAAAATATAATCCTTAATGTAAATTCAGAAGAGCTCCCGGATATTGAAATAGATGAAATAAACCTAGCCTTAAAACAACTAAAAAACAATAAGGCAGCTGGTGAAGACGACATCTTACCAGAGATGTTAAAAGAATGCTCTGAGGATGGGAAGGAGGCCATAAGGAAACTTTTTAACAAATGCCTAACAGACAGTGAAATTCCGAGTGACTGGCAAAATGCGTTAGTTATTCTAATCTATAAGAAAGGAGATCCTGAAAATTTGGAAAATTACCGACCGATAAGCCTCCTCTCCCAACTGTATAAGCTTTTCATGCGAATAATCACCAACCGACTAGAAAGAAAGTTCGAATTATATCAGTCGAAGGAGCAGGCAGGATTTAGAAAGAACTACGGTACAGCAGAACATCTACAAACAGTGAGGCAGACCATGGAAAAGTCAACGGAATATAATATCCCTCTGTGGATGGCCTTCGTAGACTTCAGGAAGGCATTTGATACAGTGGAAACAGATGCGATTATAAAGGCACTGAGAAATGCAAGAATAGACCAGCGATACATCAACCTAATAAATAGAATCAGCGAAAAGGCAACCCTAAGAGTAAGAATCCACGAAACAACTGATAGGGTCAACATCAGAAGGGGAGTGCGACAAGGGGACATAATATCTCCTAAGTTGTTCACGCTGGTTCTTGAAGATGTATTCAAAGAACTGAAATGGGAGAACAAGGGACTTAACATTCAAGGACAAAGGCTTAATAACTTGAGATTTGCAGATGATATCGTTCTGTTTGCGAATGATGTCACTGAATTAAAAGAAATGCTAGAAGAGCTACAGCAAGAAGCTGAAAAGGTAGGCCTAGGAATGAATATGTCGAAAACTAAATTCATGTCAAACCAAGAGAATACCCAAGATACAATAACTGTCAACGGACAAGAAATCGAAAAAGTTAAAACATATATATATCTGGGACAGGCAGTGACAATTGGTAAAGTAAATCAAGAGAACGAAATAAAACGCAGAATCAAACTTAGCTGGGCTGCATTTGGGAAATTAAAGGACGTCTTAAATATGAAGATGTCCTTGAAATTTAAATCAAACATATACAATGAATGCATACTTCCAGTCACCACATACGGTGCAGAGACTTGGGTATTGAACAGAAAAACCATAAACAGGCTACAAGTACACCAGAGATCCATCGAAAGAAAATTACTAGGAATTACCCTTGCAGACCGTAAAACAAACGAATGGATACGTAAACAAACGCAGGTTATCGACATAACGAGAAGAATAGCTACCATCAAATGGAATTGGGCAGGCCACGTAGCTAGACACCCTGAACACTGGAGCGGCACTTGTACAAGATGGAGACCGTGGGGTGAAAGACGAAGCGTTGGAAGACCACAACAACGTTGGTATGACGACCTAAAAAGAACAGCTGGTCTAAACTGGTACCAAGTGGCGCAGAATAGAGACACTTGGAATAATATGAGAGAGGCCTATATCAATCTGATAGAAAACGGCTAACAAAGAAGAAGAAGATAGTACATTTAAAGTTATGAAAGTGTTTTTTTTGTAAGACGAGGTGACTTGTTAAAGAATGCGAGGACGCTTCCACATGGAAGCACTTGTTCTAGTAATTTTGTCGAAAAATTTAAATAAATTAAAAATTTAAATAATGAAAGTATTTCATAAGCAAATTTTAATAGTATAGAAAAATATTAAACAAATTCTAATTTAAATAACCCGCCATGTTTTCGCGTAGTTGAACAACAACTTTATAAATGTCGGTCAACACTCGGGGGAACAATCAACCTTAAGCTCTATAGAGGTTTAGCTCCAGCAATCTGCAGCCAGAGCAGACGTTTTAGTTGAGCTCTTTCAGCCCAAAGTCGTCGCCAGCCTCCTGTATCCTGCAAATCCAGCCGCCATCAGTCCAGCCACTTGAGTCCAGAGATCCACCAGAAGGAGCCCTACAGAGCTCTAAAAACCCTCCTAAACTTCTAAACCTAAATCATTCCTCCGCCTCGCGAATTTTTGGTACCGGAAACTACCTCTAAGAATTCGCCTAAGAAATCACCCCTCCGCGTCGTCGATTTTCGATAGCAAAGGTTGACACCCTCTCCTGCTATAAGTCAACTCAGGGATTCGTAATTACGCCAATAAAGGGAAATCTCTAGTACTAGCGAGACCCTACACAATTAACCTGATGACGGCGTGATAAGAACACTTCGACTACAACCAACACCATAATAAAACAAAGACACTACTTACGTGGTAGAGGCAAACTCTAGCCATCCGAACCCTCCTATGACGTTTCCTGGTGAAATGACAGCTCGTAGAACTATGCCGAAACTTGTAGTAAACTATACCATGGCGCCCGCCAGAAATTCTATCTCGCTTGGACCATTTTACTGGCGAACTTGCCGTTGCAATATAGAAGAGTGAAACGACTTCATGTTCTTCAAAGTGGTGATATGAAAAAGTTGGTGACAATGGATGAACCAATAAAGTACTATTGACCTACCTACTGAAGGAATTGATATTATTGAAGCCGCATATATGGCAGTAAGACAGGGAGATCGAGATAGACTAAAGGTGCAAACTTCTAGAAAATAAGCTAACATAAATACAAAAATGATGAACATTTGCTTATCGATGTGTGAAACGTGACAAGAGAACTAAGAAGAGAGGTTTAGGTTCTAAACCTGTTCTACATTCAGAAATGAACAGCCGTTGCCAGGTTGAGCTGATAGACCTACACTCGTAGGCAAACGGGATGTTCAAATTCATTATGGTGTATCAGGACCGTTTGAATAAGTTTGTCTTATTATGAGAGCTACAAAGCAAAAGAGGCGAAAAAGTTGCTTATCAGATAGCGGACATATTTTTGACGTTTGGTGCTCATTGCATTCTACACTCCGATATTGGCAGATAGTTTGTTAATTCAGTCATAAGCGAGTTAATTTCGTTTTGGCCAGAATTAAAGATAGCTCACAGAAAACCAAGGTACAGTCAAAGCTAGGGTTTGGTAGAACGAGCTAAACAAGGTATTGAAAAGATGTTAGCTAGTTGGATGAAAGACAATCACACGACGAATTGGTCAATGGCGGTTGCTTGGTACAATTAATGAAAAATGGAGAGCTCCATTCGAGAATAAAACAATCGCTGTACAAAGCAATGTTCGGTATTGAGCCAAGAGTTACGCTGACATCTGAAGTGATAAAAAACATCCAAAGCAAGGATGACCTTCATAAAGTGATCGAGGATATGACTCGGACTCAAATTAGTGATGGAGAGAGGGAAAGTAACACGAACAACTGATAGATCGTGCAAGATCTCAAATTTCTTCTGCCAGAAGGGAAGTACATGCAAATCTGTGGAAGATATGTGATATCACATATCCTCTGGTTAATGTTGGGAGTAATATTATTATTCCAATTCCAGATATGCACAGAGCAAAAGCAGAACTTAGGAATATCATAGGAGTAGTTCTTCATAAAGTTAAAGACGGCCTGTGCAATATTAGAGCGAAGAATGGAATGATAGAAAAATTGTATTGTCGGTAAGTTAATTTCAATAATAAAAATTACAGTAGTTACAGCAATATTTTTCCAGATTCGAATTTGATATTTCATCAGATATATTCTGGGCTTGTAAAGAGGTATCTAACCAAAAAGATTTCTTAAAATGTCGAATCACCACCGGACTAAGCTTTCCCCCAAGTTCGGCTCCAGGGGCGCAATTAGCTCCCAGAATAGCCGCACGTGGTTTGGGCTTCGTAAACAATAAACAAAAATTAACATTTTTAGTTCCAGAATTAGTCACAGAGCAGCGCTGCCGTGTGCAGTATCAGAGTGGGGACCGCTGATCGCTGATGTGCCAGAGCAGTTGAAAACCTGCTCAGGTGTTCAGGAACATGCCTTGGCTCATTGAATTATAAAATACTACCAGTCCAGTGAGACAAATGTCTCATTTAATACAACAAAAAAGACCGTTTTGCAAATAGAACGCGTATTCACCACACGTACGTATATGACGTCATTGTTGGTAGCAAACTAACAGTCGCATTCGCTTTGATAAAATTTGCCTAGAATCTAACCTAAAAAGTTAGGATTAGGATATAATTAAGATAATAATTAGTGTTAGAGACTGAAATTCGGTTCCTGACCTGACATAACCATTCCAAACATATAACTTTAATAACTTTTTTCTCTATCTCTTACGGTGTGGCTGCTGAAACAGCGTCCCAGACAGACAAAACAGCGTCCCAGACAGACCAGCGTCCCGGACAGACACGTCTATTAGATAAAGGATATTTTATTTCAATGTTATGCCGTACATAGATTTTCTTATGTTAAGTTTAGTTTTAATAATGAGATATAAGAATAGAGATAATATACACAGTTTATAAGAGGTGTTCTTGGTCTAGTCAACCAAAGCAAACTAGAGAAATACGATACTGAATAACACAACCAATTTCACTGTAGCCACACTGTATTCTCGGTGTGGCCGGGACAATAGCTATGCTAAAATGAAGGTAAACTATATACAGGGTCTAGCAACCATTTGGGTGGGGGGGTGTAAGATATTTCTAAAACTATGAGAGTTATATAAATATTGTATATACCTGGTGTCCATTCTCAAAGTAGAACATAGGCAATTAACATTAGTGCATTCACTCGTTCTTCATTGAAATAATTCATTTTTCTGTAGATAATTTTAACAGACGTTGACACAAAAAAACCTGATTTACGCCCAATTATTACCAATTTTTTGACAAATGCTATCGAACTTGAAAAGCAAGGCATGGCATATTTAAAAATTCCCAAGTTTTAAATTAGTATTTTAAAATAAAAATCGCATCTTGAATATTATTATTGGTATCATTTGATGACTAATAATTTTATCTTTCCATTGATACTATTACCTTCCTTGTAAGTTGAATTGGCGAGCAGGAATCGGCAAAAATGTTCAATACAATGTTAATCGTCTATGTTCGACTTTGAGAACGGACACCAGGTATAAAAGTTGTAAGTATCGAGAGATTAAAAAAAACTGATTCTCAGCGGTCTGTGGAAATTCAAACGTATGAATAATATGTTGGTGGCACTGTAAGTCTATGTCAAATTCGAGGTTAACAAGTTAGGTTTTGCGTCAGTTTTGACACAGACTGACGAAAAACTTCACTTGCTAACCTAGAATTTGACATAGACTTACAGTGCCACCAACATATTATTCATACGTTTGAATTTCCACAGCCCGCTGAGGATCAGTTTGTTTTTTATCTCTCGATACGAAGGTGGTGCACGTTACTAAAATAGTTTTGATTGTACAGGGCAGCTCACAAAAGTGTGGCGAATCAAACTTACTTTTTTTTAAACGAATTGTCCCATATTTAGGTAACTTGAAAGTTTTGCACTGAAATACTAATGATTTTATATCAAGTTGTATGGGTCTAATGTCAGTTGTTTTGGAGATACATATCAAGGATTTTATGGAAAAAAATGCTGAATTTCAGACGGCTGCTGTAAGAGAAAAAAATTTAATGAAGAAAAACGTTACCAAGAAAGTATGATTTTCGTGAACTACCTTTCCAGTGGAAAATGGCGGTTCTGGGTATTACATTGATATGAACCGTTAAACAGATCGAATAAAAACAAAGGAAACGTACGCCGCCCGAAAGGCGCCCGAAGAACAAAGAATATTACATCTGTTTAACAAACCGCCGCGATCCTACGCAGAAGTATCTTTCAAAACCCTAAAATCATAAAAATAAGTGTCCTTACAACGAATTTCTAAAGTGCAGCAAGATTGCAACCATAAACTTTATTGGAGCCGGCCGGCCAAGAAAGGTGACAGCAAGCGAAATACGCCTCACGAATGTTTGCAGCTTAAATTAAGAATTTTTCACTAAAACGCCCTTAAAACAGAGTGCGCTCTGTTTTAATCACACATAAAGGATACCAGAAGATAGGAAAAATTAACCGCCACCTAATAAAACAAACCACAGGGCGCTAGCACATATACAAGTGGAGTAAAAGCAATTTTTCCATCAGGCAGCCAAACACGCGCCCGGGAGAGCGGCCGAGAGTTCAGCGGCCCGGGGAAAGGCATATTGTAACGAAGAAATCAGGGGCCACGACCGAGTACAGCGGGCAAAGATGCAGATTACAAATTAAATTTTAATTAACGGAAGGAAGCGTCCCAGAAAAGCGAAATTGGTCTCAAAAATCTTATAAAAATAGCGCGCAACCGATCAAAGCATAATAAACTTTTTAACACACGCCATAAGAATAATACTTAATTAAGCTTTACGCGGAACATTGCATTAAAAATTCCAAGTTGAGCTAATTTTTACTCAAAACATAGCAAATTGGGTGTCGTTAGAATCGGCATTTCATCAACTATTGATTGCGACTCAAACCAAGTCGATAATTGATCACGCCGCTCAATTAAATGCTATAATTCCAAGATATATCGAAATCGGGCAAAACATCCCTTCTACTTCGACCAATGAGCGTCGAGATCGCGTTGGACAAAGGACTGGCTCCTTTAAATAGTCAGACGCTGGCAGTAAGAAATCACTCAATCCAGGAGAGTCGAACCAGCAGACTCAGCCAGGAGAGTCGGACCAGCATCAACTCTGCCTCGGCGGGTCAATCCACCAGCAGCCACTTCAGCTTCCAGGACCACCAGCAGCCACTTCAGCTCCAGGACCACCAGCCGTTTCATCTACTGGACTTAGCTGTCTGCCGCATCTTCGTGGACTTAGAGCCAATCCACTTCATTGGACTCTGCTGTCTGCCGTCTTCGTGGGACTTGGGATTCGAGCCACTTCAGCTTCCAGGACCAGCTAGCAGCTCCAGCCTCTCCAGAGCCTATCACCCTCGTGGACTTAGAGCCAATCCTACGCATTGGACTCTGCTGCCTGCCGTCTTTGGAAAGCCACTTTCGCCAGCCGCCGCTCCGCCCAGGAGATCAGCACTGCCGCCGACGTTGCCGCCGCCGCTGCTCACAGCCCGCCGCCCCGTCGCCAGTCGCCACCGCCGCCGCTGCAACCGCCGAAGGAAGCCGCCAGCCGCCGCCTCCGCCAAAGGAGATCAGCACTGCCGCCGACGTTGCCGCCGCCGCTGCTCACAGCCCGCCGCCCCGTCGCCAGTCGCCACCGCCGCCGCTGCAACCGCCGAAGGAAGCCGCCAGCCGCCGCCTCCGCCAAGGAGATCCGCACTGCCGCCGACGTTGCCGCCGCCGCTGCTCTCAGCTCGCCGCCCCGTCGCCAGTCACCACCGCCGCCGCTGCAACCGCAGGAGGAAGCCGCCGGCCCCGCCTCCGAAGGACCACACCCGCTTCCAATCGCGGATGCCAATCCGCCATTTTCTTTTCTTTTTCTGTATATAAATGTTACCTAGTTATAAGCTTATTTGTATGTGTAAATATAATAAACTTTGTTCCAATCAAATCCAGTGTCTAGCTGAGGGTAACGCCCAACCACCCCTTCTTACGCCGACGCCATTGCAGTAACCCTACCGCTGAGCATAGACGTAGGCTTGTTAATTGTCGCCCGGAACGTGGGGCAAACCTGTGGTGGACACCAGAGGGAAGTCACGCCCACTACAATGGTGAAGTCAAGAAGGAAGGGAAACATGGACACGACTCCGCCAAGGATCAACGAAGAACCTCAGCGGACACCGCGACAAGGAGGAAGTCTGAACAGTTCGGAAATAATAGAAGACAGCGCACCCTCATTTCCGTGTGGACAAAGGACACCGCCTCCAAGTCCCAGCCCAGTGCGACAGGAAGTCAACGAAGACAACCAACAGCAAATGGCACACCACCTTGCGAACCTAGCAGCTACAGCAGCAGGAACCAATCAACCAGCACCACTTCTGGGAGTGGTAGAAAACACCCAGTGGCGCCCAGAACAAGCTCCAACAGCACCAACGATCACATTAACCGACGAACAATTCCAGGCACTTTTGGGCCGAATGGCTGTGCCCAAGAAAGTCGATCTTCCGCCAACATTTAAGGGCGAGGAGTTAGACCACCCCCAAGAGTTCATCGCAGAGTGCGCCCGCTACCATGCGCAAAGCGGATGTACTACAACAGAACTAATGAAAGTAGCCACAAACTGTCTCCAGGGGAAGGCTAGCCAATGGTGGAAACCATACGCTTCACTCCCACTCTCCTGGAATGAATTTGAAGAAAGGCTGTTAAAGAAATTCGATAGCGCAGATGTACGAGCCTCCTTGAAAACACAGCTCTACGGGCAAAAACAGGGACTGAAAGAAAATGGCGAACTCTTTCTTCTTCGGAAGATACAACTGATACGCCGATTGGACAACGAACAGTCAGTGGGAGCCAGCATTCCCGTAATGATAGAACTGTTAAAACCGGCCCTTCGGCCTTATCTACGTGTCGCTGTGCCGGAAACAATTGAGGAACTATTGGACAAGGTGGCTGCAATTGAGAAAGACATGGACGACCGCGCCCCAACGCCAAACCGCGAGACACGCCCGCGAGAGCCAGCCGAGCCAAATCTACCCCGCTGCTATTTTTGCCCGGGACGCCACTTCAATAAGGATTGCCCACGACGCCACCGGCCAGCACCACAGGCAACAGGAGAAGCTCCTTTGAACGCCCCCGAAGCAAGACAACTACCACCGCCGGAAAACTGGCGGAGGCCCGGGCACATCGAGGCCGAAGCACCGCCCAGGGCCCAACCCAATGCTCCACGATAAGTACGGCCAACTGCCACAACCTCCCGTATATCATGGTGAACCTCGGATCACCACAGCGGGAGATGCGTGCCCTGATAGATTCAGCAGCCACGCATAATTTCATTAGCGCCAAGCTAGTGCAGCATCCTGAGACGGGTAGCTACGCACAAAGAACGGCCAAAATGGCCAAAGAACAGGCAACCCTGACCCTACGAGGAGAAACAAGCTTGGAAATGCAGATCGGTAGAAATAACTACGTCATACAGTGCATCATAGCAGAGGAATTAAGGGAGGACATCATTCTCGGTCTACCATGGCTTACGGAACACGAGGCTACCTTTGATTTCGCACGGCGTTGCATACACCACGGCATGAGGACCCGAGAAACCACTCATTGCCTGGTCGAGCAACACGACCCGCGTCCAGCGAATGACCCGATGGAACTTCCCCAGTTGAAGCATGACTTCCCTCGCGAGCAGGAACACAACCTCTATCAGCTACTAGAAGACTTCCCCGAAATTTGGAGGCCCTCGGCGCCACCTACGCGCACCCTGCAGCACGAGATTCATGTAAAAACCGATGCCCCTATACGCAGCCCAAATTACCGATATTCCGAAACAAAAAAGAAGATCATCGCCGAGCAAGTAGAAGAGATGCTGGCACGCGGTTTCATCGAGCCTAGCCAGTCACCACATAACTCGCCAATCGTCATCGTGGAGAAAAAGGATTCTACACCCCGGTTCTGCTTGGACTTTCGTAGGCTAAACGAAGCCACCATCAATGAGCCGGCGGTACTACCCTTGATCCACGAAACCATCAAAGATCTAGGTTCAGCGAGCATCTTCTCCTCACTTGACTTAAAGTCGGGGTACTGGCAGATAAGTTTACACCCCCAAGCCAAACCCTACACCGCGTTCACGACTCCGGATGGCGCAGCCTATCAGTTTCGAGTCATGCCATTCGGGCTCAAGACGGCACCAATGACCTTTCAGAGGCTGATGGCCCGGGAAGTACTGGTAGGGTACCTCCACAAATTCTGCCTCGTGTATTTAGATGACATCATCATTTACTCGGAATCATGGGAGCAGCACCTTCAACACCTCCGAAAGGTATTCGAACGACTACAGGAACATGGGCTCATATGCTCGCCAGAAAAATGCCACTTCGGGAAATCCACACTGCACTACCTAGGGCATATCGTTGGCCCAGAGGGAAACGAACCTCAACCAGGTCACGTGCAGCAGGTCATCAACGCCCCGCCCCCTACTAACCGAAAGGGGTTACGACAGTTCCTAGGCATATGCAATTGGCTACGCGAGTACATTCCCCGATTCGCCGACGTTGCGGCCCCTCTCACCGACCTACTAAGCACTAAAAAGCGCTGGACTTGGACCCCAGACGTTCAGCAAGCATTTCACCAAGTGAAACAATTGTTTCAGATACCGCTGAAGTTAGCCCGACCCGATGCTTCTCGCCCCTTCATTTTACAAACAGACGCCAGCAAATTTGGCATCGCCGCCGTGCTCTACCAGGAACGTCCCGATGGAGGTCGAGACGTCATCTCCTACGCCAGCACCCGGTTCCTGCCAGCCGAACAACGTTATCACTCCAACGAACAAGAGTGCCTAGCCGCCGTATGGGCGATAAAAAAATATCGGCCCTACTTAGAAGGCAGGCAGTTCACCCTCCGGACCGATAACCGCGCCCTCACCTGGCTCAACACCTTGAAGGACCAGCGAGCTAAACTCACGCGTTGGGCTCTCCTGCTACAGGAGTTCCACTTCACAATCGAGCATTGCCCCGGAAAGCACAACGAGTTGCCGGACGCGCTATCTCGACAGCCGACTGGACAGCCGGCCGAAGCAGTGTGGGATGACCCGACAGTACTGCTACCTCCCATTCACAACAAGCGCTTCGCCCAAAAACGTGTAACGGCCAGCCAACCCGCTAAGAAAGGATTTCCCAGGTTCCAGGAACCCGCTACAGGAAATCAGGCGGCCAGCAGCCAAACACCACACGGTGAGGACTCACCGAGGTATCAACGGGCAAGCAGCCGTGCTACCGTCACGGAGCCACCAGGCAAGCCATCCCTAAGCCTGCTGGACGCAGTCGAAGAAACGTTATGGGAGACCATTGCACAGGACCAAAGGCAGGATAATTACTGTCAAGATTTAGTCAACTCATGGCACCAAAGCTACTTCGTCGAGGACCCAACCCCGGATCTCGTAGCCGTCCAGGAGAATTATCGAATAGAGGATGGGTTGCTTTACCACCAGACGGATCAAGGCCCAAGACTGTTTGTCCCGGAGAGAAGCCGACCCAGGGTCATTTACCAATATCATGATCAAGACTTAGCTGGACATCCCGGCATCGCCGAAACAACACGAGCCATCCGCTCACATTTTCATTGGACGCGTTTACGAGAAGATGTCCGGAACTACGTCCGCCAATGCCTGCTCTGCTTGAGATGCAAGAAAGGCCGCCACCAAGCCAAAGCCACCCTGAGGCCTCACCAACCCAACCGAGCGTGGGACACGATTGCGCTCGACCTCATGGGACCCTACCCCTCGTCAGCCACCGGGAAGAAGTTCATCCTGGTAATAACCGACCTCTTCACCCGGTGGACTGAAGCCTTCGCTTTAGCCAAAGCCACCGCCCCCATCATCATCCGCACCTTGCGAAATGAAGTCTTTCCCCGCTTTGGGTACCCGAGCGCCATGCTGACCGATAACGGGCGTCAGTTCATCAGTGAACAATGGATGAGAGCCTGCCAGGAGTGGGATATCCAGCCATGGACGACCGCCATCTATCACCCCCGAGCCAACCCAACGGAGCGAAGGAATCAAGAAATAAAAAAGGGGCTCCGCCTGCATCTACAAGGAGGAAACCATCGCGAGTGGGACAAGCATCTTCCCGCGACCCTATTTAACTTACGGAATCGCCATAACACCGCCCTAGGGTGTTCCCCAGCATACGCCATGTTCGGAAAGGAATTAGACCGCCCCGGGGAATGGAGGTTCCGACACCCCACACTGCTGCCCGAAACGCCCCACGAACCACGGACCCACAACCGCGGAGCACGGGACACAGGCATCCGAAACCGAGCCATCGCCCAGCGCCAAGAAGCACCGGACGCCGACAACCCCACGTTTCAACCCCAGCAGTGGGTCATGGTGAAAAATCACCCTCTCTCAGACGCCATCGCCGGGATCCATGCAGGGTTCCAACCAAAATGGAGTGGACCCCACCAAATCTTGGACCAACTTGGCCCAAGCATCTATAGGGTCCAAAGAGGACAACAGGCCCTCAAAATTCACGCAGACCAACTCCGCCCCTTCTCTCCCTAACCTTTTTTTTTTTTGCCCGGATCGCGGACGCCAAAGGAGGGGGGAATTGATATGAACCGTTAAACAGATCGAATAAAAACAAAGGAAACGTACGCCGCCCGAAAGGCGCCCGAAGAACAAAGAATATTACATCTGTTTAACAAACCGCCGCGATCCTACGCAGAAGTATCTTTCAAAACCCTAAAATCATAAAAATAAGTGTCCTTACAACGAATTTCTAAAGTGCAGCAAGATTGCAACCATAAACTTTATTGGAGCCGGCCGGCCAAGAAAGGTGACAGCAAGCGAAATACGCCTCACGAATGTTTGCAGCTTAAATTAAGAATTTTTCACTAAAACGCCCTTAAAACAGAGTGCGCTCTGTTTTAATCACACATAAAGGATACCAGAAGATAGGAAAAATTAACCGCCACCTAATAAAACAAACCACAGGGCGCTAGCACATATACAAGTGGAGTAAAAGCAATTTTTCCATCAGGCAGCCAAACACGCGCCCGGGAGAGCGGCCGAGAGTTCAGCGGCCCGGGGAAAGGCATATTGTAACGAAGAAATCAGGGGCCACGACCGAGTACAGCGGGCAAAGATGCAGATTACAAATTAAATTTTAATTAACGGAAGGAAGCGTCCCAGAAAAGCGAAATTGGTCTCAAAAATCTTATAAAAATAGCGCGCAACCGATCAAAGCATAATAAACTTTTTAACACACGCCATAAGAATAATACTTAATTAAGCTTTACGCGGAACATTGCATTAAAAATTCCAAGTTGAGCTAATTTTTACTCAAAACATAGCAAATTGGGTGTCGTTAGAATCGGCATTTCATCAACTATTGATTGCGACTCAAACCAAGTCGATAATTGATCACGCCGCTCAATTAAATGCTATAATTCCAAGATATATCGAAATCGGGCAAAACATCCCTTCTACTTCGACCAATGAGCGTCGAGATCGCGTTGGACAAAGGACTGGCTCCTTTAAATAGTCAGACGCTGGCAGTAAGAAATCACTCAATCCAGGAGAGTCGAACCAGCAGACTCAGCCAGGAGAGTCGGACCAGCATCAACTCTGCCTCGGCGGGTCAATCCACCAGCAGCCACTTCAGCTTCCAGGACCACCAGCAGCCACTTCAGCTCCAGGACCACCAGCCGTTTCATCTACTGGACTTAGCTGTCTGCCGCATCTTCGTGGACTTAGAGCCAATCCACTTCATTGGACTCTGCTGTCTGCCGTCTTCGTGGGACTTGGGATTCGAGCCACTTCAGCTTCCAGGACCAGCTAGCAGCTCCAGCCTCTCCAGAGCCTATCACCCTCGTGGACTTAGAGCCAATCCTACGCATTGGACTCTGCTGCCTGCCGTCTTTGGAAAGCCACTTTCGCCAGCCGCCGCTCCGCCCAGGAGATCAGCACTGCCGCCGACGTTGCCGCCGCCGCTGCTCACAGCCCGCCGCCCCGTCGCCAGTCGCCACCGCCGCCGCTGCAACCGCCGAAGGAAGCCGCCAGCCGCCGCCTCCGCCAAAGGAGATCAGCACTGCCGCCGACGTTGCCGCCGCCGCTGCTCACAGCCCGCCGCCCCGTCGCCAGTCGCCACCGCCGCCGCTGCAACCGCCGAAGGAAGCCGCCAGCCGCCGCCTCCGCCAAGGAGATCCGCACTGCCGCCGACGTTGCCGCCGCCGCTGCTCTCAGCTCGCCGCCCCGTCGCCAGTCACCACCGCCGCCGCTGCAACCGCAGGAGGAAGCCGCCGGCCCCGCCTCCGAAGGACCACACCCGCTTCCAATCGCGGATGCCAATCCGCCATTTTCTTTTCTTTTTCTGTATATAAATGTTACCTAGTTATAAGCTTATTTGTATGTGTAAATATAATAAACTTTGTTCCAATCAAATCCAGTGTCTAGCTGAGGGTAACGCCCAACCACCCCTTCTTACGCCGACGCCATTGCAGTAACCCTACCGCTGAGCATAGACGTAGGCTTGTTAACATATATATACATGGTGCTGAACTTTAGCAAATTTAATAATTTCGGTTTTTTTTTAAATTGAAGGTTCTGTATAAATTGTTGATAAGCGTTTTTTATGAGAATTTTTTGATATGTTACTAAATACTTCTACATGCAACTGTTAAAAAAAAAACGATTTGAGTCACTTAACATGCTTCATTTCAAGAAAAACAGTAAAAAAACTCCTTGTTTTATATACAAATAGACAAGCCTAGTATACGGGTTTTTTTGATAGTTAAGTCGGCACTATATCTAACCTCGTTATTATTGGAGCTACAAAGTCAGTTAAGTAGGCAAATTAGTAGTATTTTTTTGGCGAATTACGATGGTGCAAACGGAAACAAAAGCGAACATCGCGTTCAGAATTCAACTTCCTATCGATTGTGAATATTGCATACTGACTGTCCCATTTGAAAAAATAGAACTTTTTGACATAACTCGCGAACTCGATGTTCGATTTTGATTCCGTTTTCACCATCGTAATTGGCGAAAAAAAATACTACTAGTTTGCCTACTTAACTAACTTTGTAGCTCCAATAAGAACGTGGTTAGCAATAGTGCCGACTTAACTATGAAAATCGTGTATTTATCCAAATAACTAATATTAAAACGTATTTTAATAAATGGAATGCTTTAATTTAAATCTGAGCGAGTGAATAAAAACTGTTGCTTGTATACGGCGCGTAAAAACTTAAATAATCTTCTCAGTTTCGACCTCTGATTCCTGCTCTATTATGAATGGATAAATATCAATTTACGCGAGAGGGAGATCTTTACCTGCAAAAGACCCAATCGAGTAGAACAAAAGTTTTTAGTGGGTTTTCTAAACAACAACGCCTCAATTATGTGCCGACTCATTGAGCATAAACTTATTATAATCGCAGGTGAGCAATCTCGATCGTTCATTGTAACTCACAGTTACAGAAACGTGACACAATTTAACCGCAGAATGGCCTTCCAATCTTCCGAACCTTTCCATTTTGCTACAAAAGCTTGTTACAGTTCCGTTTCTTGCTAATGATAGAAAGAGCTATGCGATGTAAATAATTGAAATGCAGTAAAACGCGGGTTTATTAAAAGACAAAATAGAAGAAAGTATTGGTTGGGCATAAAATTATTGACGAGGAGACTCTTAATGGTTGCGTTATTATTGAAGAGTTTGAAATTACAAAGGAATATAAGCGATCACGTAGGCTATTACGAGAGACAATTGAAAAACGACTTAAACATCAGATTCTCTGATTATACGTTACAAAATTGATGAAAGAATAGTGTTCACGGAATTAGAGAGCAGGGCGGGATTAAGCATTTCGAAGCCAACTAAAAGAAGTTAAACTTTTTCCTGTGGATCATACTTAAAAGTTCTTCTTTTGACAGTTTGCTTCAATTTAGAACCGTTTAATGTCGCTGTGATTTGATTTTTTCATAGGTTTTGTTTAAGCAAGCCATAGCAACCTGCAAGTCCGGCTCTGTGCAATAGACGTTTAAATATTTTAAAATTCGAACCGTTTTAACTCATTATATTCCGATATGGACGTTCACAATGAGGTAATTATTCTTCCATTTCATAACTTGATGCTATGTAATTTTTATTACGATGTTTCGTGCCTAACAAACGGCTAGTTGTCTCATTTTTATTTTATTGGCAATGTCCGTAAAAGCATATTCCTGTTGGAAGTGGCTACCAAAAATTCCACTCGCCTGTTCTGGAACGTGTAAATAATGTTGTAATAAATTAAAAATTGCGCTGCTAAAATTACCCGCACTTGGTTTAACGAGAGGTGTCTAATTATTCACGCCCAGTTTACAGGATTTTTCAATTCCGAATGGACCCGAAACGAATTTTGTTGTTACTCTCCGTATTTATGTTGTTTTCCTGACTAGAAGCTTCCATATGAATTAAAGGATTAAATATGAAAGGCGTATGAAAGTTTCTGTCGCTTTGAAAACGATTAACTTTTAAATGCGATCCGACTTTGCAATGCAGTTCGAATTATTGAAGGTTTTTATACAAGTAAATTTGATTGTGCAACATTATTTCCTTTTTTGTATCATTTGCTTTTATAATATTTACAGTTTGGAACGGAAAACCTTGTTAACTAAATATATAGGTGCAAGCATAACATTCACAGTCATTTTGTGTCTAGTATAATTTTATATTTTGATATAATAGATATTGCTAATATAAATTTCAAATTGTTGTTACAAATCGCATGCTTAAAATATATAATGCAGATTACACTGCATCGATGCTGTAAGAAGTTATCTTAACACCTCTTTATTCTTAAATTTGATGTAATTAAATAAACATATTAAATATTTTTATAATGAAATTGTGCACTTAAATTCGTATGGCAGTGAAGAAGTTTTATTATAAATATTATTATACATCCTTATAATAATTTTATTCAAATATATTACAGTTAGAATCTTCTTATACCTTCCTTAGAAAATTGCTTATCATACAACCTATATTTCAATAACTACCAGATTAGAATTGTTTAATTGCATTAATCTAGAAATTTTCAACAAAAAACTGAATTTAAGATAATCTTGTTCATTCCTTCATTCTCATTCATTATCTTTAGCCTACATACTTATAATTGACACACATGGATTGTTATAATTAAATTGCAATCAATTAAGGCTTAATAAAATCAAATCGCATTTTCTAATTATAATCAAGTTACTTGTTTAACCACTCCTACAAAATATTTCTGTCACCATTGATACTTGTGGCTTACAAAATGGACAATTTTCACTTTTTAATTATTAAACTGAAACCTACCCGGCTTTTATTAAGCAATTACAGTCGTTTTGATTTCGAATTTTTATGTTTTTGTATTCTGTACAGATTGTGATAATTATTCGCACTCACTTTGCGGCGTTCTACTGTATTCTTGGGCGTTCGACTCTGGTCTGCACTGCCACTTCTCTCGGTGCGGGTACAAGTTTCTCGCTCCTGCTTTGCTCACACAATCGTTTAATGTGGTACTGCATTTATATGTCAGCTAAATTCAGTTGTATTACGTTGCTGGATCTTGGTTTTGCTATTTGCGGGCTCGCAAAAGTGGCGATATACTGCACAGCTTTGTTAAATAGTGTTGTGGTATTAATTTTCGACGATTTGTACCAATACCGGTTTACAAATAGATTTTGTTGAAGTTCAAATTTTGCCGACACTTTTTCAACGGTTATTTTCACAAAGAGAATTTGTTTCTTTATATAAATAAATAATCGACTAAAGATTGTTATGGCAAACAACAAATTGTATTATCAACATTTTTATTATCAGGTTAAACGTAATTTTTCCCACATTTTAGGTTAGAACTGTTATAACTGTTTCAAGCAAAACAACTCCTGGAGTCCCACTAGCAGTTTTGAAAGCTAGATATAGCTATAATTCGAGTAAATAAACTTATGCTAATGCATTAATTGCTATAATAATGCTTTAAATGAATGTTCCAGAGTGCAGCTAAGTCTGTCAAACCACAATCAGAAAACCGCAGAGCTGTTGCATTTTTAACAAATTTAGTGCTGACTGTCTTGCAACCTTGCTATTGCCTTATTCAAAATACATCACATCTAAATGAACAACTATAGCTTTAATACTGCTATTCGATTAAATTTTGATATCTCATCATCATACTACTTTGCGTAAGTAAAACATTACTAACGATGTTGATTATATGAGTGATAAAATTGTGTGCATAAGATGCTTTTACCTGTTAAGATGCCGATGCAATACTATAAAGTTAGACAGTTACGGAGTAAGCTTTATAGTTGAAGACCCTTTTATTATAATTCTACTTACAATAGTATATAAGCTAATGACTTTTAAGTCGTTCCATGTTCCATATATTCAGACTTAGGATTGAAGCGGATAGTACGGCGAATGCAGCCCTTTCTACCTTTTAATTTTAGTTGGGTTGACATAGTTGTAATCTTCAAATTGCTAAAGATGATTGCTAACTATTAGCTACTCGCATACTTGTACACCTTTTGTAAAGCGCAATTGATAAAGTAGAGCAAGTCTGCATGCTCAAAAATTGGGCCACTTTCAAAATTGCACTATACTTTTCAAGTTGCATACATTTTAAAAATTGAACATACTGGAATTGCCCAATTTTAAAATTGTCTTACGTGTTGGTTATATAAAGTTGCGCAATAAATGTTTTAGTGCAACTGTTCCTCAAAGCAGTCTTGGCGTGTTTTCTGTTTGTTTTGAAAATTGTAAAAAATTGCAGTGTGAAAAGACTTTATGTCTAATAGGTTTAGTTGAAGACAATTAGTGCATATGAAAGAAAAAAAAAAGACAATATGTACCACTGTACCATTGATGTGGTATTAAACGCTTCTATTGAAAATATTGAAAAAAATCATAGTTTGCAAACACAGTACACCAATGAATTTGCACTCCAAAAGAGACAATCTAGGCTCGGACATCAAATTGCGCAGTAATTTATATAAAATAATATAGTTTAGGGCCGCAGGAATGTTGTAGGAGGAAATTGTGTAAGTAAATTCACCCTGTCTGCACCAGTGTATTACAAAACAGCTTAAGCCGGTAAAGATTGTTAGGTTATTTGCAGTCATTGTTATTGTTGTAATACTCTATACCGACTATAGATTAAAAAATTATGCGTTGACGTCAAATCAATGACAATTAAGATTGGAGTGCACCTAATATCTAAAATTGAGTGTTCTCTGGAGTGCACCTAGTGCTTACAGCAATTAATAAATGCGAAATATGTCTCACCAGTTGGCTGTAGACATTGTATCTCGAGAACGAAATAACCTATCATAACGATTTCTGTTCCAGTTTCTGTGGAATATTAATGCAAAGAACTTCAAAGCTTTTGAGTGAAATTGATCGTTTGTTTTCGGGTTATCAGTAATAATCGTTAAGCGGTTGTGTAACTACGCTGACAGTTTGGTGTAATATTACAGCCCTCGGCTGTTAAGTTTAAGGTCACGAGTTCAAAACTCGGTACCGGATGTATTTTTAAATAGTTATTGAAAGATTCGGATAGAAAGGGCTACCCATTATCACTCTTTAATGTAAAATGCCACATTATAAGCGTTCTGTGCCCCATCCGTATTGTCCAATAACGGTAACTCAATTTTAAACTAATTTCCTCCATCTAAGCTTTGCAATAATTTACTCTCAGCTCCTTTAGCCGAAGTAGTCGAACATGTGGCGCGATTATGTATATAACATAATATGATAACGACCATACCGCACTGAAGCACTATTTCAACAGATTACAAAGACTAAATGTGTAGTTCAAAAACTCAAGAAAACTACCAAATGCGAAGTAGAATCAAGTTTATTAACCACGTTAATCAAAACAAAACAAAAATATCAGGATCAAAACGCAATGATCAATTGTCAATACAATTCACAAATAAGAAATATCGGAGCTTTAAAATATTCTATGGTTAATAGTAACCGAATTATACGCAACAGGCGGAAACTGAATAGGGACGAGCGTGTACAGTCTTGTTCATTAAAGTGATGTACAGCTGATTGCAATTAAAAGTGGGACAAGTCTTGAGACTACTTTTTGCGTTTTTAATAAAGTGTGAAACTTTCTCTAACTTATATTTCCGTAGGTGAATACATAAAATATTATTAAAGATAGAAGCATAAGAAAAGGAACATAATTACGAGTATTTAATATGTTATTGTACTTCATATTACAATATTACGTATTAGCTGTCTCAGTTTTATTTGCAATCAGCTGTACATCATTTCTGCTCTGCGAATATGAATTAAGTTCACAAAGTTAAAAGATCTGTTGTACATACAAATCTTTTGAAAGTATAAATCTATGTCTATAAGCCGTTCGCGATCTTTTTGGGACAGAGTTGGCTATGATTTTTTCTTTTCATGTTGGACTAACTGATTCGGTGATGTAGCGGATACAACTTTATTTTTCTGTCACTGTCTGTTGGACATTTTCTTGCCACCGCATTGCCAGATTTATTATTTTAATATTCGTAAGAAAATAAATGATTTATCAAGTGTGTAAAAATAATTTTAATTTCCGTCAAAGGAAAAGTCAAATTGCTCAAAATAATTTTGTTACAACAAAACATTTCCATTAAACGATGCTACTTCGAATTTAAAGAGGACAGACCAGATTTAAAAGAACACGAGTTGATGTCGAGACTAGAGAATATATTTTCTGTACGTTAAAATGATGCATTATTGTTAAATACTTGTAATAACGTAATGTTAAACCGATGGTTCAAAGAAGATCAACAGAGATGAAAATAGAATAGTACGCAAGTATCATACCTGTTAAATAATGCAGAACACTACAAGCCGTGTTTACACGATCAAAAGTACTATGGTCGCATTCGTGCATTTCTATTTTCGGGTTTTTGTAAACAAACTTCCCGTAACTTTTAATAACTATATTATCACATAAAACAATTACTTATTATGCCTATTAATTGTGTTTTTCAAAACTATTGACATAGCTTCAAATGGAAGTCCATTTTGTTAAATAGTCGTATCTGGTTATTGAACGCTGCCAAGCACCCAAGCAAAGAGCCGTGTGCGTTTTAACATAGTGTAAAAGTGTCTCCGATGCTTACGCTACATAACCTATAAATTTCTTGTTCATCGCTTTGAAAACACGCACTGTATTTGTCACAATCAACAGGTAAACCTAATATTCTAACAGAAGATATTAGTTAAACCTTATATTTTGCAGCAGAGGTAAGGGGTTGTCACAGGCAAGAATTTAACGGCTACTGCGCTTGCAGATGAGTATCAACGGTGTTATGCTACATAACCTATAAATTTCTTGTTCATCGCTTTGAAAACACGCACTGTATTTGTCACAATCAACAGGTAAACCTACTATTCTAACATAAGAAGTTAGTTAAACCTTATATTTTGCAGCAGAGGCAAGAGGTTGTCACAGGCAAGAATTCAACTGCTACTGCGCTTGCAGATGAGTATCAACGACGTTATGTAACCAAATCGTCGTATTCCATCTCTGAGAACTTTTACTGCAACTGAATGTCTTCCGAGCTTTAGCATTCAGTACGAACGAGTTATTCATCAGGTTGTTGCTGCGGAGGAGAACATCCTTGCCATAGTCGAGCGCAGTCTCAGCGCATCCCATACTGCCAAACCAGCAGATGGACAAACAATTCGCCCAGTAGGAAATGCCCTCTCTTTTAAAATGCATGAGTAAATGATGGATACTTCCCATCGCTTGGGGAAGCCAACATCTGATAAAACAAGACCAAGAGGAATCATCGTGAAATTCGTTAGAATATTGGACAAGGAAAAGTTTCTAAGGTGCAGAAAGATTAAACGTAATCTGAAGTTAAGTGATATCAATTTGGAATTAGTTAATATGGCAAAAAGCAATAACTCTGCGTAAATTAATGAATCTCTCTCGTCGTTAAATCGACAGCTGTTTGCGACAGCTAGAGATTATAAAAAGGAGAAGAATATTAAATATCTTAAAATCTAAAAATGGCAGGATTTATATGAGGGCAAAAGATAATAGTAGAATAGCCGAAATTAAAAATATTCTCTTTTGCATTTTTTAGAACACTACGTAGATTCTGTTTTATTTTTATTTGTATTTCTATACAGTTTGTGGTTTATGGTTGTCATAGGAACAGTTTATCGAAGGCAGGAGTTTGGATGCGCTGACTTTATTGATACGTTGGAGGACTCCTTTTGACTTATTGCACATATGACGGACGAGTTAGTGGTTCTGGGTGATTTTAACATAGATATGTTATCTATAAATGATAAAAGTACTGAAAAATTATTTTATATGATGGAGAGTTGGGGGTTTAAGCAACTAATTGAGACACCCACACGCATTACTAAAAACAGCTCTACATTACTGGACCTTATTTTGGTAAACGGTAAAAAATATATAGTCAATTACGGTGCGACTGATGTACATGGATTATCCGATCATTGTTTGGTTTATTGTGACTACCCTATTAAATGTAAATTGCATCGCAAAAGTGTTTTGTATACTTACAGCGATTTTGCTAATTTTGATTATGAGGAGTTCTATAACGACCGTCAGTCTCTTCCATGGCACAATTTAATAAATTTAATCAATATAAATGATAAAATTTAAATGTTCAACACAAACCTAGTAAACTTATTTCATTTCCATGCGCCTGTTAAAACTGTGAAAATTTCTAGACCCAAAGCTCCATGGATGACTCCAAATATAAAATTAATGATGTCTCTTAGAGATAAAGCCTTAATAAAATTTAAAAAGACGAAAAAACCCGGGCACTGGGAATATTATAAATCTATACGTAACAATACATCATTTGCTATTAAACAAGACAAAAAGGCATACTTTAATTATCAATTATTAAATCAAAATGGGTTTAATACTATTTGGAAAGAGCTGAAAAAAATTAACATAACTGACAGCCATGGAAAAATAGAAATTCCTCATAGTCTAAGTGATCCTAATAAGATCAATAATGCTTTCATTGATTCGGCTAAGGCCATGTCTTGGATTACTAACAAAGATCTTTTAACTTTTTACTCAAACAATAATTTACAAAATTTTGAAACTAAATTTACTTTTAATACTATCACCGCGGATGTGGCAAAAATCATAAATAAAATGAAAACGAATGCTGTTGGATCTGATAATTTAAGTGTAAAAATGATAAAACTCTGCTGATTGTTTTTATTACCTATAATAACCAACAATATTAATTCATGTATACTCAGTTCCACATTTCCTAACACTTGGAAAAATGCCCAAGTCATACCAATTCCCAAAATTAGCACACCGACTGACTACAAGGACCAGCTGGGGTCTCAAGCCCCGTGTCACCAAATGGCTATACACGGTGGTTACAAGACCAATAATAACATATGCTGCTCTTGTTTGGTGGCCAGCAACCAGCAAGGCAACAATTAGAAACAGCCTCAACAGACTACAGAGATTGGCTTGTTTAGGCATAACTGGAGCAATGCGCACTGCTCCTACGGCAGCTCTGGAGGTGCTTCTGGGCGTCCGCCCCTCCACCTAGTGATTGAAGCGGAGGCCAGGATATCAGCCTACAGACTAAGCCAAGGCCAGATGTGGGCTATGAAAGGGGAACAAGTGGGACACTCAGGGATCATCCAACATTTTGAGAAGGTCCCAGAACTTCTCACAAGGAGCGACTTCATGGCTCCGCTTTACATGTTCTATAAAGCATTTCAGGTACTCATCCCTGATAGGAACGATTGGTGTCAGCAACAGCGTCTTCTCACTCCAAGGGGACTTCTTTGGTACACAGACGGCTCCAGGATGGCGGGGGGATCTGGTGCTGGCATCTACGGCTGTAGGCCGAGGGTCAAACTCACCGTTGCCCTAGGAAAACATGCCACTGTATTCCAGGCGGAGGTATTTGCCATCCTAACCTGTGCTCAGGAGAACCTTCAAAGAGGTTATTCCAATCTGCATATTTACATCTGCACAGACAGTCAGGCAGCACTAAGAGCATTGAGTTCACCCAGAATCAATTCCAGGTTGGTTCTGGAATGTTGCCAGACACTGAACAGACTCGGTACAACAAACTGGGTGAAACTACTATGGGTACCAGGCCATAGTGAAATAGAGGGTAACGAAGAAGCTGACGCTCTAGCCAGAAGAGGTTCTCAAGAGCCGCTCATCGGCCCTGAGCGAGGCCTATCGTAGGCCTCGCCCTGAGCCGGCTTTAGGAATTACCCGTGCCACCGCAAAGCGACAAGTTGAGCGCTGGTTAAGTAACCAATCCAGCGCCAACTGGGCCTCGGTACCAAGGGCAAAACTCCTCATCGGGGAAATGTCGCCTACCAACACCTTTACTCTCCTGTCAATGAGCAGGAAAAACATTAGGATCGTGACTGGTTTACTAACAGGACACGGTCACTTACAGAAGCACTTATTCACAATTGGAATCGTAAATGATGCCACCTGCAGAAAGTGCCATTTGGAGGAAGAAACCTCAATTCATGTTTTATGTCAATGTGTGGCTCTCCTAACACTGCGACATAAACATTTTGGAGCCGGCCTGGTGGAACCCCAGGCAATAAGGGACGTTCCTATGGGTAGGATTCTTTCCTTCGCGTTGGAAACCGGCCTCTTCGAACGAGACCCATAACAAATTAGGTAGGAGCACAATGGACCAATAGGTCTCAGTGCAGCTTACAGCAAGCCCCATCAGAAGAAGAAGAAGAAGACTACAAGGACCTGAGCCCGATTAGTATTCTGCCATGTCTTTCGAAGGTACTTGAGAAAGTTATGACATTACAAATAAGGCATTACGTTGGAACTTTTGAAATCATTGCAGATACTCAATCTGGCTTTAGACCAGGCTATAGCTGTACAACTGCAGTTTTAAATATAACTGACGATATCTTCACTGCTCTTGACAATAACAGACTAACTACAATTATTATGCTAGACTATTCCAAACTTTCGACACGATAAGTCATGACGTGTTAATTGCTATTCTACACTATATCGGTTTTGATGAAAGTGCAATGGATTTTTTTAAAAGCTATTTAACTGACAGGACTCAAACTGTAGTAGTCAAAGACACAAAATCTGAATCGTTAAAAATTACACAGAGAGTGTCTCAAGGATCAATTCTGCTTCCGCTGCTCTATAATATTTATACTTTTAAATTGAGTAGTGCATTAAAGTACTGTCAATATCACCTATACGCAGACGATACTCAATTAACTTATACTTTTGATTCTGATAATGTTCATGTAGCAAATTTAGAAATAAATACTTACCTTAAAAATCTTATTGAATTTTCGGAAAAACATCACCTAAGAAATAATGCTTCAAAATCCTACGTAATGGTATTTGGTGGGATTAAAGCGAGAGACATTAAACTAAATATTGATATTAAAGTAAACAATTCCACATTACAAGTCAAAGATTGTGTAAAAAACTTAGGTTTACTTATTGATGATAAATTACGATTTAAAAAACAAGTTTCTGCCACTTTACAAATATGTTACTTGAATTTAAAAATGATCTACTACAACCGTCTCTTGCTTAATAAAAGAATTAAATCTATACTTTGTGAGTCTCTTGTTTTATCTCATTTCAATTATTGTGACAGCGTATATGGGCCGGGTATAGACAGTGCGGACAGTAAAAGAATTCAGCATATGCAAAATAGATGCCTGAGGTTTATTTATGGTATTAGAAAATTTGATCACATAACACATAAAATTAACGAAATTAAATGGTTAAAAAATATGCACAATCGTAGAATACTTCATTCAGCCACATTGTTTCATAAAATTATCTCAAATAAAGTACCCTCTTGTTTACTTAATAAAATTGAATTTCGATGTGATGTTCATAGTGTTAATACGCGAAATAGAAATCTAATTACGCCTCCATATCATAAAACTGCAATGTATGAGCGATCCATTTCTTCCGATATAGCTTATTTATACAATTCTTTGCCAGAGTATTTCAAAACCTGTTCACCTAAGAAATTTAACTCTAATCTGTTTGAAATTCTACTTAATCACCAAATCTTACATATATGTTTAACATTACGATAGTATTATTGGTCTACAGTTAGTGTCGTTAATTATTTAATATTTTTTATCTAAGTGGAAGAGCAGATGCTATTTTAAATAGTAATCTGAGTTTGCCCTTTTGGTAGCCGGAACAACTTTAATAATGCTATTACTTTTAGTTTTAACCCTAACACTAAATATATATATATATATATATATATTTATTGAGATGGTATTTAGCCCGTTACTCAACTCTGCTTGCAGCATAGATAATTAAAGCAAGTCAATAAAGCACAGAGCTGGGGTAAAGCAGACAACTGCAAGAAGTTACATCAGAAATTTTAATTCGTAATTACATTGGTAAAGCATTGCCGATATTAAATTGAATTACTTCAGAATAAATGGCAATAAGGCAGAGCTCAATTCGTAAATTAGAGTCACAGAAATATCAATTAGCATAAATTAAGAGGTTGGTGCAAAGTAAAGCCAATCAAAAATTCAACAAATCTATCACCAAAGGGTTTATTACATGCGGGTTAAATAAATCTACATGTCAGTATAATTGAATAAGTACAGTTCTACGAACTTTTTAAATAAAGGTAAAAAGGACAGAATGTTCTCAATACAGTGCAAAGAGAGCACAATACTAGACCGAATAAGGCTATCGAAAATGGAACGATATTATTTGAAGATTGGTGAAAATCAGACAACTTTTATAAAATGCAAGAAATTCACACAACAGGAAATGAACGAGATTTGTGTTTATAAAAATGAGTCAGTAAAATGACATAAGTGAACAGACAATCCAAATAAAACATAGTGAGTGGCGCTATAACCTAGTTTAAATAAGAACATGAATAAACAATAATTGTAGAATTAACATCTTGTACATTTTAATAATATAAGTTAAAATTTAGTTTGTAAGTATCTGATTTGTACTTAGTTAACATCCACATTTATGAAGCCAGATAGGCAATTGTTGTTAACTAAACAAGGAGAAACAATTGAAATAAATTATTTGCTGCCAGTTGAATTTGCATCTCCATATTAATTGCATTTTAACCCGTTTACAATTATAATATATTGAAACTAATTATACCATTGTGATCAGCAAATTGTGGAGCATAAGTGAAAGTGTGGGCAACGTTTTTCCAATCCAAAAGTTATTGCACTACAGCAAGCTTCCGAACTTGAATCGGTGGCCAGCTCAAATTTCCGAGGGTCGACTGCAATCAAACCAGGGGTCCAAGACCGAAGCTGACGACTGCGAGGGATCGTGTGGAGCTGTAGCACCAAGGCCACCATCATCTACATCGAGGGCGGCGACATATAGAGAAGATCCAGCTTGGGGCTCCGTCCGGAAGAACGTACCATCACCTGAAAAGTTCAAGATATCGTAAAAACTTCATTGACAGTTTGAGGAGCCGGAAATTTATGTACCAGCGAGACGTTACCATTTCGACTAAGCAGCAGGCAAGTCTCCAGATAAATTATTTTGCCAATAATTAGCCAAATTAGAATTGTGAGGTTAAGTGAGCAAATAACAACTGAATTAACCCAAACGGCGTCGGTTTACGTCACGAAACAATAGTCTAAAAACAAAACACCATTAGTGACGCTTAATAAAGGGCGAGATTTTAATTACCTGATAATTTGTTCATAGATTTGCCTTTGAATTAACTAGTAAATACACCAGAACGAACCGCACAAAAATTCAATTTGTTGATAGATAAATTTTGACAGCGTAGCGAGTCTGCGCGTTGCTGCTTTTCAATTTCACAGCCCAGTGGCGTAACACGGGGGTTTAAATATGAACATGTCGGTGAACCTAACTTGCAGATTTTGAGTTTCATGCCTACTGAAGCTAGCCATATAATAAATTTACTTGCAGATGTGCGAATTACTATAAAGGGCAAAACATTACAATCAATGAACCCATTTATACAATTATTTAATTACTTTTGATCAGCCAAAATTTTATTTAATTAAAAACATAATAGGATGTGTAGTGAGTTCATTAATTAATTTTAATTATCATCATATCACTACAATAATTTGTCTACATGTTTTATTATATATTGAATTGGTTACCAATAAATGCAATTATTATTATTATTATGTAAAAGCAAAATTTATTGAATTGCGTATTTTAACTTTTCCGTGTATCTATCTACATTTATTACTGTTTACTCTATTTTAAAGGTAACATACATCTTTTTGCTACCTACAACAATGTTCATTCTTACAGTAAATGTGCTCATGTGAAGAGCAAGAGGTAAATAACAAATTAATACTCATGCAACTGAAGGATTCTCTGATTATAAATCCTTACTCCACACTCACAACAAAATCTATCAGGATTCTATAAACAAATAAATAGTATTAAAACACAATTGCATGAAAAGCGTAAAGTAAGTTACTTTTTAAAATAAATTATACGTTTTAAATGGTTTTTTTATGAACCCTTTCTTTAAGCCAATTAGGTATTTTTTTGTAGAAAAAGTAGGTAATAAAATGGGACATTTTACTTACCATGTTGATTTACACACCACTAAGAACAACGCACGAAATGAAGAATTACAAAAGCCACTGCACACTAGAACTTTTAAGTAATAATGTTACTTATAGGTAGTTTATCAGGTGGGATTGACTACCCGAGTTTTTGGGATAGGAAGTAGACACTTAAATACTTATGCAAATTCCCCATCATAACAATAAAACTGTTAAGGACTTTATAAACTTTTGCCGCCTCTCTTACATTCTGAATTCGTACTGTGCGCAGTAGACTGCCTCGCCGGCATCCGATTCCAAAAACACTTACGTTTCATCTGTCAACGTGGCAGCATGCAAACAGGTCCGCTCTACGAAAGCTAATTCTTGTAAATGTTCAAATGTTCAGTGTGTTGTTTATTGCTAATAAAGTAACATATTTCCGGCTTTCAACGAGTGTATTTATTCAGTGAAACCTACAATCATACAGTCCACAAATTCCAAGGCGAGCTGGCGATCAGCGGTTTTCCAGATAGCGAAAAACTGAGAAGGCTACAAACAGTGTACCTTCGATCCTGATTAGTGCTCAAACATTGGTCCTACAGAACCGGATTAAACCACATTAGGTCATTGCGGGTCCAAAACAGCGACAGCATTCGACAACATTGGTCATAGGCAAGTACAAAGCATATTCAGTTTGTATTGCATCGCATGCAATCGGCCGCAAGGAAGCAGCGTCCAAATTCGCAGCAACGCGTGGAACGAAGAGGGCGCATGCGGTGCCCGTAACGAGAGGAAGGAAGACAGCAGACGGTGCTATCAACGCCAAGATTCGTGCACGTGGGCATTGCAGCTGCTAGCCAGACGGTAGTAGGAACAGAAAACCGGCAAGGCGGCACACACCAATATCAAATGTAAGCCTGATTTTCCTATGCATAAATTTGGTTTATTTCGTCTGTGTTTGCATGTGTGCATAATTTCAGCTGCGTATTATTGCGTAAACAAATGGTTTATGAGTCATATAAACATTTTAATTGCGTGAAATGCCAAGCTATTACGTTTGTTAGCGATATACCCTGCATGTTTCATAAATAATCCCGCGTTGTACCAAGGCCGTTTTCTGCGTCGTAAGCTACAAGTTTCTCGCGTTGTTAGCAAGCGCTGTCTGCGGTATAAACAAATTCGCGCCAGAGGCGTGCGAAAGGGTTTTATCATTAAAGAATATTTCAGATTCTGCAAGTAGTAAGGCTACCGCGCGTAGCATTTTGCCTGAAATATCACAGATAGTTGACCCGTTGGGTCCGCGTACCAGAAGCGTACAAAATTCACGCCAGAGGCGTACGAAAAGTTAGTTCGATCTGTTAAATTGTTTTAATCTCAACAATTATGGATCCGCTTGTAAGAGTACGTGGCTCTATCAAGGGAAAGCTTACGCGTTTCTCAAATTACGGGCAATCTTTGCAAAAAATTCATGATGAAGATCAATTCTTATCTAGCGCTCAGATTATTCAATTGCAAAAAAGATTGAATGATACAGCCACCTTGTTATCGGAATATTATGCGGTTCATGAACAAATTTTAGAAACCAGTGAGGATACAGAATCTGAAATGCAGCAACAAGTTGAATTTGAGGATTCTTATTATTTTGCAATTTCACAAGCTGAATATTTGATTAATGAATACAACAAACAGTCTGATGTTGCATTAGATCGTTCTGGATCGCCTGCTGGTAGCGTAAGATCAACGCATTCAAATTGCAGTTTACATTGCAATAATCAAGCTGTACGCCTTCCTGCCATTTCTATTCCCAAATATTCAGGGAACGTTTCAGAATGGTTAGAGTTTCGTGAGATTTTTATTAGTTTAATTCATGAGAATCAAGCGTTAACTAATATTCAAAAGCTGCATTACTTAAAGGCTAGGTTACAGGGTGATGCAAGCCAAATTATAAAAAGTTTAGAGTTTACTGCGAGTAATTATACTCTAGCTTGGGATGCATTGTGCAATCGATACAATGATCCAAAAATTCTGGTTCATAACCACCTCAAGGCTATATTTGAACTTGAATCTTGCAGTAAGGAATCTGCAACTAAATTACGTACGATTAGCGATATGTTATTCAAACATTTTGCAGCAATCAAATCATTAGCTACCGAAAGCGAGCTTCTTGATTTTGTTATAATTTATGTAGTTTCTAAAAAACTGGACCCCACTACATTTCGTGAATGGGAGGTCCTTAGAAACCGGTCAACTTCTGACCTGCCTAATCTTGATGAGTTCAAGGAATTCTTGCAAAATACGGCAAATCTTCTAGAAACTCTGGAAGTAAAAAATGTTAAGCTTGTACCCGAAAGGTCTTCCAAGGTACATTCGAAATCATTTGTGTCAGGTACCCCTTCGTGTCCACTTTGTAAAGGATCTCATTCCTTGTACAAATGCGATAAGTTTGTCAAGATGTCTGTTCTTGACAGAAAGTCAAAGGCAAAAGAGCTCCGCGTATGCTTTAATTGCCTAACTCAGGGTCACCTATCGAGCCTTTGTAGCTCCAAATATACGTGTAGAAAGTGCAAATCAAGGCACAACACACTTCTTCATGAGGATAAGCCTCAGAACGCTTCTTCTAGTCAACCAGGATCTGCGATGTCGGCAGAAACCCCTGTTGAACTAAACCAATCGATTTCGGCATTCTGTTCGAATGCTTTTCAGGTACTCTTACCGACGGCTACCGCTAAACTCATCGCTGATGATGGTACGCCTCATGTTGTGCGAATCCTGCTGGATTCCGGTTCCCAATCGAACTTTATACGTTCAGATTTGTGTAAAAAGTTGAAGCTTCCAACTCGCGAAGTCAACGTTACTGTTTCTGGCTTAAGTAAAGCCACTTCTCAAATCAAGGCTAGGTGTGATATCAAGCTGCAAGCCCCTCACACTTCATACGGCATTGGCCTATCCTGTCTTGTTCTCGATGAGATTACGGGTGTTACCCCAAGTTTTCGCGTCCAGCGAAACAGCTTCAAGGTTCCTGATAACATCAAGTTATCAGATCTGTCCTACGACCAACCGGGCACCATCGACATTTTGATTGGTTCGCCCATTTTCTGGCAGCTCCTTTGTATTGGACAAATTGGTCTAGGCCCAAATCTTCCCATCCTCCAAAGGACTCGTTTTGGTTGGATTGTTTCTGGCCCCACAGGCCCCCCTTCTGCGTACCCTGTACAGTGCAATCTTAGCACGATCGAGGATGCTTCTGATCCCATTGCTAGGTTTTGGCAACTCGAACATTACCCAGAGGAAAAGGTTCGCACAAATGAAGAGAACGCCTGTGAGGCACATTTCGTGCAAAATACTCAACGAGAAGCGAATGGTCGATTCGTTGTCTCTATCCCTTTCAAGAAGCCTGTAGAGGTACTGGGCGATTCATTGCAAATCGCTCAGAAAAGATTCTTATCATTAGAGAAGCGGTTACAAGCGAACCCTGACTTGTCCAATCGCTATTCGAGTTTCATGAATGAATATTCTGAATTAGGTCATATGTCCGTTTCAAACCCCAATTCAAACGAGATATCCTATTATCTACCCCACCACGGAGTCTTAAAAGAGGAAAGCCTGACAACTAAACTCCGAGTTGTATTCAATGGTTCTCAAGCAACCACTTCCGGGCAATCTCTGAACAACATTCAGATGGTTGGCCCAACCGTGCAGCAAGACTTATTTTCAATTCTTGTTCGCTTTCGCAAGCATTTATTCGCTATATCAGCTGATATCGAGAAGATGTATCGCCAGGTTCTGGTGAATCCTAACCATAGGCCCCTTCAGAGAATCTTGTGGCGACCCTCATCAGCTGAGCCTCTTCGGTCGTACGACCTGAATACGGTTACGTATGGCACCGCTTCAGCATCTTTTCTTGCTATTCGATGCTTTACCCAATTGGGCATCGAATGTGAGGCTTCAAATCCCGAAGTCTCTCGAATCATAAAGGAGGACTTTTACGTCGACGACCTTCTGACAGGTGCCGACACTCCTGAGAAAGCGCGTACTCTCTGCTCAAACTTGGATCAGATTCTTGAGTCAGGCTGCTTCAAACTTAGAAAGTGGATTTCTAACTCTCCAGAAGTTCTCGATGGAATACCAGATTCCGATTTGCATCCGGGTGTTCTTGATTTCAGTGCACATGAGCACACAAACACCCTTGGTTTGATTTGGTCCTTTAAAAGCGATCATCTGATGTTCAATATTTCAAATTCTACAAGTATTAAGGCTACGAAGCGTAGCATCTTGTCTGAAATATCGCAGATATTCGACCCGTTGGGTCTTCTAAGTCCATGCACCATGGGTGCCAAGGTTCTTTTGCAACAGCTTTGGATGGAAAAGCTGGATTGGGATGAACCCGTTCCTAAAGCCATACAAGAAAAATGGTTAACCTATCGCAGTGAGCTTCTCATGCTCAATGACTTAGCAATTCCTCGTCACGTCCTCTGTCGGAGCGTGGTCGAGATAGAGCTCCATGGTTTCTGCGACGCCTCTAACAATAGTTACGGTGCGTCGATATACCTACGTTCCAAGAATCAGGAAGGGGAAGTACAGGTTTACCTTCTCTGTTCCAAGGCCAAGGTAGCCCCTTTAAAGCCCTTGACAATCCCGAAGCTCGAGCTCTGCGGAGCTGTTCTTCTAAGCAAACTTTCCGTGCAAGTCATAAAGGCACTTGATTTGCCCATATCTAGAATCTGTCTGTGGACAGATTCCACAATAGTGCTAGGATGGTTGAAAACCAGTCCAAATCTTCTTAAGACCTTTGTGTGCAACAGAGTTGCTGATGTTCAGCAACTCACCTTTGATGCCACTTGGCGGCATGTTCCCACAACGTCTAATCCTGCTGATCTTCTCACTAGGAGAATCACCCCTTTAGGTTTGAAAGGATTGAGCTTTTGGTGGCATGGTCCCACCTGGCTAAGCGAAGGTGAGGCCTCTTGGCCTACTTCCAAACATGTTCGTGCTGAGCTTCCAGAATTCAAAAAGGAAGTTCAGAGTGTTCCTGTAACCTCTGTTGAACCATTTCCGTTCAATCAGTATTCAAGCTTTGCTCGCTTACAACGAGTCATAGCTTATTGCTTTCGTTTTCATAACAATGCGCGAGCCCCCAAAGCTGATCGTCTTTCTGGGCCCCTTTCTACAGATGAACTGCAATCATCTATTGTAAGGCTTGCCAGGTTCTCCCAACGCGAGTCATTTCCTGACGAACTTAAACTGTTGTCACAGAGCAAGCCTGTGAAACAATCTTCTGCTTTGATATCCCTGAATCCCTTTCTGGATTCCGAGGGACTGCTAAGAGTTGGTGGTAGGCTCCACAACTCTCAATTACCCTTTGACAAGAAGTTTCCTCTAGTGATTTCTGGCAAACATCCATTCGCCAAACTCCTAGTATCGCATGAGCATCTTCGGCTTCTCCATGCCGGACCTCAAATGCTGTTAGCTAATCTCAGAGAACGATATTGGATCACCTCTGGCAGAAATATCGTCAAGCAAGTGGTTCATCAATGCTTACGGTGTTTTAGATTTTCTCCTAAGTTAACCGAACCCATAATGGGAGACCTGCCAGCCTCTCGTACTCAATCATCGCCCCCATTTCATACGACTGGTATTGATTATGGTGGACCTTTCATGATAAAGGATCGCAAGGGACGTGGTTCTAAACTAGTGAAGTCCTACCTTTGTCTATTCGTTTGTTTTATCACAAAGGCAGTGCACCTTGAATTGGTCGCTGATCTTTCTACTGAAACCTTCTTAATGGCTTTTCGCCGGTTTGTGGCTCGTCGAGGCAAACCGCTCCATGTCTACTCAGACAACGGCACTAACTTTGTAGGCGCTAATTCCGAGTTAATCGAATTAGGCAATTTTCTCGCGGAACAAAACCCTTCTATTTCCGAATCAGTCGCGAACGACGGAGTAGCTTGGCATTTTATACCCGCGCACAGTCCCCACTTTGGCGGATTGTGGGAGGCCGGAATCAAGTCCTCCAAACATCACATACGTCGCGTTATAGGTAACGCTAGTCTAAATTATGATGAATTTAGCACTTTGTTAGCACAGGTGGAAGCGACCTTAAACTCCCGACCCCTGTCTCCTTTGTCCTCTGATCCAAACGACCTTCAGCCTTTGACTCCTGCTCATTTCCTGATTGGTCGTCCGTTGGTGTCACTGCCTGATCCCAACGTAACTGAGATAGTCGAGTCTCGGCTGTCTAAATACCAGAGAATACAACAACTTCACCAGAATGTGTGGAAGAGATGGAGTAAAGAGTACATCTCGGAACTCCAACAGCGCACCAAATGGCGCACGCATCTTTCGGACCTCCAGCCTGGTTCCATGGTCCTCATCAAGGATGACAATCTACCCCCTCTGAAGTGGAGGTTAGGCCGGGTCACCGAGCTGCACCCTGGCCTTGACGGCGTTACGCGTGTGGCGTCAGTGAACACTGTGTCAGGGATCGTGAAGCGATCCTTCGCTAAATTGTGCCCGCTACCTAGTGTTGTGAACTAGTGCGTTAGCGTTCAGCGCAGTTTTCGTAAAGCCTTTTGGCTCCCCATTGTTCGGGTTTTCTTGTACTAGATTAAGATCCATGTACTATTAGGCTTTGTATATATGTGTGTTCATGTTACATGTTTTACTCTAGCTTTTACATGTCAACTCTGTACTGTTTTATTTGATTGAAAGGTTACCCTTTCCAAGGCGGGCGGTATGTTAAGGACTTTATAAACTTTTGCCGCCTCTCTTACATTCTGAATTCGTACTGTGCGCAGTAGACTGCCTCGCCGGCATCCGATTCCAAAAACACTTACGTTTCATCTGTCAACGTGGCAGCATGCAAACAGGTCCGCTCTACGAAAGCTAATTCTTGTAAATGTTCAAATGTTCAGTGTGTTGTTTATTGCTAATAAAGTAACATATTTCCGGCTTTCAACGAGTGTATTTATTCAGTGAAACCTACAATCATACAGTCCACAAATTCCAAGGCGAGCTGGCGATCAGCGGTTTTCCAGATAGCGAAAAACTGAGAAGGCTACAAACAGTGTACCTTCGATCCTGATTAGTGCTCAAACAAAAACATTATAATATTTCCTTTATATTCCAAAAGCAGGTAGGATCTTCATTGTCCCTATTTTCAGAAAATTCTAGGTTTGTCTAAATATGGTGCTTTTAGAGATCAGCAAATTCCAGGAATTTAGTTTTCAGAAACTGCCCAGTGACATTTGCACTAACTGCGGATTTACAGCATTGTAATAATAATTAGCATTTAATACTGAACACAAAAAAGAAGACACTATTCAATTCAGCAGTATTGGCGTTATCCAATATGCAAGAAAGTTGCCCAGAGGCTATCCAAAAATGTCCATAAAACGCTTTCCAGAGGCGAGCGTTTCCTTTCCAGAAACTTTGAATTTCAAAATATATTTTTTGGAACTTCTCTTTACTGCCAATCTCCAGCGTACTTTTAAAACTTTCTTTAGTGCAATAAAAGTTATTAAATTCGTCCTACATTTAAAATGCGGCATATGCCGCGGGTTTCAGCTAGTAAGAAGAATAAACCGATAACTGGAACTCATTGGTAATGCGCAATCGCGTACAGCTTTAATGGTTTGGGTAATGGGCTAATGGCCGATTTCAGTAGAATAGCTGACCGCAGAGTATTTTGTTGTTTTTGGATTAATTTATGCTGTTGTGAATTTGGTGGTTGTTCTTTGAGTAGTGGTTATGAAAAGAATTAGTTGCAAGAATGGATTGCTATATTTGTAAAAACAATAATCCAGCGTAATATGTATAATAATTTACTACCTACCTATTTCTTACTATTTTGGTGTTGAAATGTTATGTGACAGATGTGGAAATCAACATGAAGTAAAATCAGCAAGCCATCCATTTGACAAGATATTTACATTTTTCACATGTTAATTTCTATGAGATCAATATTGCTCAATTGCTCTACTAAATTGATTTGGCATCAGTTTGTGATGTCATTATTCTTCCACAACAGCAAGCAAGCAAGCAAGCATGCAGCAAGGATGTAAAATAAAGTGGCATATTCATATCATGTACACAATTCTTACCCAAACTGCAATAAACATTAATATTGAATGCTTTTGTTATGAATTAACTATTTCTCATTTTCGTTTCTCTCGTCAATTCTCAAATCATTTAAATTTTTCATCCTTAATTTAAACAGAGATCCGGCAACAATGTACCTATTCACTAAATATAAACTTAAACTGAAAACAACCTAACATAACACAAAAAGTGTCAATTTCCATTAGGGAATTTAGTTGCCACAGAGGTACTGCCAACAAAATTACTAGATGGTCATAGCCTCACCTGACCCAAAAAGATCGTGAACGGCTTATACATAGTTAATGATACAGGGTTAGTGTTGAGTAAAAACCCTTCCACTAATACACATTTAACTGTCTCTGTGCAACACATTTTTCAACACGACTGCATTAGATCAGATGGTGGACAAGGAACTCTACCTGGGAGTTTTGAAGAGATTGAGAGATGCAATGAGAAGAAACTGGCCAAAAACGGTCACTGGCAGCTTCATCAAGACAGGCCCATCTGAGCAACTTATTTGATCTTATGCAGTATTTTTTGGTACACCTAATTAATCAAGTCCGTCAGTCTCCTCCCTGTACAGGCCTGACATGGCTTCCCGCGATTTCTGGCTTTTACCAAAATTGAAGGCGCTGTTGAGCGGAAAGAGATTTGAGGATATGAAGCGGATCAAGAAGAACGCCACGAAGCAGCTATAAAGGGTATTCCAACAGCTGAGTATAAAAATTGCTTCAAGGGGAGGAAGGATCGCGGGAATAAGACTATGGCTTTCAACGGGGAGTACTTTGGAGAAGGCTGCAACGTCGTTCTACTAGGGCAGTTATTTATTTTTTATAGCATAAAGTTGGGTAGTTACACAACGAATCTTGTATAATTAGAAGACACCAATTTAAAATGCTAACTTAAAAATAAAGCAATCGATGTCTTAAACTTTCACAGTAGTAATTAGAGTGTAATTTTTGTAAATAGTAGTATTAAGTAATAGACTAAAGATCAGAAGAGTTGTGTACTTTTGTGAACAATGGAATATCATAGCTTTCAACCGAGAGAAGCTATAAACGCAACGTTTAACACATTCAGTAGAACTATTTTTGAAATTTTTCAGTCTTTTTACTCTATGTCGGGTAGATTGCAAATAGAATAATTTCAAAAGCAATTCTTCGGCAATGAAAATTTCTTAATTAACCAAATGTGAATGCCCGCGGAAGTCTCCCCGTACCTACCACTATTTCCTTAGAATAACTAAATCAAAATTCAGGCGTCGCGTGATCGTTTCAGTGCATCAAAGCAATATTAATCAGCCACTGGTATAATGCCATGTATTAGCGGCGACTTGTTCTCAGCAAGTACCAGACTGTAATTTGCGCTTGCAATTTTCATTCGCTGCTGCTAATCGCGTCTTCATGCCGCCATGTTTTATTGATGCTAAAAATCTAAATTATATACTTAGATCCTATAGCTAGCAGGCATTTAATATTTATAGAGGGAAGTATATAAGCTTGTTTTGTATGATTGAGTTGGATGAACTGCTAAGAACCTAACTTCGCCTTACTCGTTTGTTAATGAATTCTTTTGAATAAATATTTTTTGATGGGATGATTGGTTGGGTTAGCAGTGAAAATGTAATATCATAATTTCAAATAATTAATATATTAAGGTAAGCGTTAAATATCTATAAATTTTTCAAATATTTAACTAATGTGATTTTTTGCTTTGCTGTGAATACAATCTAAACACATACTGGTAATTATTCCGTATGCGGTGAAACGCCAAAAAATCGATTTTTTTCGGGGAAAAAAACTCTAATCGATAGATTTCACTCCAAAGAACACGATTCCGCTGTCGGAGCGTGATTTTTTCAACTATTTCTTCTGATTTTCTAACCTCAAAAGTTTCACCGTATACGGAACAATTACCGCGGGGATATAATTCCGTATACGGTGAAACGCCAAAAATGCATCAATTTTGGTGGGAAACGACACTCATCCATAGATTTCACTTTAAAAACCACAGTTCTGCTGTCGGAGCGGCACGCCTCATTCTCTTTACATCGAATTCTATTTTTATAAATTAAAATTATAGAATCTGTTTGATCCCGATGCCGGAAAAAGGTCCGCAGGAAAAAGTTCCGCGGAAAATGTTCCGCCGGAAAAAGTGCCGTGGGGAAATAAATCCGCAGGAAAAAGTTCGGCAAGAAAAAGTTCCGCAGGAAAGCGATGCTTTGGTGTTTGGTCCATGTTACATGATTAATAAGTACCATCCATACCATAGGGTACAAATGCATATGATAAAAATGGAAAAATTTGCTGGGCTCTTATGTATATTATAATTACATTTATAGTATTTTAAATTACTAGTGACTATATAATCACAGTGTGGCCATACAATTTTTGACTGGTACTTTTTTATCCAATATCAAAATACGATTTTGCGAAAAACCATAATGATGTATTAAAAAAATAGAATTTTTTAACGGTGTAAGCGACATTTGATAACAAAAAATTACTAAAGTCCAAATAAAATTTTACAATTCATTTGCTGAAGTGAAATAAAGTTATTCAAAATGACTAATCTCTCAAATACAACAAAATACCACAAAGAGGTTTAAATGTTGAAGAAATATGAGTCATAAGGTGTTTTCATCAATTTATTACAATTAATGGAAATTGGAAAGTTCAAATCCAAAACGCAAATGATATAACATCATTTGTATCGAAATCTTCTCGGTAATTTAATGTGCTTCATTAACATCTAAATTATATTAAATAGATACATGGACTAAACTCCAATCTAGCCCACTGGTGCTTAGGCGCATACGCGTGATAATGTGATTCTCAGTTTGTCGGAGGTTCTACAAATGTTCAGACAATGGAGGCAAAACACGAGAGTCTCATGCCAGACCCAGTCTTGGCTGCCGTAAAGGTGCGAATTTAGGTTAGCTGCAGTTTAACATTTGTGTGTACTTAGTACAAAAATGCCTTTGTTTCACCGTAAAACAAGCAGTTAGTCCAATCGTCGACAATAATATTGAATTTGAATTTCCCAATGAGTATTTCTCTTATTTATAGCTTAAAATCCAGTTTCGCCACTGGCATAACAGTTCCTCTAATTTCATATTCCGGAAATGTCAAAATGTACCAGTGGGCTATACTGGAGTTTTCCCGACACTAAACTACTTGCTATACATGTTCAACCTGGAATTGCAAATGTACACCGCAATAATCTATTGAACAGTTACTTACGAATATTTAATCAACAGTAATATCCCAAGTGCATTAAAATAGCCGATTAAATTTTAACGTTTTCTGTCAGAATGTTTTGCTAAGAAATTTGTCAAGTAAATTTGCCGCTCAACAAGAATCCCGAGTGCGCAGCACGAGGGATTTTGAAGCGGAAAATTTACGAGATATATTTCTTCAGAGCAAAACATTCTGACAGAAAATCGTCAAAATTTATTCAGGCTAGTTTACATGCACGCGGGATGTTCGGCGTGATTATTTCCTGAATAAATAGATAAAATTCAGTTGGTGAAGCACCTTTAATTATCATGTTAAAATTATGCACAAGCGATTAAATTTTGACATAAATTTAACCGCGGTTAAATTGTGACGTTTGAATTTTAGTCATTATTAAACTAACAGAAACCATGGTGATTACTCATTATTATGGATATGAAGGAAATAATCAATATAAAACTTACAGGAAAATATTTATTTCTCTGTTAAATGTTCTGGATTGTTTGATGTTAATACTGTTCTGAATATCGTAATTTGTGAAAAACGTCAAAATATGGTTCTTTTCCGTATAAACAAACTATAATTTGGAAAACTTATGGCCGCGGGAATACTAATGGCGGATTTCATCATGTGATACGCCCACTCAAACTTTTGACAAGTTATAAAATGCCAATGTCTTTGATATGAACCGTTAAACAGATCGAATAAAAACAAAGGAAACGTACGCCGCCCGAAAGGCGCCCGAAGAACAAAGAATATTACATCTGTTTAACAAACCGCTGCGATCCTACGCAGAAGTATCTTTCAAAACCCTAAAATCATAAAAATAAGTGTCCTTACAACGAATTTCTAAAGTGCAGCAAGATTGCAACCATAAACTTTATTGGAGCCGGCCGGCCAAGAAAGGTGACAGCCAGCGAAATACGCCTCACGAATGTTTGCAGATTAAATTAAGAATTTTTCACTAAAACGCCCTTAAAACACACATTTTTAATCACACATAAAGGATACCAGAAGATAGGAAAAATTAACCGCTACCTATTAAAACAAACCACAGAGCGCTAGCACATATACAGGTGGAGAAAAAGCAATTTTTCCATCAGGCAGCCAAACACGCGCCCGGGAGAGCGGCCGAGAGTTCAGCGGCCCGAGGAAAGGCATATTGTAACGAAGAAATCAGGGGCCACGACCGAGTACAGCGGGCAAAGATGCAGATTACAAATTAAATTTTAATTAACGGAAGGAAGCGTCCCAGAAAAGCGAAATTGGTCTCAAAAATCTTATAAAAATAGCGCGCAACCGATCAAAGCATAATAAACTTTTTAACACACGCCATAAGAATAATACTTAATTAAGCTTTACGCGGAACATTGCATTAAAAATTCCAAGTTGAGCTAATTTTTACTCAAAACATAGCAAATTGGGTGTCGTTAGAATCGGCATTTCATCAACTATTGATTGCGACTCAAACCAAGTCGATAATTGATCACGCCGCTCAATTAAATGCTATAATTTCAAAATATATCGAAATCGGGCAAAACATCCCTTCTACTTCGACCAATGAGCGTCGAGATCGCGTTGGACAAAGGACTGGCTCCTTTAAATAGTCAGACGCTGGCAGTAAGAAATCACTCAGCCAAGGAGAGTCCACCAGCCGCCACTCCAGCTTCCAGGACTACCAGCAGCCACTTTAGCTTCCAGGACCACCAGCCGTTTCATCTACTGGACTTAGCTGTCTGCCGCATCTTCGTGGACTTAGAGCCGATCCATTTCACTGGACTTAGCTGTCTGCCGCATCTTCGTGGACTTAGAGCCGATCCATTTCACTGGACTTAGCTGTCTGCCGCATCTTCGTGGACTTAGAGCCGATCCATTTCACTGGACTTAGCTGTCTGCCGTCTTCGTGGGACTTGGGATTCGAGCCACTTCAGCTTCCAGGACCAGCTAGCAGCTCCAGCCTCTCCAGAGCCTATCACCCTCGTGGACTTAGAGCCAATCCTACGCATTGGACTCTGCTGCCTGCCGTCTTTGGAAAGCCACTTTCGCCAGCCGCCGCCTCCGCCAAAGGAGATCAGCACTGCCGCCGACGTTGCCGCCGCCGCTGCTCACAGCCCGCCGCCCCGTCGCCAGTCGCCACCGCCGCCGCTGCCACCGTAGAAGGAAGTCGCCAGCCGCCGCCTCCGCCCAGGAGATCAGCACTGCCGCCGACGTTGCCGCCGCCGCTGCTCACAGCCCGCCGCCCCGTCGCCAGTCGCCACCGCCGCCGCTGCCACCGCCGAAGGAAGCCGCCAGCCGCCGCCTCCGCCAAGGAGATCCGCACTGCCGCCGACGTTGCCGCCGCCGCTGCTCACAGCCCGCCGCCCCGTCGCCAGTCGCCACCGCCGCCGCTGCAACCGCCGAAGGAAGCCGCCAGCCGCCGCCTCCGCCAAGGAGATCCGCACTGCCGCCGACGTTGCCGCCGCCGCTGCTCTCAGCTCGCCGCCCCGTCGCCAGTCGCCACCGCCGCCGCTGCAACCACTGGAGGAAGCCGCCGGCCCCGCCTCCGAAGGACCACACCCGCTTCCAATCGCGGATGCCAATCCGCCATTTTTCTTTTCTTTTTCTGTATATAAATGTTACCTAGTTATAAGCTTATGTGTATGTGTAAATATAATAAACTTTGTTCCATTCAAATCCAGTGTCTAGCTGAGGGTAACGCCCACCACCCCTTCTTACGCCGACGCCATTGCAGTAACCCTACCGCTGAGCATAGACGTAGGCTTGTTAATTGTCGCCCGGAACGTGGGGCCAACCTTTGGTGGACACCAGAGGGAAGTCACGCCCACTACAATGGTGAAGTCGACGAAGAAGGATGGACGCAACTCCGCCGAGGACCAACAAGAAACCTCAGCCGACACCGCAACAAAATGGCAGCCCGCATCGCTCGGAAGTCACAGAAGACAGCGCATCCCCGTTTCCATGTGGACAGAGGACACCACCACAGTGTCTCAACCCAGGGAAAACCAAGATGAATGAAGAGGACCAACACCACTTCTGGGAGTGGTAGTAAACACCCAGTGGCGCCCAAAACAAACATCAACAACATCACCACCAACAACCATGATCCACAACGATTCACAGCAATCTCAAGGATCCCTCATCACCAGCTTTCTGGCCTGCACCGCCAATGTGCTACCAGAAGCTCAGCACCAGCTCTCTGGCCAACACTTCAAATATGCTGCCAGAAGCTCGCCGCCAACTCTCTGCAGAAGCTCCAGCACCTGCACGCAGCACAAACTCACCGAGAAGAGCAACAGGGGAACAGCGCTCGCTGAAAGGCCCAAGCCCACAACTCCACTGGAACACGCACAACAGGTCCCCGAAGCTATGACTTGCCGCCTCCGCCACCGAGGGTCAATCTGTCCGCACCAAGGATACCCCAAGCCTCCACCCGCACCCACCGCGTGCCGCCGAGGTGTATCCTTCCGCAGATCCACCCAGCGCGTGAGGAATGCCGCAACACCACCATACTTCGCCTGGTCACGTGCGCCCGCTTCCGGAACATCAGGCACAGCCCCTTTTACGACAAGGATCCACCTAGCTTCTTCTCCAGACGTCAACGCGTCCAACTAGCCCAAGCAGCCCCGACCAAAGTGTCTCCCCTCAGCCGCCTCCACGTTAGCAACCCGGGTCGCCTAGGGAAACAGAAACTCCGCGTCAAGGAGAGGACTTCGCCTAAGCACGCACTTCAAGATACCGAAGTCCTGGCATCACGCTTACTTCTCCGCGGAGCGATCTGGTCAAGACTGGACCCTCAAACTTCGCCCGCACCAACCGCGTGCCGCCGAAGCCCGGCCACAGATCCGCCCCAGCACGTGAATAAGCTCACGCCGCCAAGGGACTTCGCTTGGACACGAGCCCAGGTACCAGGAGTCCTGACCGAAGTTTCCAACACCCCAGGTCGACATCCGCTCCCACGAGTCCCGGCTGACGACACCTTTCATCGGAACGCTGCCATCGCCACCAAGGCCCCAACACCAGCTCTCTGGCCAGCACTTCAAATATGCTACCAAAAGCTCATCACCAGCTCTCTGGCCGGCAGTGCCAATCTGCTGCCAGAAGCTCGCCACCAACTCTCTGCAGGCACTCCAGCACCTGCACTTAGCGCAAATTCGCCGAGAAGCGCAACAGAGAAGCACGCTCACTAGAAGGCCGAAGCTCACGACTCCGCCGGAACAGGCGCCCCAGGTCCCCGAAGCTAGGACTTGCCACCTCCACCACCGAGGGTCAATCTGTCCGCGCAAAGGATGCCCCAAGCCTCCACCCGCACCCACCGCGTGCCGCCGAGGTGTATCCTTCCGCAGATTGGCTCAGCACGTGAGGACTGCCGCAACGCCGCCATACTTCGCCTGGTCACGCGCTCCCACTTCCGGAAGATCAAGCACGGCACCTTCTACGACGAGGATCCACCTGGCTTCTCACCCAAACGTCAACACGTCTGATCATCCCTAGCAGCCCCCGAACAAGGTGTCCCACCTCAGCCGTCTCCACGTCAGCAAGTCGGGTCACCTAGAAGGATAGGAACTCCGCGTCAAGGAGAGGACTCCGCCTAAGCACGCACTTCAAGACCCCGAACTCCTAGCATCGCGCTTATGTCACCGAGGACCGATCTGGCCGCGCCTGGACCCCAAGCTTCCGCCCGCACCAGCCAGATCTGCTCCAGAACGTGAAAAAGCCCACGCCCCAAGGGACTTCGCTTGGACACGAGCCCCAGGTACCAGGAGTCCTGGTCGAAGTTTCCAACACCCCAGGTCGACATCCGCCCCCCACGAGTCCCGGCTGACGACACCTTCCATCGGAACGCTTCTCACCGCCGCCAAGGCCCCAACAACGACCTTCAACGGCCCAACATCTCGCTCATCGAGATACCTCCACCGAGCAGCGTATCATTCCATAGGGATTCAGCGACCACTTAGCCCAAAGATGCATGACGGCCAGCGAACCAGCAAAGGAAAGATCCCCTCCGGTTTCAACAACCTGCTACAAGGGATCATGCGACTCGCAACCAATCATCACCATGTGAGGATTCACAAGGGCATCTACGGATAACCGGCCACTCATATCTCGCAGTACCACCAAGGAATCCGCCGCTAAGCCAGTTAGACGTTGCCGCCGCCGCTGCTCACAGCCCGCCGCCCCGTCGCCAGTCGCCACCGCCGCCGCTGCAACCGCCGAAGGAAGCCGCCAGCCGCCGCCTCCGCCAAGGAGATCCGCACTGCCGCCGACGTTGCCGCCGCCGCTGCTCTCAGCTCGCCGCCCCGTCGCCAGTCGCCACCGCCGCCGCTGCAACCACTGGAGGAAGCCGCCGGCCCCGCCTCCGAAGGACCACACCCGCTTCCAATCGCGGATGCCAATCCGCCATTTTTCTTTTCTTTTTCTGTATATAAATGTTACCTAGTTATAAGCTTATGTGTATGTGTAAATATAATAAACTTTGTTCCAATCAAATCCAGTGTCTAACTGAGGGTAACGCCCACCACCCCTTCTTACGCCGACGCCATTGCAGTAACCCTACCGCTGAGCATAGACGTAGGCTTGTTATCTTATTTTGACATTAGTAACCTTTTGGGGTGAAATTCGGTGCACGGTCCGATCTATTTCGCATCCGCTGCGAGCGAAGTAAGTTTATAGTTCGATCAGCGTGTATGTCAAAATGTTGTGGGTGCCGCTTGCCGCTATCAATGTTTAAAGCAATGCGTTGCGCTCTCGGCGGTGGTCCAGGTTAATGGTTTATGTTAGTTGTTAGGTCTTGATAATTTTTTTTAGAGAAAAAATACGAGAGAGAGTTTGTTCAACGCAATGCGTTGCGCTCTCGGCGGTGGTCCGGTTAATGGTTTATGTTAGTTGTTAGGTCTTGATAATTTTTTTTAGAGAAAAAATATGAGAAAGAGTTTGTTCAACGCAATGCGTTGCGCTCTCGGCGGTGGTCCAGGTTAATGGTTTATGTTAGTTGTTAGGTCTTGATAATTTTTTTTAGAGAAAAAATATGAGAGAGAGTTTGTTCAACGCAATGCGTTGCGCTCTCGGCGGTGGTCCAGGTTAATGGTTTATGTTAGTTGTTAGGTCTTGATAATTTTTTTTAGAGAAAAAATATGAGAGAGAGTTTGTTCAACGCAATGCGTTGCGCTCTCGGCGGTGGTCCAGGTTAATGGTTTATGTTAGTTGTTAGGTCTTGATAATTTTTTTTAGAGAAAAAATATGAGAGAGAGTTTGTTCAACGCAATGCGTTGCGCTCTCGGCGGTGGTCCAGGTTAATGGTTTATGTTAGTTGTTAGGTCTTGATATTTTTTTTTAGAGAAAAAATACGAGAGAGAGTTTGTTCAACGCAATGCGTTGCGCTCTCGGCGGTGGTCCAGGTTAATGGTTTATGTTAGTTGTTAGGTCTTGATAATTTTTTTAGAGAAAAAATACGAGAGAGAGTTTGTTCAACGCAATGCGTTGCGCTCTCGGCGGCGGTCCAGGTTAATGGTTTATGTCAACCGGCTTTTGACACATATTCAGTGGCAGCGGGTAATTGTGAGTTGTAAAAGTAAAGGTTTCAAACTAAAAAAAAATTATTGAGAAATGCGAGGAGAAATGCATCCTTCCGACATTGAAATCCTGTTCCTTGAAGTGAAATCTATCTATGAGTATCTTTTCCCACCAAAATTAATGCATTTTTGGCGTTTCGCCGTATACGGAATAATAACCCCGCGGTAATTGTTCCGTATACGGTGAAACTTTTGAGGTTAGAAAATCAAAAGAAATAGTTGAAAAAACTACACTCCGACAGCGGAATCGTGTTCTTTGGAGTGAAATCTATCGATTAGGGACTTTTCCCGAAAAAAAAAAAACGAATTTTTGGCGTTTCACCGCATACGGAACTGTTACCCACATACTTATTATACCGGGTGTCCATTCTCAAAGTCGAACATAGGGAATGAACATTAGTGCATTCACTCGTTCTTCATTGAAATAATTCATTTTTCTGTAGATAATTTTAACAGACGTTGACAGAAAATACCAGATTTACGCCAACTAATTGCCAATTTTTTTGACAAATGCTATCGAACTTGAAAAGCAAGGCATGGCATATTTAAAAATTCTCAAGTTTTAAATTAATATTTTAAAATAAAGATCGCATCTTGAATATTATTATTGATCATTTAATGCGTAATAATTTTATCTTTCCATTGATTCCACTACCTTCCCTGTAGGTTGAATTGGCGAGCAGGAATCGGCAAAAACGTTCAATACAATGTTAATCGCTTATGTTCGACTTTGAGAACGGACATCCGGTATATATTGTAACATATACGTATTATTAAACCCGAATTAAGACCTAAATTCTCTCTATTTACGTACTCGAAGCTATCAGAACCTATAGTTCAAAATTAATTTACAAACGTCAACAGCTATTTCTAAGAAATTAATTTTAGAAATATCGATTATTCTCGTCAACCGACAAAATACTACGGCGATCAAACAGTACAATATCATACTTTTTAAATCACATAAACACCAATAAATCTGAAGTTTTAAAGAACCATTAATTCAGAAAAATTACAGTCCATTTAGTAGTAACATTTTGAAGAAGGAAGAACCTTGGCTATTATGCATACTTAAGCAGTGACAACATTATGTTATTGTGTGATACAAGTAGAGTCAAAATAAAAACGCGAACCATACCTCAGTGCACACGATGTCAGATATACGGCAATAAAGAAAAATATGGTAACTTCAAGTACCTAGCTGCAACAGATATGTGGGCTACGTCACTACTCAGGATGTCAAAAACCAAAAACAGTGAACCTAAATGTATAAATTGCCTCGAAGATTATTTGACGGATTACAAAGGCTACATATTGAGATGGTATTGAGCCCGCTACTCAACTCTGCTTTCAGCACAACAAATAAATAAAGCAGGTCAAATAGCACAGAGTTGGGGTAGTTCATGCAACTGCAAGTTTGAAGGTAAATTTCAATCCGTAATTACATTTCCAAAGAAATGCTGGTAGTGATGAGTTTATTTGAATAGAGAAGGCAAAGGGCAGATCTCGTTTTTCATATATTGGAATCGATAATTATAAATTAGCCAAGAATAAGAGGTTTGTGCAAAATTAAAGCCAAACCAAAATAAATACAACTGTCACAGAAAGGTTTATAATATGTGCGTGTTAAATGAAGCATAGATGTCAAAATAATTAAATGGGATATGTTTTATGAGCATTTTAAATAAAAGGTAATAGAAGCAGAATTATGATAATATGTTGCACCGAGCATAAACCAGGCACAACATGGCGATTATAATAATTGGACAGCAATACTTGAAAATTTGAAAATACCAGGAAAAGTACACACAACAGGATGTGAAACATATTAGTGCAGGAACTGAACAATTAAAAAAACAAGTCAGTGTAATTACGTGAGTGATAAAGATAATTAAATAACACAAAGTGAGTGGCGCTATGACACAGTTTAAAACCAAAATTAAAAGAACAATATTTTAGAGATAAGAATTTTTGTAAATATTTTTAGTTATAAGTTAAAATAGGATAAGAAGTTATTGTATTGTATTTAGTCAATTTCCGTTTTGTAGAACCTAGATAGGCAATTGTTATTAACGACCAGTAGAGAGAGACAATTGAATAAAATATGAATGACAGGCAGTTTATGTGCTCTCCATAAATTACAGTTTTTACCTATTAATTCAATAAAAATATCAATAAAAAGTACACCAGTGTGTTAAGTAATTATCAGTGCACCTGTGAGAGTGTGGGGAATATTTTTCCTCACATGAAATTAATTTTTCACCGTCACTACATCCCGAGGACATCGGGGAAGCCAGCGCAGCTTACGAACTTCAGCCACGGGCACAATAAGGTTCCTGAGCCCAAGATTAGAGCAGCAGCAAACCAGCACAGCGCATAGGAGGCCCCAACAACGCCAGCAGGACCGCAGGACCCCGCATACGGCAGAAATGACCAGGAGCTGCAGTCCGAGTGAGCAACCCGCAGCCCTGCGAAGAAGTCAGGTTAGTTTTTCAGCCAAAGTAACAGTGTTAGCAACCGGAAATTTGCATAGCTACAAGAGCAAACCTTCATGAACGAGACCCAGGCAGAGTTAAGCATCCATTAAAAACCAAATATCCAGTAATTGCCATAACAAAGTTTGAGGTTATGTTTATCCTAGAGCGACGCTCCAAAAACAAATTAATGTTGTAAAAACGAAGTGGAGGTTTTTGCCTGTAAACAAATGAGAATCAGTGACCCTAATAGCGCGATAACTCAAAATTTATCTGATAAATCGCTCATAAAACACCTTTTATTAGTTTAAATCACAAAAACCAAACGCTAACCAAAAATAAAGCGATTTGTAATAGGATTTTGACAGAAATAGCGCCTGCGCGCTCGAGTTAAATTTATATCCCAGTGGCGTATCACACGAGTTTAATATTAATGTACCGGTGAATTCAACCCTGAGGTACGAGTCATCTTGCTTTACCTAGCTAGCCCCTGTAAGATTAAATTGCAGATGGATAAAATATAATAAAGGGCACAATACTGTTTACTTTATAAATAATTAACGAACCCAGTGAGTATTTTTAGTCAGTCGAAATGTGAGCTAAATAAAAGAATATTTGCAGGTAGTGGTAATTGCTATTTATTTTATCATCTCCATTATAATATTACAAAATACAAGGCACTAACCATTGCAATATATTGTACAAGTATTAAAAACCATACAAATAAAATGTTCTGCTGACGATATCGATACAGCTATAATTTTTTATCTGAAAACAACAATAGAAAATACTATCCATTTATGGTCAATAACAGCCTCTAAAATATACAGAACCTGGCAGCTATACCAAGCTAGTAGATATTAAAGTTCATTAAAAACAAGCACAAAGTAGTTAACCATAGATGTAACGTTAAAACGGTAGCTTAATTGGCTAACTTCTAAGGTAAAATGGGAATTAGACTCACTCTAACGTGCTTACAGTGTCAATTTCTATTAAACGTTTATTGCGTTAACCTCCAACTACAGCGACAATAACAAGTACTAAACTACCTATGAAGATAAAAGTAATGCTTTTGTCCAGTATTTATCTGTAGTTTTCATGACGAAAACACAAAACAATCAAGAACCACCATCTGATGTGGAAGAGATTCTTGCTACTAATTTTACAAAGGGATAGGGAAAATGTAAGCTTGCATTTTCCAAGGAATAATATCACATTATTAAGAATCTTCAAATTAAAAAATCCCCTGGGTGCGATTTTGAAAGACCGCCAAAGACGAAAGATCCACAAAGGTAGTAAAAATTCAATAGGATTTACTCTTCACGCACGCATGCACTTTCCATTCTAGCGGTGAATGTTCTCGTTTTAAACATTACTGAACAGTATTGATAATTTCTCAAATGGTTGATGGTGGTGATTAATTAATTTTACTGGTTGTTACGTATCAAAGGCTCACCGCCTCGTTTTGGCAATCAAACTCGTTTCGTTAAGATGCTCATAATCAAACTTGTATTGTTAATATCTATAACCTTCATCGGTGTTGTTATAAACTATTAACCAAATTAATTTTAGTATCGTTAAGAGCTTAATTATCGTACTCTTTTTATATGAAAAATATATTGAACCAGAATTTATTGATGAAGATAAAATACCTATTGAACAATAACGTTTGCTTATGGCACTTAACGAGACTCGTTTGATTGTCGCCTCGTTTTGGCAATCAAACTGGTTTCGTTAAGATGCTCATAATCAAACTTGTATCGTTAATATCTATTAACATGTTTTGGAAGTATTCCGTTGAATTTAATTAATTAAGATTGAAAATTATATTAATTGTTGGATTATTTTTTTAATAAAGTTAATTGTTATGTACTAATATTGTTAACTAGTCGTCCTCTCGTAGTAGATTGTTTTACAAATACTCTGCAGTTTCTATACAAATAATTGCAAATTGTATTAAACAAAATCACATTTTGATGTGATTTAGTTTCGCAATAATTTATATGGAAACAGCAAAATATTTGTCAAAAATATATCAAATGTTTGTGGTATGGTCCTTGAATATTCGATTCAATTCTTACCAAATTATAGTTGTGAAACTACGAATATAGTTTTCTGTACAAAAATTTTGAAAAATAATTAGTGTCGTCGATGGAACGACTACTATTTTAACTAGTTTCTATATGCTACTCAGAACGTCCATTAATCGTGTAGGTAATTCTAAGAAATGTTCAGTATGTTTTTACAAAATCAGTTGACTATTAAATAACAAGGATAGTAATACAAACAAAATATTTTAAAATATTCCTTGAAGCTAGAACATTCTATTTTTATTTAGTGTTACACGATTTCCGCATTTGCCAAAGCTGTTCAGCACTCTCATCTAATTAGAATTTAAACCGATCGCAACATTCGTGCTTATTTGAGTGCGTATAAAAATATATTTTCTGTTCTCTTCAAAGTAAAAGGTAAAAGCTATTGAGCATAAAAATGTAATAGAGAAATTTCTTAATATTTTCGGGTTGTGTGTGCATTATGCGACTTAGTCCAGCTGGAGAATAAGTCTCATCCCGTACATTTGAAATTATATAACATATCACATAAGTATGCGCATCATAAGATGGGCGTTCAGTATTTCTTCTACGTACTGTTTGGGTCCTTTTCAACTTTCTTCAATCTGTCTTTATTTTGGATCAGTTTCTGTATTTAAATGAATAATAGTCAACGACACATTTAGTAATGTGAATTACATTAATTCGCAAAAAATATTGCAGTCGACAAGATTCGAACTTACGCTCCCAGAGGGAATTTGATTTCTAGTCTTCTTCAACTACTCGGCTAGGAACGCTACGTAACATACAAACTTGTCTTTGCATTTGAAGTGGATTTAACCACATAAGGATGCAAGCCCGATCACGGCTGAAGCAAAACCGATCGATGACGATCCAGCGTTACGGAAGCACACAGTTTCACTCACTTTTATATACAGGGTGTATCAGATATAAGTGTGTTAATTTTAAGGTGTAGTAAAGCTCGCTAAATTAAATATTTTGTTAATTTGTAATTTTTTAACGCCCTTTAAACTACTACACGTGAACAATATGCAGCGAAAGATTCCTCAGTTGTGTAAGAAACGAAACGTAGTCAAAAAAATTTCATTGTTGAAAGTTATGGTGACCAATTAGTAAGTTAAATACCTCAGAATAATTAAGCGGGAAAGAATATGGAAAAATTCGATTTCTGCAAAATGCTACAGCGAAGGAGTTATTCAACTTGATGAATCTTCCATAGGTTAAAATCCACACACGTATTTCTGACACACCCTGTATACGATTTATAAATTAAGTGAAATTTGATGTACATCAAACTGTATTTTATACGAAAAGAACTAAGCGTTTGACATTCTACTCCAAGTTTGATGTAGTAGTCTTAATTTTTATTGTAAACTAGAAATAAAATAATAAATTCACTCTATTAGTTTAAGATAAACTTCGAAAGTAATTTTTTTACAAGAATGCACATTCATAGATATTCACTGCCGCTAAGTGAATCTACAGACTGTTACAAGACTATTGAAAGACCTTACTAAGCAAAGAAACAATATACAGTGTGTCCAAGGTAAGGAGGGCCAGTATGGAGATTTCGTTAATAATAAGAGATTCAAATTTGGTTAAATGATAAAAAAGTTGCATAATTAAAGGGCTAACAAAACAGCGTATAGAAATCCTTGATATGAGTTTTCCTTTTTGAGTTATCTTAAGAAACTGAATTTTTGGATTTTTAATTCATTTCTAACATTAATATTAAAGCTAGAACTAAACTGACAAAACTTCGCAACTTTTAATCGACTAACAGTCAGTCTTATTAATGCCAATAATTTGACGTTAACTTTAATTCGCTGTTAAAATAAACAAAAGCGCATAAAAATTTGTTTACTAATGAATAAAATGTCATAAGTGCCAACGTTTTGATGCACTTTGTTTATTTTAACAGCGAATTAAAGTTAACGTCAGATTAGTGGCCTTTATAAGATCGGCCGTTAAAGATTACGTTATCAATTTTTTATTCTGACGTTTTTTAACATTTTAGAACTCTTTCTACTTATTGTTCTCGTTCTTTTTGTTCATTTTGCTTTGCTAAGTTTCTTAATGTGCAGAAATTCAACTTTTGTACTACTTTTTTTAATAGTCGAGAAAGGGGTCTCATTGTGTTGGGTCTTCCTTTGTTCGTAGCGATCGTATTTCATTCTACTATTACGATCTTTCCAGAATCGACGTCTCACACTTACAACCTTACTATATAACTTGTACTTTTAAGTTACTTTAATATTGATACAGTTCTCACTGGATTTTTTAAGCTCGCTCCTGAAATAGTTTTTAATGTTTTCATTTCTGTAAAAAAAAGTTCGGGCACTTCATTCCATGTAGGAACGTGGCCTGAGACAAGGCAAGTCAGGGTCGCCGAAATGTCTTTTTACGAAACCCAGTCATCTGGCACACAGTCCTCTACAAAAATGTTGTTTTTGAGGTTGCTGGTCAGCTATTGTCTGTGTAGCATTGGTCTTGCGGTAGTCTTGTAAATGTTCCCCCCTTTTAGTACTCAAGTAATTGATTAGTCGTTTGATTTTTTGTGATATTACAATACAAGTGACTTAAAAATTTTATAGATCACTTTTATAAATTTAGTTTTTACTCATCCTACGAGAATAAATGAAAAAATTGAAATACAATTTTATATATATTTTTCGATATAACCTTATTTTAATTCTATGAACATGGTCCAACGATGCTGAAGCTTTTCAATGCCCTACTTACAGTGGTTTTCATAAAGACTCTCAAACTGTTCATTTACAGATGCAAATGGTGTTAAATGCGGGAATAAGAAGTTTCAAACCTTTAACTCTTCCAAATTTTGAACTGCAACATCACTGTATGGCATCGAACGTGGCAGCCATCTCAGCGATAGTTTGTATGTATACAGTTATGTTTTAAAATAAAAGCACCAGTTCCGAAATTCTTCTGAGAGTTTCGCCTCTGGCGTGGTTTACACTTTCAGTTACCGTGTTTTTTATTTTCCTCCTTATGGAGCTTTTTACGAAAGCGGGCGAAACGTTAAGTTCTTCGACCTCTGTAATGACACGGTCCAATTCCGGAAGTCTTGTGTTACTTATTATATTCTGGAATTTAAAAATTATTTTGGTTGTGTATGTAGGTCAATATTAAATTATTTTTTAAAATTTAAAGATAGATATTAACGTTAAAATAATTTTTCACGAAATTCTCGAATCTCCCTTGTGCAAATTCAATTGACATTTTTTTTGAATTTATTAACTATTTAGCATGCACTCAGAATATTACTACTGAATGTTATACTGTATGTTAAGATTTTAAAACGACATCTTCTACAATGAGGGTTTTTATTCTTATTTAATAATATTGTTATTATTTGCTCCAGGATAAGGTAGAGGGAAGACGGTTCTAACGGAAACGAAGAAAAAGAGAAAAAGGTATAGAAATACTAGGGAACTTCATACATATTTTAGAGGAGTTGCTAAAGACGAACGTTTTTACAGGAGTATCTCAGTATTAATTTAAAAAACATAAAAATGAAATAACAAACCGGGAAACCGTAAACGAAAACATAATAACTCTAAATTTGAGTCACAAAGGAAATAAACTAACTATAAATGAAGTATATGTGCCAAGTGAAGACATTAACAACATGGAAAAAGACCAGCATTATTCAACCCTCAATAACACTCCAAGCAAGATAGGGAATAGTCATGAAATAATCGTGATGGGCGATATGAACCGTCGAATAGAAAATAAACGGGAAAGTCAAGTTGTTGGAAGATATGGAAAAACACTGTAAGTGACAATGGCCACAGATTGATTCAATTATGTAAAAATTATAAATGAAAAATTCTTAGCCACGTAGATTTACATCGATTCACATGGCATCAGGAAATAAGACAAGTTTGCACGATTATTGACTAATTATGTAATAATTAAAAAAGAGACAACGTTGAAAACTCACGATGGTAAGGGAAGTATCCGTAAATTTAACTTAAACCAAACGCAAAACCATTCCTATAATATGGATGAACGAATAATCCATATTAAATATAAAATTGTTCTACTTCAACAAGACAGTAAACGAGAACTGTATAAAATGAGATCAAAAACTAGACGAGACTCTAATACCAGACGTGGCTGACTCTCAGCACATTCTTAAAGTGACTAATGTCCAGCAAAGAAAGCTCTTGGAAGAGACCACTAAGAAACAAAAACGTAATAACTTAACTGGGAGCGATAAACGAGAGATAGCAGAATTTAAAAAAATGTCAAAGATAAGACTAGAAGTTTTATTGTCAGTCAAAAAATAATAATAACTAAGTGTTTTCCTTAAAATCCGGTACCTAACTAGAATTATTCTGTTAATTTTATTCATCCTTACTTTATGAATTTTAATTCCGTTTCTCTAAATGTTTTTTAATGCAACCTATTCAAAATTTTATACTCTTGAAAACGGATTAAAACTTGTTACCGAAATAAATAAAAAAATAGGTTGTCATTTAAAAAAATATTGATGACGTCATAACATTTAAATCAAATGATACTGGAAATTACCTCAATATACGCGTTGCAATATGATCGCTACAGCCTTTCTAGATTTTTTCCCGAAAACATTAACGGAGTTACCGAATTTATGAGCTACTTAATTCCCACACTGTATATAATATATTGCAATGCAAGGCAATTTAAGGTAATAATACAGTTATGATATGAATTCAAATAATTCAAACAGTTCAAATATTACATTAAAATATTTCATATAAATGTCATCATTTGAATTTAAAACATATAGCATTAGTTTTGACATAAAACAAGAAAGAAAACAATGTAACATCAAGTGGGGGCGGCACAAAAATGTGTGTGGTGGTTGGCTTCCACAAAGCCCAAGCCAAAAAGATAAACTAAATACCGATTTTTACTATTTAATAAAGTGCTTGATGTTAGTGCAATTATTTTTAACCCCTCTGCAGATGATAAAGGTGTCAGTGTAAGAAGCGGAGGCCATAGAAGCCCAATGACATCAGCCACCTTCGCGCATCGCAGCGGAGCCCTAGCTGTGAGTCAAAAACAGAGAGCGGTGCGATATCGAACGAAGTGTAGAAATCATTCTACAATAATCACAGTAGCAAGTTTTTAGGAGGCTTTCAAGGCAGGCTGGCCGTAGGAAAGAAGCGCAGACATCAAAGAAATTGCTAATGGGCGATACAGGCTTAAACATTCGTCGCAGGAACAGGATTTCAAAGTTAGGAGTACATTTTTCTCAAATTCAGTGATATAAAACTTGTGGCGTTATTAGCCCGTGTTTTGTTTGCAGTAGCTTTGTTTATTTACACTAAATCACATAAGCTACGCATCAATAAATTATAGTTGTAATTGTTAAAATGTAAGCCTACTAAATCTGTAACGTATGAGAGATGTTGAGGTTGGTCACTAAAGTGGTGCCTTTAAGAAATTTTCCATAACTTCAAAAATACCGTACAAATTTATACCGTTGGTTAAATAAGTAGCGCATTCAATGAAGCTATAAAAATTTATGTAATTAAGCGTATATATTAAAAAACAATACATAGCCAACCCAACCCATGAGATAAGAGCCTCCTATCATAATATATTTGCTTATCAATTCAGGTTTTGAATGGAATATTTTGGGATTTTTCCAAAAATCAAAACGATCATGAAAGAAAAACAAATTTACTGAATAGACGAGAATGAAGCGGACATTGAGATTATTTGATCACACCTAGTACTTCAACTAGTGTTGTTTCCTGTTTACCCCATTTCGGAATTGCAAAAACTTTTTAAAATGGTTTTATTCAGCTTTTGATAACTTCAAAATATTTTCTTAAAATATAATTATTCGTTTTTTAATGTTTTCAAATCATAGACGCCTAACATATAATGATCGGCTCATTTTGAAGTTATTTTTAGCGTTGCTTTGCTAAAATCAACCCTATGTCATTTTGTTTCTAAACAATTCATAAACTCTTCAAAAATATACCGGGATATTCAAACACCGTCTAATTGGACATTATTTAAAATAATTAATGCGAATAATTTTTGCTCCAAATTCTTATGCCTACAATGTGAAGATGCAAACCGAATATATGACAATAATAATTTTGTCCGGTTTCTAACAATTTTATTTTAACCTTCCCAAATTTGTATTGGTTTTAATTTTCTCAATTAATTTAAATATTTATGAAGATATTTAGAAGATTACTAGAAATTTAAATACAATTAGAAAAAATAAATCTGCAGATTCTATTCAGTAGTGTGTCTAAGCAAAGTATAGATATTATACATTTCCAAGAAGCTTGTATCTGTAGTGTGCAAGACATATCGTGTTTTGAAATTTAATTTCGAGGAGGTTAACGAAGAAGCTGCCGTTCTCCGAACGATCTTAAATCGCCCAAATAATGCCCGGGAGATTCGAATGGATTTCTTACATTTCGGACAGAAATACAAAATTATACACATTTGTTGATAACCAGAGGCTACAGGGTAATCAACAATAATGACACCAATTTTGTGGAGGATTGTATAAATTTTTAATGCCTATACGAAACCGATAAAAAAATGGTTAGCTACTAGAGAAGCTGTTCCGCGGCCATAAAACGGCCATCAAACGAGCAATATAAATTAAAAATAAATAAATTAACCAATTACACGACCTACAATTAAATTAATTCGTGGTAAAGCAGTTAATGCTAATATAAATTAAGTCTCTGTGGAATTGTCGGCCCGTTTGTCGTGATTGTCTTTATCTGGCCGAATTCTGGGTAATACGGTAGCTTGTGATAACAGAAACTGTTAAAGCGGCTTAAACTGACTTTAAATAATTTAACGGTCGTTAAATAGAAAGGAATTTTAAATATTTTATGGTGCTTTTATGAAGTAAATTCTGTTACTAAAAAATTCCAGCTATACGTTCCCGGTAATCCTGGAAGACGTATAATTAGTCTAAAAAATCTACTTAGGATAATGGACATATTATACTTCAACATTGTAAAAAAATGTGGTCGTTTATTATTAAGCTAGGTGGTATAAAACATAATTGTACAGTAAAACTATTCGTTGTTTTTGACTTTGTTGGCTAGCATTACCAACAGCTTTTTGTTACACTGTGACTTGCGGTGCCAGAAAATAACTTCATTTGTATAAAAAAGCAACCGTAAGTTTGAAAATTACTTCTCTTGAGATAATGAAAAATATAGTGTTTTTTTCTTTTAGACGTTTTGATCATTTCAAAAATAATGTTTCTCCGAGGTATAATATTATAAATTGTAAATAAACTTTAATGTTAGTATAGATTTTCGAGAATTCTGCATTCACGTTACAAATCGCACCACAGGCATTGTAATTGAAAAGAAATAAATCATTTCATATAAATAGGCAAAACATGAATGGACAACAACAATTCTTGCACTTATCGATAAAGTGGAAAAATAGTATTACAACTGAGACTCTTAAAAAAGTAACATTTTAAATTTCTTATAATAAATATCCTTTGGTATACGTATAGTTTATAAAATAATGTAAATTTTTGAAACAAACTTTATTACCAAAAATTTATAATTTCTTGAAATTATTTTCGTTTACATGCAAATTATTACTTTTATTGTTTTTTTTTAATATAGAATTTATTGCCAGATCAGCAAGACGTGTGCTATACATGGCATTGTTAATTATTAATATAATCATAATACATGAGTTTAATGACGTCGGCGTCTGAGGCCCCTCTGTCACTAAGGTTCTGTTCTATATCATACTTTACATCAACAGCACTATTAATTATGTTCAGGTTCAGAGTCACTGGAAGTAGAGTCACTTAGTGATGGTTGTAGGAGATCGCTCGGAAGTTTTCTCTTCAGCCTCGTGTGAATGGAGCGTTGGCCAATGGTATAGTGAACCGCACCGCTGCACATATGTAGGTTGTGGTAAAAAAATTTCGAGGAGTTGAGTATATAATTTTCTATCAATGGGACGTCTAGTTTACGATGAATTTGCTTATTTCTAACAAATCACGGAGCGTTTACGATTATGCGTAGGATCTTATTTTGGATTGTTTGCAATTTCTTAATGTTGGCTTTTGATGTTGCTCCCCAAACATTGCAACCGTATGTAATTATTGGTCTTGGTATCGCAGTGTATAGTAGTGTCCCGCACTGTATTTTTAAGGAAGATTTTTTATTAATTAGAGGGTATAACATACCTAACCTAGCATAGCATTCTGTAAGTTTCTTATTAATGTGGTAACTCCACGTAAGTTTCCGGTCCATGTAAACTCCTAGATATCTTATTGCTTTATCCTTTGGATTCCATATAATTTCTCGATCATTAATTACTATATTTGGTGGATCAATAGGTCGTCTCAGAGTAAAGATCTTCGTCTCGCACTTGTCTGGATTAATGTTCGTGCACCATTTTGTAAACCATTTAATTATATTATCAACGCTTTCTTGCAGTTTATGTTTGACTATGTTTATGTTACAGACTTGAGAAATAATAGCCGTGTCATCAGCATACATCGCTATTTCTGAGTCCTTAGGTTCCGGAATGTCAAACATAAAGATATTATATAATATTAGTCCTAATATGGATCCTTGTGGTACTTATGCATGTATGTTTGTAGCTGTGGAAAGCGTAGTACCAATTCGCACTCTGAATGTTCTGTTGATTAGAAATGATGAGATTAATTTTTGAAGATATGAAGGTAGCTTCATTTGCATGATTTTGAATCGTAACCCATCTATCCAGACACGATCAAACGCTTGTGCGACGTCTAGGAAGGCAATTGCAGTATGTTGTTTGTTTTCAAATCCACGTTCAATTGCTTCAGTAATTCGAAGAAATTGATGAGTTGTGGAGTGCCCACTTTTAAAACCAAATTGAAAAAGTGGGAGTAAGTTTTTTTCCTTAAGGTGATTAACGAGTTTAGTTTGGATTATCCGTTCTAACAGTTTCGATAATGTTGACAGAAGGCTTATCGGTCGGCAGCCTGACTGGGAGTCGAGAGTTTTTCCTGGTTTGTGAAACACTAGTATTACCGCCTCTTTCCACATGTCAGGGAAATAGCCCAGGCGCATACATGCATTAAATGTTGTTGCAAGCAATTCTATAGCTGTATTTGGTAAATTTTTAATTGCTATATTTGGTATCATGTCTGATCCTGGGGACTTTTTAATTTAAAGCTTTTAATACTCGGTTGGATCTCATGCGGTGATGTGGGTTTGAATATTTTTGAATTTCCGGAATCCTTATTTTGGATGGTTGACTCAACGTGCTGCATAAATTCTTCGTTTATTATTGTTGTAAAAGTCTGCACATTTATCCGAATCTTTATAGTATACTTGATTATTTATTAGCAGTGGAGGGATAATAGTTGGTTATCTGAGAATTCTTTTTGTCGCAGTCCAAAGATTTGGATCATTTTAGGGGATATATCGCATACGTATGACTGATAAGTTTCTATCCGAAATTTGTCTAGTTCTTGTTTTACTCGCCTCATTAGTTCATTTAGTGCAATTTTTGCATTTGGATTTCTTGTTCTCTGCCACCGTCTTCTAACTCGGTTTTTTTCTCTTATTAGATTTAATATTGTAATGGCCGCCCACTACTAATTAATTGCTTCTATTAATAAAAATATCTAGAGCCACCATACATATTATTTTTAATTCTGGGTTCGTCACAAATCAGATAACTAATTTTGGTTCTCAGGGATAATTAAATGAGCGGTCTAGTAATATGCTTGACCTGAATGATCGTACGCCCCTATTTATAATGTAATCTACTTGCAACTTGAATTATTGTTGGCTAGCTCATAGCAGAACAGAGCTCTTATTCAAGGTCTGGGTTCACAATTTTAGATTTAAAATTTTGATCGCACGCCTATGGTGCGTAGGTCAAAAGCAACCTAAATGCTACAACGGAGCTAATCTGTCATATAATTTTACGTCTTTATGAAAAACTAGCAAATGCAGATCGTTTTCGTGTTTGTGATATGAATTACTACTCAATGAGCAAATTAAATAAGTACGTTTTTTATTTTCCCGCTTTCTTATAGCGTCGGTTGATCGTATTTTGTTTCTAGCCAAAACCCTCCACTTCGTTGATTCGAAATAATGACGTCAAGGAATCCTAACCTCAATTCTGGACTTCTAAATTCTCAATTTGAAGCTACCGAAGCTATTAAATCGCCGTGAATCTGCCAAGCAGCGATGCTATTCCACTCCCGGGTAGGTTTTACGGTGGTGCATGTACAATTTTGCTTCACAACTAACCTTGCAATTTTTCCAGGTGCTGTCCGATGATGTCCGGAGACAGGACCGCCGCTAGGGTGTTAGCCGCCTGTGTGCCAAACAATTTTCGCCGCCCCTTCCCCCTCGTAAAGTACAAAATAAAGAGCTTTGGAATTGATATTATTTTATGTAAATTTTAACTTTTTTGCAAAGAACGCACTTTCTAACAAACTTGTTTTAAAAACCAATTTTTGCTTTTGTAAAACTTAAAAAGTAAATGGGTGGTGTGAATAAAAATGAAGCAAAAGCTTTTGCTTTATTTTCTGACACAAATATATGTTTTTCATCAAACAAAGATAGTGGTATAGTAAAAGCTTTTACTACTCTTTATTAACACTACCCAATGTCTCAGTATAAAATAGGACAAATATAAATCGATAACTTTTTTATACAATTATTTTAAAAATAAAATTATAAAAATTAGATATTCGGGGATGGGAGCCAAAAAATTCAACTAACATAATTATATTTTCGAAAAAAAAACTTACCTCATAATTGTGAAATAGATAGCCTGGGACACACTTCTTTAATTGATAAATTGTTTTTAGGGTAAAATCGGGATAAAAGTTAAAATTGCACTTGCAGTGATTTTGTTTGTGAAAATCTCTTTAACACACTATTAAGGTCTATGGTATCGCACAATTCGTGTTCAATAGAGAGAGTTGCCAAAGCCGATAATCTTTCCTGACTCATAGATGACCTAAGGTAGTTTTTTATCAACTTGAGTTTGGAGAATGAACGTTCTCCAGTTGCAACAGTGATCGGTAATGTCAAGAAAATTCTAATTAGCACGGTTAAATTAGGAAAGTATGATGATAAACAACTTTGAAGTATGTATTCAAGAATATCAATAGTATTCATATCAGATTTAAGATGTGGTTGTATAGCTTTAATTTCTTCGAATAATTCCTCCCCGTTAATATCGCTATGGTTTAGTTCCTTGTCTGCCAAGGCTAGTTCCACTTCGGCACAATGGGCTTTCAATTCATTGTCTCTAAGATCGCCATATTGGTGTAAATTATACAAAATTTTAAAGATATCAGTATGTTGGTGTAATAATTGAAATCTCTCATTAATGGCCCCGATCGCTGCATCCAAAATTTTAAAGTAAAAGTTGACTTTAAAAGACCTTTCTGGATCTTTGTTTTTGTTTTTGCATTAGGATCGGCGGCGGCCGCCCCTTTAAATCGGCCGCCTGCGTGTTTTGAACACAACGCACACATGGTAGCGGCGGCCCTGTCCGGAGAGGTGATAATGTGCCAGATCTTCTCTCAGCGAGCAGGAACCGTGGTGCAGGCCTTGGAGGAGCTGGACTGGTGTGCCGCCGATGTAGCCACGAAGTCAGGAACCTCGGAAAGCGCCTCTTGCTGTTAAACGTAGGCCAAAATAGGATGGCGAACGTCCCTCGGAAGCCGTTGTGGATCGGAAATATTTTTTAGTGGCCGATTTTAAAACCCACACTTGTGCTTGAACACTGCTATGTCGTGAACACTCTGGTAAACTTTCGGAGCTATATTTTAATATTTACTATATAAAAATTAGATTTTTCTGGGAGAATAAAACTGGGCTGTCAGTAAAATTATTTTATTTTTAGTTGTTAACAATTGCACATCAATACAAATAGGAAATCAACTCTGTTCAATTGACCTTTTTACCAATAAATTCTTAAAATCTAACTAATTTTACAATTCTACCTTATTTACTAAATTGTCCTTTGATTTTTGTAATCATTGTCTTACATTATCACCCGCGTTGCACCGTTTTAAATGTCTTTTCATTCACTTATTGCACTGACTCATGTTTCTTTTCGCGCACATCCTCTTTTGATCACTTCTGAATTCAATTAAAATTCCATTTCATTGTTATACTTGCTAATCAATAAACTGTTTGTAAATTCAGCAATTCTCCAATATTGTTGATCCATTTTCCTTTTTTATTTATGATTTTCCTTTAGCTTTGACCTCACTTCGTGCTCGTTGCACCCTGCTTTGCCTTCCTCCACATTACCTTATTATGATATGCTCACAGCGAATTGTTATTAATGAATTATGACTTGCAAAATACCCTCGACCAGCATTTACTAATTATTTTCATAATGGATTCGTTCTTACAAATTTACATTGATTAAATAGAACATGAATCCAACCTCTATGATTTGAGCTCTGCCTTGTTCTTTATGTTAGGAGAATTAATTTCTTTATTACTTGCATAGCTTTGCACATATTATTCCTAAATTCAAGTCTGATTAATTTTTATTTTATTGCAATTATATGTCATTTCTCAATCTAAGCTTGTCTGAATTATTCATTATTTTGTTGTGCTGTTAGAAGTGAGACTCAGGGCTTAAGACCATCTCAATATATACATTGGTGGGTGTAAATAGTTCGGGCGTTTTTGCGGCTGAGTGGTGATTGTAGATCTGTTAACTGATTCTTTAATACTATCAGTAAGTATATCCAGTATATTGTCTATTTCTTGTTTTGAGTTAAGCGCTATCTGGCATGTCATTAATCTGTTAATATTTTCTTTATATATATCCCAGTCAATTGGTCCACTGATGAGCCTCGGAAGTTTCAGAATTATTTTCGGGTAGTTATTAAATGCCATGACAATTGGCAGATGATCAGAGTCAAGCTCTGTTAGCACTACCTGATGTATTGGTTTGTTAAAATTTTTATGTAGTACAATATCCAATATATCCGGTTCATGATCTGTTCTATATGGATATCGCGTTGGCTCGGATGGTGCCATAATATGTACGTTGTGTGCAGTAGAAAGGTTATGCAGTTTTATCCCATTGAGGTTAGTCACTCTGCATCCCCAAATAGTATGTTTGCAGTTTAGGTCTCCTATGAGCAGAGTTGGTAGTTGTTCTTCAAAAACTGCCATGATATCTGTTGGGATTAATGGTTTGTTTGGAGGTTTGTATGCACATACAATTTTAGGTGTACTGTTGTCTAACATTCTGAGCTTAATTGCAATGGCTTCGAAGGTTATCAGTTCCTCTATGTCAGTCGGATATGTTATTAGGGTGCGTCTAATGATTATCGCAACTCCTCCTGCACCATAGGAGTTATTTCTGTCGTTACGGTATATATTATATTTGGGTATTCTGAATTTTTCATTTTCTATCAGGTGAGTTTCAGTAACGCAGGCGATGTCAATATTATGTCTATCCAAAAAGGCTATAAATAATGATCTTTGATTTTTAGACCGTTCGCATTCCAATTTGTTATTGTTAAATTAGTGATTAGTTTCTGATTATTTGCCATTGATGAATAACATTGGGATTGCTGACATGAAGAAGTCTTTTATTGTGGCTGTGTGGAGTAATTAAAGCTAAGATTATTTGTAGTATTTGCTGTATGAACGGATTTCATGATTGTTCCGTAGATTGAGGATTTGAGTTGTTATCAATAGAGTTTTTGGCGTTTTTAAGAGCATTTAGGTATGTATTGTTGGATGTGATATTGCCTATACTGGAGGTCTTTGTGGGTGAATTTTTGGATTATTCAAGTTGTTAGGAGTTCTTTCATGTGAAAGCTGTATTTTTAGATTGACTAATTTGTTTATAGTAGCTACAACCTTTATAATTAGCTGTGTGTTCGGCTCCACAGTTCACACATTTAGGTTTTTCTTCTTCAGTTTTAGTGCATTGGGAATAGTGATGATTGCCCGCGCACTTTATACAGCGAGGCTGTAGAAAACAATAATTTTTAGTGTGCGCATAGCGCTGACATTTTGTGCACTGGGGTATGTCTCTGTTTTTCCGGCGTGGCTCTACTTTAACCACACAGTGTGCGAGTTTTGTTAAATTAAAGATGTTTTTGGATTTAATAGAAAGTGGTAATTCAGCTACAACTAACGGCATCGGTAATTTATTTTTATTTAGCAAGCGTGTTATTTTGCTTACTGGGTGTTTGAGTTCGGTTAATTCTTGGCGTATTTCGTTTTCACTGAAGGATATGGGGACGTTTCTAATAATCACTTCTAATTTAGTATTTTCAGGGTTGTGGAATGTATGATACTCCAGTTTATGGTCGTCATAATATTTGGTAAGTTGACGGTAATCGTCTATGCATTCTAAGTTTATTTTTAGTTGACTTCCTTTTAAGGATGTAAAATCCTTTTTAGCAATGTTTTTTATGTCTTTAATTACTTCTTGATAATTACTAGAGTTATGTAGAAACACTGGAGGAATTTTTGTTTCAGTGGGCTCTGTGGCGCATTTACCATTGTTTGTTGGTTGTGAGGTAGATTGTTGCGTTTCTTGTTCCTGTTGTAGCGCTGCAAATTTATTATTTGCCAAGAGTTTTCCGCTATCGAAAAGGTATCGTTTTTTTGGATCAGGATCTATTGATGTCGAGTCAAGGTCTAGGCTGCGTTTAGATAATACTGTATGATTGGTTTCCATTGGGATGGTTTGATTACCGAGGTATATTAGTGTAGGAGGTTTGATTGGAGTGTTTGTCATTAATGCTAGCTAATTGTTAGGTATGAAATATTATTATATGTTAATTTTAGAAACAAAATTTATTTTCACCTTAATTGTTGATACGTTATCACTTGGGGTACGGTTATCACTGTCACTGCGGTCAGACGTCCGCTCGCGGCGATTTCTCGTACAAGACTCACTCTTATTGCTTTTAAATTTCTTGAAACAAAACTGCGTTAAAAATTTCACGAGATAAATTGTAATAATTTTTATGTAAAGGAAAATCTTTTCAAGAATTTTATCTTGAGTGGTATTTGAAAAGATTATTCAACAATATAGATATATGACTTCAATGTTACCATGTTCGAGAGCAAAGTGTTTTAACATTTTCCACTATTACTTCAATACTGTAACTTCCTAAACGATTTTCATTCCTTTTTAGAACAATATCGATTTGCAAACTTCACTATGAAAAACATCTTTCGAGAAGGTTTAGATGCAATGAGTAACCTGTCAATAAAAGTAAAATAAATTGATAAATCACTTGTAGGTAGAATTTGAAGAATAAATACAGTGAATTAGATTAAGTATTGTAGTACGTTATTGCAGCTATGTTAAAATAAAAATGACTATGTTACTCGAGAACAGCTAAAGAATTTTAATTATTGTTTTTAAATACTTTAAAATTGATATCCTGGTTAAACATGCAAGAACAATTTGTCATATTAGCTATCATACTGAAAATAAAATCAATGCATAGACAAGAAAGTAATACAAAGCTGTGACTGATAATAATGACTAACTAAAAGTGTTATTTTTGGTAAACTCTGTCTTTATTTTTCTAAGATAAACTACAGTTTTAATGTTTATACATCCTATATATTTAGCTAAACATTTTACAATACAAATTGTTAAAAATTGAAAATAGCTTTTTTTCATGTTTTATGATAAGTCCGATTGCGCCACTTTCCAAACGGTATTAATATAAGTCCTATGTTATATCATTGCTTATACAGTGTGTTTCACTTTTCATGATGTCACCTAAATAACTTTTTATTTTGAAAGCAATATAACATTTTTATCAGTTGTGTAGACGACGACAATGCTTCGTTTTGTATGAATAGAGTTTTTATCAAGTCAAAATCTAACCAACTATGAGTAAAATAAAAAGTATAAGAGTGCTATGAAACAAGAAAACAATTCGAAAATTTTATTCAACATTAAAGAACAACAAAATTTAACAACAATTTACCGAACAATATTCTAAATAGGATATTTTTCAACTAAATCACCTTGAAGATAGATACATTTTTCTAATCGTTTTTTGTGATTCAGTGCAACTCGTAATATTTCTGCACGAATTTCTCGGCAGGCTTGTAGGATTCTCTGACACAGTTTTTATATGTTTTGATGTCTAGATACATACATAAATTAAATAATTCTATATAACTTTCGACTATTATCCATAGTTAAGAATTGTTCCTGCCTCCTTCAAAGTAATTGAAAAGGTTATGTTACTTTTAACCTTTGTATCTACATAAAGTGGGATAAAACATTATTTTGATTTAGCATAGCTATGAAATTTGCTCCTAATTTATGAATACAACTATGTTTATACTTAAGTGTCAAACTTGATATTTGATTTTTAAGTGACTTAGAGTTGCATTCATAAATTAGGAAGTATTCCATAGCCATACTAGAAGAAAATAATTTTTGCCCATACTCTATTTTTATTGTTATATTCATTTAAGTTAATATTCTTATGCAATCAAAGTTCTCGTACTTCATATTCACCTTGAAAACTTTCCTATTTTTTACATATTCTGATCAAGGTTTTTTACACGTTCCGAATCAGCTGTATGTATTTGGAAGAAGTGTAAAGCTTCGCAGTTTGCAAAATTTAATATAATAATAATAAGAATAACAATAATAATAATGGTTTATTGCCCAACAGCAAATGCCAATTACAAGACAAGAGAGAAAAAATGTAAATTTATATGGGCGATACTATATAATATATACATATAATAAAATACTGAACATATATAACAAGATACTATAAGACAAACTACTAAATAACAAAATATGTACTAACTACTAACAAGAAATCATTAACCTAGCAACTCCTTATAAGTACTAATCTCTAATTTAATGCACGCAGTAAAGACGACAAATATAATTAAATATGTCACAGTTCTTACAGATTTCATTATACATAGAGCATATGATTACAACAGGTGACACTGTATTCACCTTGAAAATGTTTCTTAACTGGCTAGCCAGTAAAAAAATTACTGGCTAGCTAGCCAGTTATATTTTACAAGCGTGCTCATAGATAAATGATAGCGTGCAAAGCCAGAGTTGTCTTCCTTAGTATGTGTCATATTGATGAATTTAGTTGCTTGTCAGTTTGACATTTTGAATAAACGGTAAATTTCTAGTTATTTACAAGTGAGAAACAAATAAAATATTCAACAAAACACACCAGGTAACCATTTTTACTGGCTCAAGGATGACAGGCTCGCCTAACGGCTCGCCAGTCATCCCAATCTTATCGCCAGTAAAAACTGTTTTACCTGGCTTGTAATGTTAAATACTATTGTTTTAGCAAACTGAACGTAAAAAGTGTAATTATTTCTAGTATCTATTCTGGGGGTATAGAAATGTAGTTTAGCAAGTATATAGGCACAATCCAGTATATTGTGAGCTAATTTATATAATACAGTCAATCCTATTATTCTACGTCTATGTTCAAGAGATGGTATTTCAAAAGTATTGCAAAGTAAATCATTGGAAATCTCTCTTTCGGGATACACAGCATGTGTATGAGGAATCGCATCATCCCATCAAATAATTGAAAAGCGTTTGCGTAGTCTTTTAATGGTTATTTACATTACGGTAGGTCGCATTTTACAGTGCAAGGTTTTAATTTTGAGGCACGACGGGAAGCGGAGTGCTTCAATAAAACCGAGTGCTATAAAATGTCTAACGCACCGAGTATTGCATTACATTTTTGGTCGACATATTTTTCTCAACACTTTCTATAAATTCATGACTTCGCTTTCGAATATCAAGCCATCAGGCAAGCTGACATCAGTAAATGTTGTAGTTGACACTTTGAAACGTCAAAATTCAAAGTCGTAAATATAAATTTTCTTTATTTCTCCTAAACCCAACTGAACGATAAAATAAGTAACTAGCGTTTCTGCTAATACCCATTATTACTACAAAGCAACTTTTTGTTTAAGGGTCTCTAAAAGCTACAAATTTTCTAGTCATTTTACTGCATCGCGGTGTGACAAAGCACTGACTAACTGTAAAATTATAGTTACGGTGGACGTCAACTGTGCATGAATGTGTTATTTACATGTCACCAGGGCAAAAAATATTTTAATATTGTATAATTAACATTTACACAGTCATACTTTTTTCACGAATTTGCAATTTGATTAACGATTAACGAATGAAAATAAGGGGCTTTCAAAACGTGTTGTACACGTAGTTTTTTTGCATAGTGATCTCTTGTAACTCGAAATTTGGTCGAAAAGAACTACGGAATTTACAACTGTCAAATTGACAATTCACAATTTCAATAAAATAGTTACAAAAGTGATTTTTCGTTGAAAAAGTGGCACTTTCTTCACGATTTTACGTTAAAAAAACGACTTTCATGTTTCATGATCACTATGCAAAAATACAGTAGCACAATCATATGAACTTGCATTTTTCTGTGATCTAACAATTAGAGTTTACATTGATTTGTAGTATATGTCGATTCCATAACGACCAAAAACTACTAGATTTTAAAAAATTCAAATAAATCCCCAAAAGTAGCAGTTTTCTATGCCTCAATTACAAATTTTATTTCTCGTAAGAAAAAAATCACTTTTCTTAACTTGTACAAATAACTATTTTATTTCCTATAGTGTTTAATTTTTTGACCAATTGTCAATATATTTTGTAACGATTACATCTACTAGGTGTATGGGACAGTTTGTATTTTATGTTATTTTCATGGGTATATATTGTTATGATACATTAAGATCAGCTAAATTGCTCTCTGATGAAGATTAATTGTTAAAAAAAATAAAATTTTTAAGATCAATACAATCAATTTAGAAAAGTTTAAAAAGAATGAGCTGTTAGAATGAAAGTCATTAAAAGAATTCGAATTTGAGGTAAAATTACGATAATGGGTAATATGAATCGGTGAACAGAACAAGGCAACAAAGGAAATTTACGTCGCCTAGTACACGGCGAACGAAACAAAGAGCTCAAACATCTGTTCACCAGCAAATCGCCTCGATCCTACAAAAATTGTAAGAAAACCGTTACCCCCATAAAACAATAAATCGCGGCACGCGAACTCAAAGAAGCCCCCAATTCGCAAGTATAAACCGCTGCAATAAAAGGGCCAACGGATCGCCGAACCTCAACAACGGAAGCCGACCAAACGGCGCCGCAGCGAAAATTAATAAACCCAGTTCGATCACTAAAACGCTCTTAAATCAGAGTGCGCCAAATCCAAAACCCCACATAAGGGTACCTGACGATAGGAAAAATCAACCGCCACCTAATAAAACAAACCGCAGGGCGCTAGCACATATACAGGTGGAGTAAAAGCAATTTTTCCATCAGACAGCTGGAGCGCGCCCGAGTGAACGGCCGAAAAATTCAGCGGCCCAGCAGAAACGCATCTTTGTAACGGAGAAATCAGGGCCACGACAAAATACAGCGGGCAAGGATACAAGATTACAAATTAAAGTATAATTAACGAAGGAAGCATCCCAGAAAAGCGTAATTGGTCTCAAAAGTCTTATAAAAATAGCGCGCAACCGATCGAAGCATAATAAACTTTGTAACATACGCCATAAGAGTAATACTTAATTAAGCTTTACGCGGAACACTGAATTAAAAATTCCAAGTTGAGCTAATTTTTACTCAAAACATAGCAAATTGGGTGTCGTTAGAATCGGCATTTCGACAACTATTGATTGCGACTCAAATCAAGTCGATAATTGATCACGCCGCTCAATTAAACGCTATAATTCCGAAATATATCGAAATCGGGCAAAACATCCCTTCTACTTCGACCAATGAGCGTCGAGATCGCGTTGGACAAAGGACTGGCTCCTTTAAATAGTCAGACGCTAGCAGTAAGAAATCACTCTGCCTCGGCGGGTCAATCCAGCAGCAACTCAACCCCGGAGAGTCCAACCAACAAGAAGCCTCTTCAGGACCCCCAGCCTCCCAGGACAACTCTGCCTCGGCGGGTCAATCCAGCAGCGACTCAACCCAGGAGAGTCCACCAGCAGCCACTTCAGCTTCCAGGACCACCAGCAGCCACTTCAGCTCCAGGACCACCAGCCGTTTCATCTACTGGACTTAGCTGTCTGCCGCATCTTCGTGGACTTAGAGCCAATCCACTTCATTGGACTCTGTTTGTCTGCCGTCTTCGTGGGACTTGGGATTCGAGCCACTTCAGCTTCCAGGACCAGCTAGCAGCTCCAGCCTCTCCAGAGCCTATCACCCTCGTGGACTTAGAGCCAATCCTACGCATTGGACTCTGCTGCCTGCCGTCTTTGGAAAGCCACTTTCGCCAGCCGCCGCCTCCGCCCAGGAGATCACCACCGCCGCCGACGTTGCCGCCGCCGCTGCTCACAGCCCGCCGCCCCGTCGCCAGTCGCCACCGCCGCCGCTGCAACCGCAGAAGGAAGCCGCCAGCCGCCGCCTCCGCCAAAGGAGATCAGCACTGCCGCCGCTGCAACCGCCGAAGGAAGCCGCCAACCGCCGCCTCCGCCAAGGAGATCCGCACTGCCGCCGACGTTGCCGCCGCCGCTGCTCACAGCCCGCCGCCCCGTCGCCAGTCGCCACCGCCGCCGCTGCAACCGCAGAAGGAAGCCGCCAGCCGCCGCCTCCGCCAAAGGAGATCAGCACTGCCGCCGCTGCAACCGCCGAAGGAAGCCGCCAACCGCCGCCTCCGCCAAGGAGATCCGCACTGCCGCCGACGTTGCCGCCGCCGCTGCTCACAGCCCGCCGCCCCGTCGCCAGTCGCCACCGCCGCCGCTGCAACCGCAGAAGGAAGCCGCCAGCCGCCGCCTCCGCCAAAGGAGATCAGCACTGCCGCCGACGTTGCCGCCGCCGCTGCTCTCAGCTCGCCGCCCCGTCGCCAGTCGCCACCGCCGCCGCTGCAACCGCAGGAGGAAGCCGCCGGCCCCGCCTCCGAAGGACCACACCCGCTTCCAATCGCGGATGCCAATCCGCCATTTTCTTTTCTTTTTCTGTACATATATGTTACCTAGTTCTAAGCTTATTTGTATGTTAGTTAGTGTAAATATAATAAACTTTGTTCCAATCAAATCCAGTGTCTAGCTGAGGGTAACGCCCACCCTCCTCTTCCGAAACCGACGCCATTGAAGTAACCCTACCGCTGAGCATAGACGTAGGCTTGTTATGGGGATAACATTTGAGTATTCTGTAGGAGTTTTAAAGGGATAAAGTAAATACATGCTCATATCACCTATGACAAATGTAATTTCTATTAAAATAATATGATGAAGTAGGTAGAACTCAAATACATTTAATTTATAGCTGGCATGAATAATTGTAACATAGGATCTAAGGAGATTTTGTTATGATTATTAGAAAATAACAACTCATAAAATAAAATGTACTTTTGAATATAATTTTTTTGGTATGAATAAAAACTTGGTAATTGCCCTAAATTTTGATATGTTGGTTGGTGAAAGCATTTAAAAAAAGGATTAGTAAGGTCTACAAAGTGGAAAATAAAGAGAAACATAAACCAGATTATAATTCATGAAGAAACAGATATCGCAGAGAATTTGGAAGGTTGTATAACTAGATACAAGTAAGTAGAAGAAGCAAGAAGAAAATAAGATTTGGATGGAATTGGTTTATTTTGATTAATACAATTGATAAGAAGTTACATTTGTTAGAGAGTTGTCAAGTGCTGAATTTGTTGAAAGTGTGCTGAGGACGTGTGGATCTGTCGACGGAGGATAGCAGAGGAACTACTGGACTCAGGCGATTCTGTTGGTTACTGACGACAGAGATTGCTAAAGTTGGAGCTAAGGAAGAAGAATATTAATTAGGGATCATCTGTGATAGCAAACTTGCCGTGAAGTGTCGAAACGAGTCAGTCTCTGGAAGGTACCAGTAGCGTTTGTAAAGTAGAACGGGGTCTTTCCTGCTAGCAGCGAAGGGTTTGACAAATTGTCAGCTGTTTGTCAGTAAGCAGTGCATCACAGCAGAACTAACTAGGAGTCCGGGTTGTGGACATCAGGAGAAGTACTGTCTTGGAGGTGACATTGAAGCAGAGATAGTGAAACCACTTCAAGGTGGGTTATAGTTTTGTCCTATCGACACTATAGAAAATAAAGACAAGTTAAAAAGTGCAATTAATTATAATCAAGTACTTACAGTATAATATTGAGTCAATAAGATAAATAGATTGAGCATTTGTCATATTTGATTGAGATTATTAATAGAATATTATTTGACGTTAAAGGTGACAGTTAATGTCATAACACAATTCAAAGTCATTATTAAAATAAAATGTAATTGACAAGCAATTAGATAAACAAACCGCCCTGAAAGAGTCTCAAGGCGCTATCGATTTTAATAAGTAAATTATATTGAAACTAGCAGTCCAGTGAGACAACTGTCTCATTTAATAAAACAAAAAAGACCGTTTTGCAAATAGAACGCGTATTCACCACACGTACGTATATGACGTCATTGTTGGTAGCAAACTACCAGTCGCATTCGCCTTTAAAAATTTGTCTAGAATCTAACCTAAAAAGTTAGGATTAGGATATAATTAAGATAATAATTAGTGTTAGAGACTGAAATTCGGTTCCTGACCTGACATGACTATTCCAAACATATAACTTTAATAACTTTTTTCTCTATCTCTTACGGTTTGGCTGCTGAAACAGCGTCCCAGACAGACAAAACAGCGTCCCGGACAGACACGTCTATTAGATAAAGGATTCGAACAAATAATTCAATTTAGAAAAATAGTAGAGCAGTCACTACAATATCATAGCGTTTTTCCATATGGTAAAATCATGCTGTAGCACGGCACTACAGAGCTTGTACGTCCAGGGCTTGTTTCGGTACTGTTTCGGACTTGCATTGCTTCTTGTCTTTCTAGCTGCCAACATCTAGTT
>OW679196.1:84767950-84942634 GCA_940337035.1 Agriotes lineatus | reverse complement strand
GTACTGCCTAATAACTGACAGGTAGGGATTACAGAATATATCTGTCTGTCTAGAGAAGCTGATATTCTGTAAAGAAAGATTCTGTTTTAGTTAAAATTATTAAAACAAACTGTACTGTACTTAAGATATTTCGCTAACGGAATACACAATTTACTAAATGACAACAAACGCAAAGAGACATTTGGTTAAAGCAGCCGATGTAGTACGTTCACAGTGAACTCTTCAGAGCCGACTTTGACGTCAAATTTAAAAGAACACTCTTTACAATCTTAAAATGACATACACAGCAAGGTCTGCAGCTTCTACTGAAAGTCTTTAATTAAGAATTATTATTTGTAAAATAACTCTTTTTATCTAGGTAGTTTCATTGCTTTTATATTCAACTTTTAATCGAAATGAATCGTGCCTCAATTTAACAGTTCTGAATTATTAATCTACAACATGATGGTTTTGTTTTTTTATACGAATGTCAGTTAAAGTTATTGGAAGTTCATTATTATACATTATTATACACAACTTTACCCTAGTTAGTTACACCATATTCTGAAGGATGAATTAGTTGATTATAATTGGTGCAATTGAACGACCAGCAAAGTGGATGAAAATAAAGCAGCTGGAAACATACCTTCACAGGAACGGATCATCGCAGGGTCTTTTGACAACGCAGCCTATCAGGAACTGACTATTAAACAGGAGGAACTGAATATAAAAGATGAATTGCAAGTTACATGTCCAGAAAATAAAAGCCTTGTAGAGAAATCATTTTGGAGCTGCAAAACCCATAAATATCAAAGAAAAAAGAAGGGTAATCTGTTGTCCAGGGAAAAGCCTTATACATATTCATATTGCGACTATAAAACATATGAGAAAAGGAATTTAGTTCAACATATCAAATCACATACAAGAGAAAAACCTTATTTTTGTTCTATTTGTGAGTTCAAGGCAACGAGAAAGGATACCTTAGTTTTACACATGAAAAAACATACAGGAGAAACACCTTTTTGGAGTTCTATTTGTGAGTATAAAGCAGCAGAGAAAAGTACATTAGTTGCACATATGAGAACGCATACTGGAGAAAAACCTTATACTTATTGCAATTGTGAATATAAAGCAACCCAGAAGAGTAATTTAGTGAAACATATGAAAACATACTAGAGAAAAAACGTATTCTTGTTCTGAATGTGAGTATAAAGCATCTGACAGAAGTAGTTTAACTAGACATACCAAAACACATACCGGAGAATAACCTTATTCTTGCCCTATTTGTGGGCATAAAGCAATGCGAAAGGATCTTTTAGTTAAACATATGAGGACACATACAGGACAAAAACCTTATGTTTGTTGTATTTGTGATTTTAAAGCGGCCCAGAGAAATATATTAGTTAAGCATTTGAAGACTCATGCGTCATGCTAGAATCTAGAAGATGAAAATTATGTATGTAATGTACTGCCACTACATGGATTACATCTGATCTGTGGTTTTCTTGGAACTTGTAAATCCATCTACTTGGAGTTTCTTGTAATTTAAGGAAGTTGTCTACATAAATTATGGAAATTGCATTCAGTGGCTACAACATTTTGATTTATTTCCTAGTATTATACAGGGTGTCTCAAAAGGCCTAAAATTGGATTGGCCTACCCTTTGGCCCAACTTGCCTCATTCTGGGTTAAATTAATTTTAAAACAAGTCGATAACTGTGATACTTACGATGGATGAAACAAGGGACATTTCAAAAACTGAATAATGTAAATTTTTATTAGGTATTATTATCAACGGACCATATAGAAGTGAATTTTGGGTTTTGCGTTTGTAGAAGCACAATTCAAGGTCTGCATTTGGTCATATAAAAAAACTTTGAATAGTGCAGTATAGGCTTGAGTTTGTTGCACAAACATATATTGTCGCGAGTGGAAGGTTTTACAAAGTTCAAGCGGTATTTCGGAAAGAGGTGCCTAAAGCAATGTATGTCTATTGTTTCAGTCATACATTTAATTTAGTGTTATTATATGTGTATAAACTAGAAAAGTTGTGTTGGTTGTTTAGGTTTCTACACATAAAATATAATATGAAATATCAGAAATGAATTTATCCAGACAAAAAACTAGTTGTACTTGAGTGAATTTGTTTTAAATGTTGGCCAAGCCAAATTGACGCTTGTTTAGCAATTAGAAAGACATTGGCGGCGATTTTAGTTTATGGCATGATGTTTCTAACGAAAATAAAACGGGGCAAAAAAGGCTGGGAGATTGTTACCACAAATATATTTTTCATTTGTTTTGCAATTTCACATGGCTTATGATGATATTCTTTGGAGATTTAAAGGATATTTTACAAAATAGAAATTCCGACGTGCCGGAGGCAATCTTTTTTATAGAAAATGTTAAGATGCAATTTTTATTAGAAAGGGAAAATTCCGATTATATTAACAAGCTTCATGAAACAGCTGTTAAAACAGCCAATTCATGCGATATAGATAAACGTAAATGAAACTAAGGAACGTGTCAGAAAAGTTGGATTTTCTTTAAATCAGTTATGAATTGCAAGTTACACTTGGAAAAACATATGCCCAAATTGAAAAGCATCATAGAAGATTCAGTTATACGTTCTGTAGTTGATATAATTTGAAGTGAGCTAAATAATCCATTTTCGCCTCGCAAAGCTCTATCCATGAGCTTGATCTGCTTTAACCTTATTTTAAGGATACATTTCTAAAATACTTCCGCCTTTACAAATCACTATAATTTTAATCTAGAACTGTTTCCATTAGAAATAAATATATTACCAAGTACTATAAAAAATATGAAGTGGATACTATGAAAAAATATAAATTGAAATTGTTCGAAACTTATAAATTCATCTTAATAAGTATTACTGTCCCAGTGTCCAGTGTTGCTTGTGAAAGATAATTTTTATGGTTAAGGCGTTTAAAAACTATTTAAGAAATAACGATAAGCTTTCTATTTTAGCAATAATAAATATTGAAAAACAAATGGCAAAAAACATTTCGTTGGAGGAAGTTGTGGGAGCATCTGCAAAGATTGTTGTTAGATGTTAGTTAAAAAAATATGAAAGTCTGCAACCAAAACCCAAAATATCAGTATTTAAATTAGTTTATCTACGACAGTGTGTAAAATTGCCTTTTAGTTAGCAGTTTTAAGTTTGGAAAACGACTGTTTAATAACATGTTTTCATTAGTTTACGTCGTCAGTAGTAACGTGTTTAAAAGATTTCATTAGGCACGTTGTCAGTAGCAACGTCTTTTAAAATTTTTAAAACACGCAAACTTACGATCGATTGCTGGTAATCCTAATTTATATTAAATTTTTTTTATATTCACCGTGTTTTCTAGATTCTATCGTAGATAAAATATTGTACGCTACACATGCGTAAAGCATCTTTAGTCACTTGCGGGGCTTAAAACGCTCGCTCACTCGCGTCTTAACTCTACCCCACTCGTGCCTAAAGAGTAGCTTTACGCACTTGTATCGTAAATTACTATAAGTATTTACCGTATACTAGTATTAGTATTTAAATTTTTTAGTTTTCATATTGTTAGTTTGCATAATAGACCTATTCTTAGATATGATCTTGCATATGATTAATCCATACCTATAACCTAGTCAGAGCACCATACGCAATACTGGCTTACCGAAACAAGAAAGTCTTGTGACTTTACTGCTCCAGTAAGAAGTTATAGGGCCTTGTAGTTCAGTTTTTTATTTTTATTTTTATGCTAATTTCCATAAATGTAAAGATATTGATTTCAACTGTGGTACACGTGCTTACTATTACGTACTGCATCAATGAAAAAAATTCGTAAACTAGACTAGACTTTACCTATCCTTAAAAAAATGTTTAGCTCTAGCTTTGTTATCTGTAAGATTTTAGGTTGTTACCTGAATCAGAATTAAAAAGCGTAAAAATAAGGTACTCTTTGTTCATAAGCGCGAAAGTAACCATTTACCTTAAAAATTCTACCAAAGTTTTGGGTTGCAATTAAGATGTGTAATTATCAAGTATCCATTGGAGAATTCGTTGTCATGGTATTTTGGTACAATTTAAAACATTTTTACAGAAGACAAAGGTAGAACTAAAAAAAGATTTAAAGATATACTATGATCAAAAATGATTTTCATCTACTATGTCTATGGAATACTTCCTAATTTATGAATGCAACTATAAAGCACTTAAAAATCAAATGTCAAGTGTAAACGTAGGTGCATTCATAAATTAGAAACTATTCCATAGCCATGCTAGATGAAAATCATTTTCGATCACACTATATATAACGTGCCTCTTATAGTCAAGTCTAGTTTACGAAAAATTTTCCGTTAGTGCAATACATAATAGTAAGTATTTGTAAATAGTAATCGGTATCTTTACGTTTGTAGAAATTAACAAAAAATTTAAAAAGAAACTTTAGCGCTCTATAACTTTTTACTGAAGGGACTTGCGCAAAGCTATAGTATTAGGTTTAATCCGTTTATTATTAACCTAAGGAATCTATGACCAATCAGTGTCCTATTCCTTTTGAGACCCCCTGTATAGGCCACTACAGAACCATATGTTATATTATCAAAATTTATGAATACAATTTTCAGTTTAAATAAACGAAATTTCTGTTGAAACAAGAAGTAACTGGTTGCATTCAAGTGGTAGGTATTTTTTTCATGTTCAACAGTTTTGGCCGTGTGACTGTAGCAAATATTTGCTTAAGATACTATTCAAGAGGATTTATTTATTTTATTTATTTTTTATTATTCTTTTAAGTCGTCCTCCCTCTGGAGATATTGTAGCATGCGCTATAGTCGCGTGTAGATGTGTTTGCACTCCTTATGTAATTATATCGCATTTTTGTAATAGAAGTCTCGTATCTATAGATAATTAGGGAAAGGCTCGTATCTTTGTGAGTATACAAATGCCGATTACATGGAAATGAAGTAAATACACGAAACTTAGAATTATTCCTAATATAATGTACCCGTCCATAAAGCAAGCTACGAAGAACCTATCAATAAAACGGTGGATGCCATCTTCATTTGTATTCACTTAAAAACCTATTAAATCGCCGACACTTCATTTACTGGTTGTTAATATTACGTAACCTCAAAACATAATTATAAATTCTGGTTTGATGCTTTTGAAACTGATTCTTCAGAATTGTTTACCAATGCATCACGGTATCCTATACTGGCAATTTAATGTCAATTGCTCCATCAAATCACACAACTGAGGCTAAATATTTACTGGATCTTTCCGATAGTATGGGTACTAACACAAGTTATTTCTGAAACTACCAGAATTGATAAAACTTCACCTACTCTTCTCGATAACTTTTTGAATACTAATATTTACTTGAAATAAGCGATAACGAATACATAGTGAGTACTCTATAATTATTACATTCTCTGCTATCCCCCTTTTCAAATAATGGCATTATTACCCCTTGGTTTACCTTTTCTTTTATTTCTGTTGCCCATCATGCCGTTTTCTTGGCATTCCGATTACTTACATTTATCGTCCCACAGCTTTCTTGTGCTGCTTCTAATACGCTTTGTTTTAAATAGCCCCAATTTTGCTCTATATTTTTTCTTCCGGTTCTTTACTTAATTTGTTTTCACATATAACTGACAATGTCCATTAACCAACCCCCGGATTATATCCCTTGGACGTAGGATCCACTTTGACTTAAACATCCACCTAGACTTCGTTCTTCAAAATTACAAATTCCGCTACCTCAAGCTAAATTCTAAGGTGCTTAATCATATTCTTTGGAACACGAAAATAGCAGAATCGGAGAAAAAAGACTACTACAGTGCTCGAAATTACTCAAATAACGAATATTTCAATTATCTTAACATTATTAATACGTTGATAATCAAAAATGAAAACTTAATTCAACATTTGCTTTCAATACACCGAAATAGAAGAGGAACACTCGAAGGTTTGGGAACACATATTAGATTTGTAACGGCAACTTAGACGCGGAAGATGGCAGACCATTCGAAGCAATGATAGAAGAATTACAAGAAACCTCCGAAAAACACGGAGAAATTATGGGATATAAAACAACAACGGTAATTTTTAAATTTTATTGTAAACATTAACAATTAAACTTGTATATTTACCCAAGTTTAACCTCTTGTTACCAATTTATAATATTGGAATATGAAATCCTAATAATATAAAGGCTGAACAGTCTCAATCGTCCTAAGAAAATATATATAAAATTTAGGAAACTTGAAATGTTAACAGTGAAACACTTGTAGAATAGTTTAGATAAGCACTACATTGGAAATGTTTACAAAATGTATGAAGACAACACTGGAAGCTAGGCAACCCAAAAGACGTCTTGGTACGATAATAGTGGCATAATATTCCAACCAAAAATTGGAAATCTATTTCAAATCAAGTAATTACATCATGGAAAGTGTAAGTCGTGTCTAAGATGGTTTCATACAATCAATACATAATTTTCTAAAGTCAAACAGCTTTCAAGTAATGACAGTTCATCTATAAATTGAACATGTAACTGTTTTGTTAAGGCATTGTAACATTTTCCATGATTTAAGTACCTATGTATTAGTTGTTTAACCTCAGTTTTTAAAACCGCATGTCTTCCAAAATTCCCAAATGCATATGTAAAATTTGAAGATTATTTACAAAATGTCACTGAATGACAATCAAGCAGTCTGGCCTGATTTTAAATATAGTCACTTATAATACCATGAGTAGTCAAAGTTATGGGGAATATTTTTGCTGTTTTATCACGAATGTCCATTGCGCTTAGGTTCGATTAGGACGAGTGCGTTAGCACGAGTCCTAATCCTAAGCGCAATGGGTATGAGTAGTGATTTAACTGCAAAACATATTCTACTTAACTTCGACTAAGAATGGTATTCGAGAGAGTATTTAATGAACCAAACTACTTTTTAATAGCTATTTATGCAACAAGTGCTAAAAGTTGACGTTTATGTACGAGACATGAAAATTATGAAACGAAGCCGAAGGCTGAGTTTCATAACATGTCTCTTGCATAAACGACTTTTAGCACGCATTGCATACAATATTTTATCTACGATTATAATTTTACTGTTATTAATCCATAAATATCGATTTAACAAAGGTTTGCATCTACGACACTTCTAATTTATGTCATAATAAACAGTAGGCCATGCCGTGCGGGCGAATGTTTGCGAATGACAGTAGTCAAGTTACGAAATGTAATTATTAATACTCCACATCTGACTGTAAGTTACATAGTAGCTGATCAATAGCCCTTTGTGTAAAGCTGCACGCTTGCATCCTTGAATGCACGTGGCTTCCTGCCACGCGCTTCCTTTCGAGATAACGCTTATGTTAGCTGATTAAGACGTACTATATATACAAGTAGCTTGCACCTTTAAGTTAAGTTCCAGTTAGATCCTAGCTAGATGTAAGATATGGTCTGGCGACTAGCTGTGCGCTTCCAATGTTATATTTCATTGTAAAATAAAAATAAACGTTTTTTTAAAAGTCGTTTCGGCGGCCTTTTAATAAAACTGGCGCAGTCGTTCGGATTTGTGGAGGAAAACCTGGAAAACTACAAACATCGAGTCGACCAGCAACTTTTTTTGAGGTTCAGCTCTTTGCCGCAAATCGAAACCTACCACCCAGCGGATCTTCGGACATCTCCAGCAGGGACAAACATCGCCCGATCGTGAGAATCAGCCCGTCGACCCAGCTCCTGCTCCTCCGTGGTTATTGGAACCATCTATTCATCGAGACCTCTTGATCATTGGGATCAGTCTCTGATTGGCAACGTCAACAACGACGACCTCAGGACAATTTTCGGACAACAGAACCTAGCAGTTAGCAGGCCATCCGAAGTCGGACATCAGGACCTAGCAGTTTGCAGGCCAGCCGACGTTAACAGGACCAACAGAGTCCATTTGGCGGAAGAAAAACGTCAACGTAAAATGCAGTAAGTGCATTTTTACAATTTCAAGTAAATCAATTTTTACGCTTCAAAGTAAGCAAATAGTATTTTTTTTAAGCATCAAAGGAATGCAATAATAATCTTCAAGTAAAATCAATTTTTATGATTTAGTTAGCGTTCGCCTGAACTATAAAGCTAATTAATGTCAAACAAACTTTAACTTATACTAACATAGTTCTAATATTTATTTATAAGATCAGACAGAACGTAGTAAGCCAGACCAATTGCTGCACATACTAGGTGTGCTTAATTTGCATTTGTGCTTGCGTTCTTGTGCGTAGAGACCTCTGTTAGGCCTCCCCTAGTCAGTAAATTGTTTACTAACATAAACAAAAAGTAAAATCAAGTGAAACAAATAGCAAAATCAATTTTTGTTTACAAAATTTTTATGTTAATGGTGATCTTGAAGAATTAGATAAAACACCTAGAATTCTATTTTTAAACAATTGTAAAATTTTATGTCACGAGATCGATCACGCTCACCAAGGCGTTCTATCCCTAGAATTTTATTTTTAAATAATTGTAACAACATTAGCAACCCAAATATGGTTGACCAAAACGCATTACTGTTTCCCCCACATTTTAGTATAGGATTATTGAATGAAATACCGTCATATGATGGTAATCAAGCAGAGATCATTGCAACTAAATTTTGCACGGAACATTCAAATGATTATGTCAACCAAGTAATTTTAAACTCGATAAGGAATAAATTAAAAGGTCAAGCGTTAGAAGTAATTACAGGTTACCAGTATGATAACTGAAAAGACTTAAAAAATGTCTTAATTGAAAATTTTGGCGACCAAAGGTCAGAATTGAATCTTTTAATTGATTTAACCAAATTAAAACAGAATAAAGACTCTCCCATAGAATTTTTCAATAAAGTTAGAACCCATTTGGCTATTTATAATTCAAAAGTTTTTCTGAGTCGAGAATCACAAGACATTATCACTTATAAATTAAAGGCTAACAAAGACTTAGCACTTCGCACCTTTACAAGTGGACTAAATGAAAATTTAGGAAGCTTTGTAAGAACTAGAAACCCAACTTCCCTAGAACAAGCCTTAAGCATAGTAAAAGAAGAAATTGATATCAGATATTCTCAAAATCAAAATCATAATCAGAATAATAAACAATGTTTCAAATACAAGTCAGAAATTAAATAAACCATATTTAACCTCCAATATTCAAATGCGAAATTTATATCACCCTAAATTTAATAACCCAAATTTCATGCAAAGACCATTCCAACAATATCGAAATTTTAATAATCCCAATAATTCTACAATAACCCAAAATTCAAGTTACAATGCATTCGCACCTAAATCAAATTTTATACCGACAAATAAACCCGAACCAATGGATTTCAGCACCATAAAAAGACCAGCCACCCAACAATTGAATGCTCATAATAAATACCGAGTAAATTCTATGAACGTCACTAGAAAACCTAATCATTTAAATTACCATCAAGGAAATCCTCCGGATGAGTATGAAAACTCGTCCTAAAATCAATTTGAAAATTCCCCAGAATATTCTAACGAAAACCCTCAGGAACATTTTGATACTAACAATTTTCAAGATACAACTGAAAATTACGAACCACAAGATTTAGACCATACTCCAGATTATTTCGAATATCCAGATCCAGACGATACCGAAATTTTTTATTAAGAGCCTCGGAAAAGAACGTTTTAACTTTTAATATAAATCCAAAATCAAACCTTCCTTATATTATAATTCCTGCCACCGGCGATAAACTATTGATTGATACAGGTAGCTCACAAACAATAATTTCCCCAGAATTTGTACAACAACATTTCCCAAATTGTATTTATGAAACATAATTCCAGATAATTACATCTCATGGAACTTCACAACATAATCTTGCAGCAGATTTACCCATTCCCAATCTCTTTTATGAAAACGGAACACATACGTGTTATTTATTCAATTTTCACCAAGACTATGTAGGACTTATTGGATCCGATCTACTTTTAAAATTATCCGCACGAATAGATTATAAATGGATGCACATTCAAACGGAAAAAAACAGTAATACCATTCTATTATAACCCATCAAAAACGCAATGAATGTAATTCTTCCAAATTTAAAAACTCAGATTTCGTCAAGAAACTTGTAGTACCCCCGCTTACAGAATATTTTGTAAATGTACCAGCAGTAGGAAAGAATGGAACTAAAATAGCTCGATAACTAAAATTTAATGAAAAATTAATTATGCCTTCAGCATTAGTGAAATTACACAATAATTGGTTTAAAACCAGCGTAATTAATACTTCAAACGAAACACAAGAAATATTTTTTTTTCTATAGCACATGTTAAAGTGTGCTTTTATCAACTTAAAACAAAAGGTCAAATTTTACTTTAACAGCAAGGGTAGATAAAGTAGCACTTTAACATCAAGGATAGATAAAGTAATTTAATTTTCTAACTTTTGTTTAAATTAAATATGACAGCTTCGTATTATCGTAGCAACCCAATCTAGCTACTGACATTTTGAAATGTGATTGATATTTTCTTTTGAAATTGTTAAAGTTTTTACTATAGAAAAAAATATTGTATTATACACGACGATAAAGTTATTTCTATCCACTCTTCCATCATTATGGTCTCGACTTCGTCTCGACGTTAAACGATTCACTCGTGGATAAAATTTAACTTTATCGTCTTGTATAATAAATTACTAATAATCCTTTATTTTTAGAAGACTATGAACCCGATAGCAAAAATCAACCTATCAGACTTAACAACTTTAATATAAAAACTCCAAACACCAAAAGTATTTTAAATAACAATTTAAGACTAGACCATTTAAACGAAAACGAAAAAACTCTTTTGACTAATTTATGTTTTCAATACAGAGATGTATTTTACTCTCCCGAAATACCTTTATCCGTTACGAATTTGACAAAACACCACATTAAGACTAAAACCAATGCACCTATATTTACGAAAACATACCGTTATCCCAATATTCATCGCGAAGAAGTCAAAAAGCAGATAAAGAAAATGTTAAACGAAGATATTATAGAGCCATCGGAATCACCGTATAATTTTCCTATTTGGGTCGTCCCAAAAAAGTTAGACGCCTCCGGAAAAAAAATGGCCCATTGTAGTTGATCATCGAAAATTAAATGAATAAACTATTGAAGACAAATATCCATTGCCCCGTATAGAAACCGTATTAGACAATCTTGGCAGAGCCAAATACTTCACAACTTTGGATCTTGCCTCTGGTTTCCACCAGATAGAAATCGAAAAGAAAGATCGCGAAAAAAACGCTTCTTCAACCAAAGAAGGCCATTTTCAGTTTAAAAGAATGGCTATGGGTTTACGTAACAGTTCTGCATCCTTCCAAAGGATGATAAATACAGCCTTAATTGGACTCACTCCAACACAATACCTAGTTTACCTAGACGACATTATAATTTTCGGAAATTCTCTGCAAGAACACATGCAACGTTTAAAAAATGTATTTCAAAAATGTAGAGATGCTAATGTAAAGATTCAGCTAGATAATCAGAATTTTTACATAAATCTGTAAAATATTTAGGTCACATAGTTACTTCAGAAGGAATAAAACCAGATCCATCTAAGATTTCAGCAATTAAAAACTTCCTAGCACCCAAAACAAGAACCGAGATAAAACCATTCTTAGGATTATTTGGCTATTACAGAAAATTTGTCAAAGATTTTGCCAAAATAACTAAATTTTTAACTGTATGTTTAAAGAAAGAAAATAAAATTGTACACACCCCCGAATTTTTGAAAAACTTTGAGTATTGTAAACAAATTCTAATGAATGAACTAGTACTTCAATATCCTGATTTTGAAAAATCTTTCGAATTGACTACCGATGCATCTAAATTTGAGATAGGCGCGGTATTATCCCAAGATGGTAAACCCACCTGTTATGCCTCCAGAACCCTTAATAATGCAGAACAAAATTATACTACAATTGAACGAGAACTTCTAGCCATAGTTTGGGCAACCAAACAATTTCGTCCATATCTGTATGGAGTAAAATTTAAATTGTACACCGATCATAGACCGCTTGTTTGGCTCAAAAACTTAAAAGAACCAAATTCCAAATTAACTCGTTGGGCACTTAAACTAGAAGAATATGATTTCACTGTAAACTATCTACCAGGCAAATTAAATAAAGTTGCCGACGCTCTATCACGCGTTCAAATCTACCCCATGACTTTAGAAACACCCGATAGACTTCATACACCAATACCAATACACGGTAACGAAAGCTTAATGGCAAGCAGAGCAAGCACCCCCGACATACAAGACTTTTTTTCAGTACCGACCATCGAACTACCAAAACCAGAAACGCCTAAAGTAAAAATTATATCCGACATACGAATAAGACCACCAAATAACGACGACAATAAATCCTATGTCGAAACAGTACACTCACAACAATCGTCTACTCCCGTAATTGACATTGCCGAAAAACCCCTACAACGATTTAAAAATCAAATTGAATTTGTAATTTCTCAGCTACCACGAGATATCGGAATCACTAAGTACGACGGAATTACACACTATTCTGTGTCCATAAATAATACAAATACAATTGACGTATTCAATAGGCTGTTAATTGAACATTGTGAACCTAGAACACATTACCATTGCTATTTTCCTAACGACGAACTTTGTTTAGATTTTTCTAATTTTCTACAAGATATAATTAATGATAACACACCCAAATTTCATCGATGTATGTCGCAAGTGACTTACGTGCTAAATCCCCAAGAACGTCAATACCAAATTCAAAATTATCACCTAGGCAAAACCAATCATCGAGGTATTAACGAGACAATCGAACATATCAAAAGAAAATACTACTGGAAATCGATTAATAAAGATATTACCGATTACATTAGTAATTGTCATGTTTGCAAAGCACAGAAGTATAACAGAAACCCAATTAAACAACCTCTACAGCTTACCCCTACGCAAAACCAACCATTTCATACTATACACTTGGATATTTTTCAGATAGGTAAGAGAAGCTATCTAACAATAATAGATTCATTTTCCAAATTCGCCCAAGCATACTATATTAAATCTCGAAATTTAACAGACGTCATCGAACAACTACTTAATTATATGTGTACTTTTACTACACCAAATATCATTATAGCTTATGGAGAATTTAACAAAAATATTTTTAAAGACTTCATAGCTTTACATAAAATCCAGTTGCATACGACAACTCCACATCACCATCAATCTAACTCCCCAATTGAACGACTACATTCGACAATAATTGAACACTATCCACTATTGACGGATGTACCTGAACAAAACAAAATTCAATATTGTATTCTTGCATATAATCATACGATACACTCTAATCTCAATTTGACCCCTTTTGAGATTGTATTTGGTCATACTGAATGTAGAAATCAGTTCGATTTAGACTATACAAAAACCTACTATCATGATTATTTATCTGGTCACAAAACCCGCATGAAAAAAATTTACGAAATATTGCAAGGCAAGCAAATTGATACTAAAGAAAGGCGAAATTTAAAATTAAACCCAACCCGAAAAAATAAAACATTTCAATTAAACGAAAAAGTATTTGTTAAAACAAATTCCAGAAGTAAAGATGAACCAAAATTTATAGGACCATATACAACATCCCAAATTCTTGAACACGACATATACGAGTTAATACCGCATAATGGATCATCCGACATTAGACGCCATCCTAACGAATTATTACCCTTTTCAGACGTACTACCCTCTTCATCGCCTGCACCCTGCTAAATCAATCACCAGTTATACAGAGCGACATTATTATTAAAAATTTAGAAGATAATCCGGGATTATATCCCTTAAACTTAGGAAACGTAGTGCTTAAACAAAGCGAATGGACGCTTATTAGAAATGTAGACTATACCCCTATATTTGTTAGTTATGACACACTTAGAACTAATTTAATGAAAGTAATACCGTTACTTGAAAATAAAAGTTACGTTATTGAATATACAAAATTTAAAAGGATTGACGATGTTATCAATCATAACAATTTACTCATAATATTAAAACAATATCTTGAAAAAGCAGATAAACTCTCACATCAATTATTCCCTGATGTTAAACACAAAATTAATAAGAGAGGACTTTTCGAAGGACTTGGATCCGCCTTCAAATTTTTAACTGGCAACCTCGACGCCAACGATGGAGTCAGATACGAATCTATGATAACTAAATTACAAGAAAGTAATAAAATTCAAAATGACATTATATTAGAACAAACTAAAATTTTAAACGATAACATTTCAGTAATCAATGTTATAGCAAAGAGCCAGGAATTATTAGATAGAAATATAAATAAAATAATTTTACAAAATGAAGAATTAGGCAAAAATCTCGCTACATAGGTACTCCTTAAAAACAGTCTAGCTGGAAGCAATTCAATTTTTATAACTACTCATTACCACTTGTTTGGAACTAGAAAATGCATTAACTTTTGCCCAAAATCAACAGATGCATATGTCATTAATTGATAATGACCATTTAATTGAAAATCTAAATGACATTTCGACGTATCTCAATAGCATATCAGAAAAAGCTTTAACTATTCCCTATCCTGCAGAGTTACAGTATTTACATTTATACGAGTCAATTATCATTACAAAAGTTAACCAAGTTAAAAACAGAATTACATTTATATTCGAAATACCCCTTACTTCCAAAACCAACGATTATCAAATGATACAATTAATACCATTTCCGATTTTTATCCAAAATTATCGTATTTCGTATGATTATACCTACATATAGTACTTTATTATTCAACGTTAAAAGCAGCATTCCCGTTGAAATAAGTCATTGTAAACTTATAACTTTAGACACCTACTTTTGTCATCAAAATAACTACTTCGAAATCCCCAACGACAAATTGTGCGAAACACAACTTCTGTCATTTAATAAAAATAAAACATGTATCCCTTATTTATTCAATTTAACAGAGATCAAAATATCACAAATAAATCCTGCGACATGGTTAATATCTTCCCCATCTGAAGCAATATTGGACGTCAAATGTAAAAATCAGAATTTTAGGAAAGGAATATCTGGCACCAACCTCTTACACCTCAGTTCAGACTGTCTGGTTTCAATAAATCAAAAACACATGTTGTTTACCGCAAGAAGAACCTCAAATGAAATTGTTAATTTAAAAATTTCAAACATTGACCGCTTAATAATTCCTGAATCGAATCACATAAATGTTTCAAAGATTGACTTGATACCTGTTGACACCTAGAAATTGGTTGAGGACAGAATTAAGCTTAATAAATATGAAAATTTGTTAAAACCTAGTAATTATACTAAATCCGATAACCTAAGTGTGTCTGCGATTATATTTACGCTACTTACTATTCTTATATTAATTATTTTTGTATTGTATTTATATTATAATAGGAACATAATGAAGATTAAACTTATTAGATTTCTAAATAAAGATTTTGAACCAGTCAATGTAAATGCGTAAGTTTAATTTTCTTTTCTCTGTGTAAAGTTCAATAAAGGCATAAATGAATACCGTTCTTGAACGTTTTATCGGCGGAGCAGTTACATAGTAGCTGATCAATAGCCCTTTGTGTAAAGCTGCACGCTTGCATCCTTGAATGCACGTGGCTTCCTGCCTCGCGCTTCCTTTAGAGATAACGCTTATCTTAGCTGATTAAGACGTACTATATATAAAAGTAGCTTGCACCTTTAAGTTAAGTTCCAGTTAGAACCTAGCTAGATGTAAGATATGGTCTGGCGACTAGCTGTGCCCTTCCAATCTTATATTTCATTGTAAAATAAAAATAAACCTATATCCTAATATCACCTATATGATACTCTACAGGAGATAGTAAATGGTTTTGCAAATTATTTTTATTCAGTTTATCTGCCTCCTGATAGTGTAGCTATTACTCCTGATGAACAAAAATATTTAGATAGTAACATGCCATTTATCAAAATTAATTGCGTATCTGAAGATGACATTATGGCGGCTATACGAAGGTTGAAAAACAAGTCAACTGCTGGACTTGCCCAAGTGCCGAGTTTTCTTATAAAAGATTGTGCTGCAGTGCTAGTTCACCCTCTCTTAGCCATAATTAATCTAGCAATAAAAACCTCGACCTTTCCACAAAGATGGAAAATGGCTCGAGTCAATCCCATTTTCAAAAATGGTGACATTTTTAATATTTCTAACTATCGCCCAATTGCTATTTTGTCCAATTTTGCAAAAGTCTTTGAATTGGTTCTATTTCAACATATTTACTCAAAGGTTAAAAACTACATATCTCCGTATCAGCATGGATTTGTAGAAAAACGTTCTACAATTACAAATTTGAGCTGTTTCACCCAGTTTGTTGCTGAAGCCTTAGATCAACAGGGCCAGGTGGACGTTGTTTACACTGACTTCTCAAAGGCTTTTGACAGAATTGGACATAGTATCTTACTGTCTAAACTTCGAGGATTTGGCTTTAGCGAGTCTTATATCGATCTTTTTAAAACATACCTAGAAGGTAGAACTCAGTATGTTATGTATAATGGTTTTAAATCTGAGGTTTATACTGCCATTTCCGGAGTTCCCCAGGGTTTTAACTTAGGGCCCCTATTATTCATACTTTTTATTAATGATATAGGGATCAAGTTAAATTCTAACATTTTAATGTTTGCTGATGATGTCAAGATCTTTCAACGAGTTGATCACAAGCAGAACTGTGTTAAGTTGCAGTTAGATGTTGTATTTGCTTCTCAACTGGTGTACCGAAAATAAACTAGCGTTAAATATAGAGAAATTTAAGTTGTGACATATACACGTAAATTTACTCCGCTCATCTTTGATTATAAAATCAATTCAATAGTGTTGGCACGCTTTGAACAAACAAAGGACTTAGGCATACTGTTTGATAATGAACTTACGTTTATCACTCATATTAATAATGTGGCTGCCTCAGCCCACAAAATGCTTGGCTTTATTTTGCGTAATTGTAAACAATTCACAAATACTTCAGCATTAATCACGCTTTATTTCGCCTTTGTCCTTTCAAAACTTGAATATGGCAGTATTATTTGGTATCCATTTTATGAGTATCAGAGATCAATGATTGAAGGCGTACAAAGAAAATTTTTAAAATATCTCTGGCTGAAAACATTTGGTTCTTATCCTGCAAGGGGTATTGATAACGACATTTTATTGAATGCATTCCAATTTACTTCCTGTGAAACTAGAAGGGTTTTTGCCAGCCTCACATTTCTCTATAAGATATTGCATAATCAAATAGACTGTTCTTACATTTTATCTAGTCTTACCTTCCATGTTCCACGAGTTAATATGAGACACAATAAAACCTTTTATCTGTCTGTCTCCAGAACTAATGTTATGCTTAAGTCGCCCATATATACAATGTGTGTTAATTTTAATGCCATAAGTAGCGAGGTAGATATTCACTCAGATAGTATACGGAATATCCTGCAAGTGTCCCGTCAAATTCCTAATTGATTACAGTATTCGCTGTTATTCAATGTTATTATGTATCATCTCTGCTTTGGATTAAAATTAAAATTATTCAAACCATTCATAATTATTACTTTATTAATGATGAAATGTTTATTTAATATTTGTATTTTCTAAATATGTATTTGTTACCCTTATCGATAGTACCTAGGGTTAAGTTATTATATAGCCAAGATATTATTTTAATAGTTCAGTACTGATTAACTGTTGGTTTGATATTTATCATTTTAATGTAGCTGAACTATTCATAATTTTTTTTAATAGTTATATATCGTTTTTGTTGTTTATTAATGTATGTTTGTAATAACGTTTTTGTATGATTTGTCCTATAATTGGCTGCTGCTGTTGGACAATAAAGATTATTATTATTATTATTATTATAAATGTTTTTTAAAAAGACGTTTCGGCGGCCTTTTAATAAAACTTGTATTCATTACATAACGCTTTAATTATTTCAAAAACACCTTACCTGTAACGCAAGAAGCAACTAGAATAACTTTACAACTTCACTTTCAGTTCGAAATTGTAGTTTTATAACTTCACTCCACTTTTTGCACATGGGCTAAAAGTAAACAGCTGATTTCTTTAACCACCGTAAACTATAAAACGTCACTTTTAGTGAAACAAGCTAGAGCTAAAAGGCCTACCTTTAGTGGTGGTCGTAGATAAAATTAGTTTTCAGTAAATCTAGCAACAAACTACGCAATTTCTATAGTAACAGAACACTAATATTGACTTTTTCTAATAAAAATCACATTTGTTTAAAATAGTCAAGGGTAATACCACAAGCAGTGGGTATATTTTTGACAAATATTTTGTCGTTTCCATGTAAATTACTGCGTTTAAATTTCACGATACAAAATCACATTAAAAATGTCACGAGCCGAAGGCGAGATTTTATTGCAAATGCGAAATGGAAATTTCTATAGGAAATGTTAAATTATAGAATTCTTACAATTAAGTCAACTCAAATCAGCCTTACGAATTCACTTCGCCACTTTCATTAACCTATCCCGATATTACAAAACAATCTATGTCAGCTTGAATTTAAAGGCCGGCAATTCAAAACTACTTTTGCCTTTTGCGTGGACATCCCATTATTATAAAATAAAAGTAGGAAGATTTTTTTCTGCTTGCGTTTATTGAATGAAAGAAAAAGAAAATTAGGGGGCCCTTTGGGCTCCCTCGTGCTCAAGCCCCTCCCCTCGCGGCCGAGGGGTCTGCGGGTACCAAGTTACACCACTGCCGAAAGGCATAAGTATGAGAGAGAAGAAAAACTATTTATCTTCAAGTGTAAGCTACTCCTTAACATATTTCCATTTGTTATTAAATACAGGGTAATTCATAAGCATGGCCATTAAATTAAGTAGGTCCATACTGACCTTACATTGCACTAAATATTAATTCTTGCATAAAAATCGTATTAGGGAGTGTGTGCTGACTTTTGAGGATCATTGGCTAAATCAAATGAGAGTGCTGTGACCTAATACACCGAATGCGATTGAAATTCCCAAAGTGTTGTAGGAAAAAAAATAAGTTTTTAAAGATGTTAATCTAACCAACATACAAGGATTCCAAAATGTCTATTACTTAAGCTAGCGAAGATGCAACTGATTATTTCTCATATTACATAAGTGCGAGAAAAAACTGTGAACAACACGTAACATAAAATAAAGCTGCAAGAAGTGCTTACCGTATCTGCGGATTGCATATTATACACGTGTAACTCTTTCCGGACGTAATCGAAAATGTAAATTTGGAAAGTTTGCTTTTCTTAATTTAGATTTTCGTTAGTTCGGCCAATTGTCCTTGATTGCTAATAATTCTGAGTTCAACATATTTCGTTTTATTAATATTGTGGATGATCCTTGCGTAAATGAGTTTAAGTTTACAAATGAATAAAAATACAATAATTATTATAATTACACATACAAGCGAGCTAATACACACCGATCCCACAGATAAATAATGTGTTCTATGAATATTTTGAATGTCGTCAGGAATTCATTTTAATTAATCTTTTACAGATTACAAGACATTTTACTCATGTCATACTTAGATATTGAATTTTGATTGAGAGCATCTATAGGTAGAAAATAACTATCCTTAATATTTAAACTAATATGATAATTAATAAAAAGTCCTTTATCTTGTATCGTGTGTTCCAAAAACAGACTCATTCGCACCATGCCATGTAGTACAGTAAAATTGTCGGAAAATACCCTGTCACCTTAAAAAAATTGGCCGCTGCGATTCCTCTTGCCCAGTGGTTTAGGGTCATTAGACAAGTGTAAAACCAAAAAGGCTACAACCCCACCCCTTGCCAAACAGCCGCCATCTTGCTAACAATTGAATTTGTTTTTTCTCGCGATCCATTGGTCGCACAGAAAAAGTTATTGAACAAAAAATGTTGGAAATAAAATTCTACATATTTTTGATCTTTGCCGCGATACCGAGAAGTTGGTATTTCAAACGGTAGAAATCAACAAAGTTACCAAAATCCGTTTCTGCCATTCTAGCTCTGTGGGGGTGTTTTTTTTCCGAAAATTGCGAATGTGAAAGTTGTAGTGCTTGAAAAAATATGCACACATCTCTTTTAATAATGAGATTGATTTAAATAGTCTCCGAGTGGCAGCCCTTCAAAGTCCGCGCAGCGTGGGAAATGTACGATATATTCCGGCCCAGCGAAATAACCATTTCTCTTTGCGAGATAAAATCGTCACGTCACTCAAGTAGTTTCAATGTGAATAGGTTTTCACAACCTACAGAAATTCTACACATTTTTGGTCATTGCCGCGAGACCGAGAAATTGGTATAGGTAAAAGAAATGAAAATGATGGGAAAGAAGTATATGAGCCAAGAATGATATCATTTGGCTCAGATCCGTAAAGCTCTTAAATTTGCTGGTGTAAGATTTATTGTATAATACGATAATTGCAATTGTTCGTAAATTTTTCCACAGGAATGACCAAAATTCAACAAATTGACAATTGCTTTACCACGTGCCATTTCTGCTAAAATAATACAGACACCCGACTGTCTATATGTTATTAAACAACAAATAGCTTGTTTCACTTCAACTAAAACATGCTACGGTGAACGAAATTATATTTTGATCGTTTGTGCCAATGAAATGAATCGGTAATTTATTTTATTCAATTTTGACAGTTTAAAGTGACATTATTAACTCCATAACCTTCATAAACAGTCTATGATTCACAAGTGAAATAAATGTGTTTTAGTTCACTGGAGAATTAAAAAAGTTGAATTCACTAGAGAATTAAAAAAGTTTCAATAAAGAACAACATCTGTTTATTAACTACAAATATTTACATTCAATTATTCTTTCTCTTTGTAGTGTGTAATATATAATTACTAAAATTTAGATCAAATCGACGATGAATGGGCAAATTTATATCTTAGTTTGAATATTTTTTAAATTTGTTATTCAAAATTTCGTCAAAATTGGATAAAAACATATATACGCCACGTGAATTAAACATTTATTAACTTAAAGATATGATCTCACTCGCACTACGTGCTCGTGAGCTTAACATCTTTTCGTGAATAAACATATTTTTAATTCACTTGGTGCATAATATTTATTAAAGTTAGTGTTTCCCGACTACTTTTTGTAATTTGTTATTGTTAAAGCTGTTATAATACTGCTAAAAACGTTTACAATTACGATGTAAGAATATTGACCAAGAAGATTTTCTTTTGTGGGTACAAAATAAAGATACCGGAAAAATCTTAACTGTGCCAAATGATTTGATTCTTGTCTCGTATATTGAAAGTAATTTCTTTTTGCATAAACCCTAAAATATATTGTAGTCTACTCAGACACGTTTTATTTTTTTGGAGCTGTTTCTTCATCTTGATTCGGAGCCTCGGACACAACCAAGTCATTATCGACCATGATAGAAATGTTGCTAAAACTTTTATTGAAAAAAGAGCTCAGAACTTGTTATAAACGCAATGTGAAAAATTTTTGGAAAAAATCCGTGAATACGATTGCGAGTGCTGTTTCGTGATTGTATTCTGATTAAAAATGGATAACAGTACTAGCGATAATGGTTTTCTTTATGTTAACGAAATGGCAGACATGGCATCTCGTTAGTTATAATAAGTGCGGGATATAAATAATTTACATTTCTCCACTTCTCCGCGCTGCGCGGACTTTGAAGGGCTGTCACTCGGAGACTATTTAAATCAATCACATTATTAAAAGAGATTCGTGTATATTTTTTCAAGCACTACAACTTTCACATTTGCAATTTTAGGAAAAAATCACCCAAACAGCGCTAGAATGGCGGAAACCGATTTTTGGTAACTTTGTCGCCCTCTACCGTTTTAAATACCAACTTCTCGGTATCACGGCAAGGATAAAAAATGTGTAGAATTTTATTTCCAATATTTTTTGTTCAAGAACTTTTTCTGTGCGACCAATGTATCACGATAAAAGACAAATTCAATTGTTATCAAGATGGCGGTTGTTTGGCAAGGGGTGGGGTGACGCCTTTTTGGTTTTACACTTGTCTAATGACCCTAAACCACTGGGCAAGAGGAATCGCCGCGGCCAATTTTTTTAAGGTAAAACGACAATTTTACTGTACTAATGATCAAATTGAAGTTTGCCGTAACTTAAGATACCCGTTGATGGAAATGAACTACCAAGTCAGAGAGAACAGCAGCCGTTAATAATTACACCGTGCCGATCAATAATTATAAAACGGAGGTGGGGTTTAGTGATGGCGCCGAATTCAAAAGATAGCTTGCTTATAAAAAGAGTCTTCCAACCAGAAATTGGAAAGCTATAGTCAAATTTATACCCATTCGGAGTCATGTGATAACCTAGTAACTTCACGCATGTCGACTCTTAAAAATGCAATTTTAGGGTAATAAATGACATTCCGTTTTGTAGGTCATCATGACGTCTGCCAATTTCTAATACAAGGTTGCTACGGGTTTATTCTCTTATATGAAATCAAACTGACTTTACAGGTTAAAGAAAACATAATATGTCGTAAAATGTATATATAATAAAGATATGTCAGCTGCTACATTAAAAACCTGCTGCGTATAGCAAATTTTAAGTCAATTTCTGTGCATGCGTATTATGTTATAGAAATCTAAAAGCGTGAAATAATTTGCTAAGTTCTTAATAGTTGATAATCGGAATTCATCATAAATTTTTTCTGAAATTGCGACCGCAATGTTATCATTTTTAACATTACCGTTTCGGTCGCTTCAGCTGAAAGAAGCTTTTATGAATTAAAAGTTACTTATGTCAGAAACAGCATGTACTAGGAAACTTTCTTTATTGTCCACTGAATCGGAGATAGCTGATAAAATAGAATTGCAAGAGATTATTACACATTTTGCAAACATTTAAGGCCTGCCAGGCGTAAGCACATAGCTTGAAATCTTGTTTTAATGTTTTAACCGTCTTAGTTAAATCATTGTTTTGTAGTGCCTCATCTTATTATTATTATTTATTAAATGTATTATTATTGATGTTTTTCCCACTCTATTTTATTAAGGACCTATAAGGGGCCGGAAGCAAATTTACGCCACTGCCTTCCGGCATCGAATGATGCATAGTTGAAAGTTTAAAATTATAGTGGGTGATACAACAAATGTAATGTTAAAAGTGAAGTACCTACCGTACTTGTACTTTGGATATCAATTGAGAAATTTGTATAATACAAAATTTAGGATAGGTGGGTAATCTTATAGTGTACCACCAGATATTTAAAGTACTATATCGCTAGTAGGGCCTGGGAACGCGCGAAAACACTACGCGTCTCGTGCGCATGCCTCAGAATTCGATCTCCGCCTTTAGAAGCGAATTCTAAACTTGACTGTGTGGTTGCCTTTCCCACCTCGCTGGACGACGCTTGCACACAGCTCACCAAGTCCGTAGAAGAGTTGGTTGTCTGCTTCACTTAAATTGTGACGTCCCCACTCATAGCCGCTAGCAATATAGTAGTATTTTATATATGTTTACCAAGCCCACTTTGAACTACCGTTCCAATATAGAAAGGAGAGATAAATTAACCCTGTTGTTACGGTCTACACAGATTGTTTTACATTACGCAGGAATGTTTGTTCTACGTACACACAAATCTTAAACTGCAACTAACTTAAATTCGTATCTTTGTACAAACAATCTTATTGTCAAGTTTCAATCCCACCTGTATTACTGGCTCTAGTAGCGGTAGTTCAAAGTGATCGACGTACAGTTCAAGATACTGAATAGGTGTTTTTGAGATATTAATAACTAGAGCTTTTATTGTAACTATGTTATGGTTATACATACTCATGCATGCTTCAGGCTTTTGTGTTTACTATTTCTTGTTACTCGTGTAGAATAGGTCCTTTGCACCGTAGTAGATCAATTAGGCAACGATTAATATAATATGGCGACATCGTTTGCGTTTTGCGCTTGGATACTTGTAATGCTGTTTTATCCAGTTGTCGATATTATAAAATTACACTGAAATATCTGCTTTTTACAAATCATTGGCAGATGATCTATCGGTACAGAAATTTTTGTAAAATAATTTCAGAACGTTCCCGCGGTATATCTGTAATAACTTAAAATGTGCTAAACTTGGCGTTAACCAGTGGTATTCGTATATCACAAACTTCTTAATCGGGTGCACTAGATATATATGGTAGGTGTTCAGTATAATTCGCAAATCCTCTACCTCTAAATACTAACCGCTTGTATTTTCATACTTGTTCGTTATGCACCTATGGTGTGTACTGGTATTATATTTTTAAATGTTATATTTCACTAAGCAGCTGACAAAAAAGCATTTGTAACATGAATATTCTCCTCTTTTAGATCCTGAGCAAAACTGCAAATAGATCATTGATGCTTTAGTAACGTGTGTAGTCTAATTCTGCAGATTTACTTCACAGGCAAGCACAGGTAAGCTAATGAATAACTGTAATTTGAGCACAGGAAAAGATTAGCGGTCATAAAACCTTTTATGTAGTAATTTTGCTTATGAACCGGTTAATTATAATTCTTGAAATAACTGGTTCCACTCGGGCACACCGAGAGTGATATAGAGGCAATACAAATCACCGGGGCTCGGACCTTTCAGGTGGCCCAGGTCTACACTCTTTAAAGAACTACATCTAATACTATTATAGATATTAACGATGCAAGTTTGATTATGAGCATCTTAACGAAACGAGTTTGATTGCCAAACCGAGTTGTTGAGCTGAGTTTTGCGGCAACGAGCCTCGTTATAGATATTAACGATACAAGTTTGATTATGAGCATCTTAACGAAACGAGTTTGATTGCCAAAACGAGGCGGTGAGCCGAGTTTTGCGGCAATCAAACGAGTTTCGTTGTGTGCCATAAGCAAACGTGTATTGTTCAATATTTTATCTTCATCAATAAATTCTGGTTCACTGTATAAAAAGAGTGCGGTAATATCTGTCCATTACCGCACTGAGTGCGGTAATATCCATTACCGCACTTAGTGCGGTAATGAAGCTCTTAACGATACTAAAATTAATTTGGTTAAGACGCTATAACAACACGGATGAAGATAAAGTGTCTTAACAATATTAAAATTAATTTGGTTAATAAACATAAACAAAAAACTGTTGATTAATTATTAATCAAAAGTGCTGATGTACTTACATAGGTAGTTATTCTCTATTTTTCACTTTTAAAAAAAATAATCTTGCAAAGGTCCTGCAATGGTGCTTGTTAAAGTTGTAGGTTAACCAAAAATCATGTTGTTCTTATCGCTTAATTTATTTTCCATTAATAGGTCACACAACTGCATTAAATATTGTGCTTACTATTTATCTCCTTTGATTATATACTCATCAGTTTTTTCTCAAACATGCGTTTTTGAGAAATTTTTGGAATTGGTTGACTACTTAAAATATTTGAGAGGCTAAAGTTCATTAAATTGCGAAACAAACATATCAATTAGTGACTGCTGCAGACCAGACTGGTGCATATAAAAGAGAAAAATCACGGATTTTGCAAGTTAATCCTAAAGCACATTTTACTCCATTAGAATGTCATTGCTTATTTATGTGGAGTGCGTGCAGCAAAATGATGCCCAGAATGTGATTATCTACATTTCTTTTTAAATAATTGTGCATAAACTACAAAATTTTCCACAAGAGGTTGGGAACTATTAAAGGAAAATATAGATAGTTCTCTACATTGTATGGATAGCACACATTATAACGTTTGCGCAAAAATTACATACGAGTACAAAAAACTAATAAAGAAAGCAATAGATCTAGTGCTATAATTAAATTTGACTTCAAAAACCTGATCAACTTTAAACAGCATTAAAATGTATGCAAATACTTTTATATAATGTCATCTATTTGGTTGAAAATATTAACTGCCATTAACATTAGAGGTACGGTACTACAACATTGCCAAGCGATGATCAATGTGGAAGTTGAACTCTTAGAATATTTGCAAAAAAAATTAAACTTTTGACGTTTGAATATATCTACATTGTATTGATTCGGATTTGAAACATAGGCAACATTCAAAATTAAATTGTAAATATTGAATCCCCGAATTAGTTTAGAGCAAAATAGCAAAGGAATAATTTTTTCAGCTTTTTAAACTGCATCTAATGCAAGATTTTTTGTAATATTCAACAATTTTCCGTAGAAATCAGAAAGGCAAATAATTTTGTATTTGCAGCTGAGCAATATCATAATCTATCATAGCTTTCCTCTCTCACATTTGCTAACATGTATTGAGATATTAATACTATACGAGTATTACATTATTGAATTATTGCATCTTTTAGAGAATCAACATTTTGATGAAATTGGTTATTGCTGTACACATCAAACATCTTATTGAAGTGTAAAATGATTAATAAAATTTTAGTATTTCTTTCAAAAATATAGTTGTTCAATTGCCATTAATATTTTTCAGAATTATTTAGTTTTTCTAATTTCTACAGAAAATGGTTGTGATATTTGGAAGAGAAAACCTTACATTAGATACAGTTTTTAAAGCTGAACAACTTATCTCTGTCTTATTTTGCTCTAAAATAATTAAGGGAGCCAATATTTACAACAGTTTAATTTTGCGTGTTAAATACCTCTGTCTCAAATCTGAATCAACGAATTGGGTTTCCAGATGATTCAAGTACTAATGTTGCTTTTGAAAATTTAAGTTCAGAGGAAGTATTTCGTTGTACAGTTTTTCATAATATCTTTGACAATGTTATAAGTAGGTAATTTAAAAATGAGTTTTGTTGCTGAAATTAATTCAAAATTGAACAATATCTTGACATTTTTGGTAATTCAAATGAAATTAGTGAACGTTAGCTGAATATGTTGCAATCATAATGTACGTAGAGAACATATTGGCAAGGAAATAATTGACATAATGCACCTGAAAGGTATATTGCCATAATTCAGTAGTTCTCAACCTTTTTGTATCTGAGCCCCTTACTTCCATATAATAGTAGATTATGCAATGAGGGAGAGAAATTGCACTGAAGCAAAATAGCATTCTCTCCCAGTTGCATATACTATTATTTTCACGTTGCAGGAAGATTTAAAACAAAAAACCCGTTTTTTAAACATCTTTTATTCACATTTTAGTTACTATTATTTTAAAATTAGTAGCCTATGGTAAATTTTAAATTTGGTGGCACTGTAAGTCATTATGACAAGTGCTCACAATTATGTCAAATTTGAGGTTAGCAGGTTAGGTTTTGCGTCAGTTTGTGTCAAAACTGACGCAAAACCTAACCTGCTAACAATTTGACATAATTGTTGTGTCAGTCATAATGAAAACTCCCTAGGGAAATTTTTGTCTTATTTAGTCTCTAGGGAGTAAATATTTTACTTCTGTCACAATTTTGATGCTATAGAAACCGACTTCTACTCCCAGTCGTGGAAAAATATTATTCTCGCCCCTCTTTCAATGTGGTAACGAAAAAGTAATCGATGGGCATCACTGTGGGAGACAGCGCCGCTGCTAATTTTTTCTCAAAGTTCAAGGTCGTGCATCTTTCTGGAGCCTAAAATTCTGATGAACACCAAAGAAGTGGAAGAAATTTAATTCCGTTAATACCACGCATACACTTTATTTTCAACACATTTTTAAGGGGCAATGCGTTGTCAGGGCCTGTAGAAGCCATATATATCTATATATATAAAAATGGATGTTGATTTTGTTTGTCCAGTATGCGTTCCTATACCATTCATCCGATTGAGATTAAACTTTGGTGAGTTGTTGTGCGCACGCTCGTGAATTTAAATTTAAAAACGCTATCATAAAGCATCTTTGGCGCTGCTTGCAAATATCTAAAACTATAAAGGGTGTCTAATTAAAAAAACCAAAGTCTCGTATCACTGCGTAAAAATAGGAGGCCATAGCTTAAATTGGTTTACGTCAGTTTGTAGATCTCTATTATTAACGAAGTCATGAGCTGTCTAGCAATCTACAAACACCCTGTATATAATAATAAATGGTCTTTATTTTCCAACACGCCTGGTTAATTAAAAAACTTTAAGGACCACGTGATCTTAAAAAAAAGACATTCATAACGACCGCCGGCCGTTAAGGATTATAACGGATTATAACCTTGCACGACACACGGCCGATACGATAATAACAGGCTTGGTTGATTATAAACCTCGGCTATCGCCTCGAATTACAAAAGTCAACCGCGTAAGTTATTTGTTGTATATCGGCGTAATGATGTTAATAACTATTGCCTTGTGAGTGGTATGTTCGGTTTCACTGAAATATATACGTCGCTATTTACAATTTAGGTATAGACGCCGTTTTTTCGCCACTAGTTTCCGTTGCTTTTCTCTGTTCCTTTCCTCCTGGTATCATGACGGTATTTTTTTTGCCATCTTGTTTCTTTCATCCTATTGGTGTGTCCAAACCGTACCAATTGTCGTTTTTGCACTTCGTTAATTATATTTTCTTCCATTTCCATCATTTCTCTATATTCTTCTGCACTATATGTCATACGCTTTGTAGCGTTGTTTTGTAAATCTTTTTCTATGTGTTTTTCTTAACTTTATTGTCCCATAGAACGGAAGTAAAAGATCTAATAACGGTTCGCCATTTTTCTCATTCTCCTATTTATTTCTTCGTTTCTGTTCCTGTTGCTATCGAAAATTAATCCTAGATATTTACACTTATTTACTCCTTTTAATATAAGTTGTTTTCCAAAGGTAGATTATCCCGTTTCTTTATTGTGTATTACGATGTATTTTGATTTGTCTTTATTTATTGTTAGTCCACTTTGTTCATACGCTTGTTGTAATTTCCTAACCATGTAACTCAGACCATCCTGGTCTTCAGCAATTACAACCTGATCGTCCGCGAAATAAAGAAAGTAAAACATATCGTCTCCTATCCTCAATACCAAGTTCTTACGTTTATTCTGCCATTTCTGTAGGGCTTTGTCTAGATATGGCTTGAACAAAGTTGGTGATAGGCAGCAACCCTTCTGAGTCCTTTTGTAGTTTGAATTGCTTCTGTTGTTTTATTACCATTTTGATCGTTGTATTGTTGTTTTCCTATAATCCTATAGTGGCTTTTATTAAGGTTGTATTTATATCAAGCTTTTGCAATTCTTTTCATAATTTTTTGATAGGGACACTGTCACAGGCCTTTTCTAAATCAATTAGTGCTACGTATATGTGTTTGTCTGTCTCCCTGTAATCGTTCTTCAATTGCCAATTTTAGCTTAAAATTTTGTCAATCGTGGATCTGCCAGCCCTAAATGAATAACACACTTCCAGAACCTTCTAGTAGAAAAAATACAGTGTACAGAACAGACATATATTAGAAAACAACAAAAACAATGCGTAACCCTAGATACTGCCCAAATACAAGAAGCAATTAAGTTGCGAAAAAATAAAAAAATCGCCAGGTCCAGGAGATATATATCCAGAGCTACTTATTTACTTATCCGCACCGAGCTTTGTAGATTAGTGGTTAACACGCCTGCTTAGCATTTTGGGAGATCACAGGTTTGATTCCCCTGGCCGTCTGCTCTGTCAGGTTTTTAAGTGGTTTTCCTGAGTCAACAGTTACCTTCTCTGACGCGAATGCCGGGGTAGTACTTCTTTACCTTTCCTGGCCAATTCTCCATCCCTCCTTTCTCTCACCCAACCTATAATTTCCGTTTTTTGGCCGAAGAGGGACGCAAGGTCCCTATAGCAGCCCGCCGCTAGTTGGGGGAATTACTCTGAACCTTTACCTTACTTATCCGCTTCCCTCTTATACCTTTCAGTATCGAGGGTTGTGGACCTTGTACCCACAAAAAGCCTTCCATTCTTTCCTGTCCTTTGCTAGTGTTTTTGCCTGGTTGAGATTACTTCCTTCTTTCTTCAGTATTTTTTCGATATATCCCATATCTGTTGCACCAAGTTTTCTTCTTTTATCTTTATAATGTGTCGTAGCCAGCTTAACTGCTGTTTTTCTATTACGCTTTCCACTTGTTTTACATAGAAACTGTCTCTTATCGTTACATTTCGTATTTTATCCTTTGCCGTAATGCTTAGTATTCTTCAATATTTCATCTCACACGCTTGAATTTTGTTTTTAAGTTCATCATTTAACACCCAAAATTCACACCCGTAGGAAATAATTGGCACGAATACCGAATTAAACACTTTGATTTTTGTTTCCTTGAACACTTCTTTTTTTTCAATAAAACTCTTGTTTAAAACGTTATATAATCTAGTTTCACTATCTATTCTGTTGTTTACTTCCCTTTCGTATCCTTCTTTACTGTCCATCATTACCCCTAACCACTTTACTTTGTCTGTTTGTTTTATTACCTTGTGCTCTAAATTTATATTCAGTTGTTCTCTTTTCTTACTAATTAACAGCACTTCTGTTAGAAGTAGAAATATTAAGTAGTGAGCATAGATGAATTGCTTTGTTGTTACTGTTCTTAATCGCCTAACTCCTATTTTGGCTTCACTTATGTTTGGTTGTATTGATTTAGATATTTCGTCCATAAATTTTTATAAAAAGCGGTGGGCTGAGCGTTCCTTCTTGTCTTACTCCTTTGGTTGTTATAAATTCGTCTGTGTTAGTTTTATCTATTCTTACTACATTTTTTATTTGTATATACTTTGAATGGTTTATATTAATTTGTGAGGTACTCCCCTTTTGTATAAGGTTTTCCATACCATATTTCTCAGTACATTATCGAATGCCTTTTTCAGATCTATTGCACATATACTGCAGTGATATTAAGCCCAAGACTCAGCTCTGCGTGCAGTTCAATTCAGAAAGCAAGTCACCTTAAGCACAGAGTTGAGGTGTTTTATTTACCTGCGAGACTAAACTTAAATATAAGTCAGTAATTGCATTGAGGAAGAGATCATTGTATTAAAAGAAAGGATTTGAATAAGGAACGCAAGGGACAAGGTTCGTTGTTCACAGGTTGAAATCGACATTTTAAAATTAATTAAATAGGTTTGTGCAGAACTAAAGCCGAACGATAGAAATGATTTGTCACAGAAAGGTTTGCAAGTGTATGGTATTGTAATCTCTGAAACTTCTTTGTGGCGTGAATTCATAATTCATTTTCTTATATGGGTATTTCGCCACTCTGCAAATTAAAATATTAAATAACGAAAATATTAACAACTAACGTTTCGAGGGACAATCTGCCCTCGTTATCAACGAATAACAATTAAAACTAACAAGAACTTATCTTTTTTTCACTGGAAGAAAAAACGACCAACCTCCAATGAATTTTCTGACATTGACAGAAAATTCATTGGAGGTTGGTCGTTTTTTCTTCCAGTGAAAAAAAGATAAGTTCTTGTTAGTTTTAATTGTTATTCGTTGATAACGAGGGCAGATTGTCCCTCGAAACGTTAGTTGTTAATATTTTCGTTATTTAATATTTTAATTTGCAGAGTGGCGAAATACCCATATAAGAAAATGAATTATGAATTCACGCCACAAAGAAGTTTCAGAGATTATCTTAATCAAAGGTATGGGCCTAACATAACTAGTAACTTTCGAAGTTGGGAAACACTTTACAAGAAGCTGGCACACTCTGAAAATAGTATAACTTTCCTATGTCGTTGTAGAAATAGCTGTATTATTCCAAAAGGGTTTAGACTCAATGCACCTTATGTAAGTGCTCGTTCTAGTAATATCATGAAAAGAGCTAGTGAAGCTCTAGTTAGAGACAGAATACAATTTCACAGACATAACAAAGTGATACTATTTTCTGACATAAACAAACTGGAACAGGTTATGCAAAGGGATGTACGGGAAGACGATTTCAATCGTATGTACAACTCTATTAGTAATACCTACAACAAAACACACACAGAGCAAAAACGTACACATTTAAAAAAGTACCAACACCTCATACAAGAAAAACACACAATTGAACTAAATACACTAAAGAACAGTGACACTTTTTTAAATAAAACTGTAGTTAATCTGTCTTCTAAAGAACTAAACGCCACTGACAAATTAGTTCTTGGCAAAGGGCTCAACTACGCAGTGGCGCCAAAACGAATTAATAAACTTGATTTAGTTACAGCTATAGAAGAGACTTGTCAAAAACTTCCAGAAGACATTAGACAGGAATACAGAATTAGAAACAAAATCATACTAACGGGTGTTCATAAACAGTCGTCATCCCAGTTGCCTTAAAAAACAAAATGTTATGTCTTTGATTAATTCGTACAACACAATGAAACGTCATTGAGTACTGTTATAGCGCATTTTTTCTCAATTTTAATAGACATACGTTTCTGAAGTCAAAACCTACTGGGATGACGACTGTTTATGAACACCCGTTAGAACGACCTTACACAATCAGACAAAATATATCCAAACAAGAAAAACATTCACTACACACACTAAAAACCGATAACACAATTAAAATTCTACCTGCAGACAAAGGCAACGCCACAGTAGTACTTGACACAACCACATACAACGAAAAACTTTTAACACTAATTAGTGAGGGACAATACACTAAACTAAATAAAGATCCAACACATACAATAGAAACAAAAATATACAGAACACTTTACAAACACAGAGAACAATTTACAGATTTTGTAAGACGTACGCTAACACCACACTACAGTAAACCACCACATTTTTATGGATTACCAAAGATACACAAACCAAATGTACCACTTAGGCCAATAGTTAGTTCTATAGGTTCTCCTTGTCACAGTTTAGCTAAATATTTACTTAAGATACTGACTCCTATATCAGGAAATACAGACACGTATATAAAGAACACGCCCCATTTCCTTGAAAAACTTAAAGAAGCAAACATAAACACACAACACTTAATGGTTAGTTTCGATGTAGTTAGTCTCTTCACTAATGTTCCAGTAGACAAAACACTCAACATCATTAAACATAAGCTACAAAACGATAACACATTACATACACGAACAACATTAAACGTTGGTACCATTATGGAACTTTTAACACTATGCATTAAAACGACATACTTTCAACTAAACAATGAATTTTACCAACAAGATTTCGGGATGGCAATGGGTTCACCTTTATCTCCCATTGTTAGTAACATTTTTATGGAAGACTTTGAACAACATGTCTACACGTACACCAACAAACCAGTAGTTTGGTGGAGATATGTCGATGATGTTTTTGCAATTTGGCCTCATGATATGGATGAGGTGGACAAATTTCTTGAACATATTAACAGTAAAGAAACCTCCATCAAATTCACATTAGAAACAGAGCAAAACAATCAGTTACCCTTTCTTGATACACTAATCACACGCACAATAAATACTTTTGAAACATCAGTATATCGTAAGAAAACCAATACTAATAGGTACTTACATTTTAATTCTAACCATCACAAAAACATAAAGACAGGCGTTGTAAAAAGTCTTTACGACAGAGCCAAAGTTGTTTGCTCTAATGATACAATTTTCAAAAAAGAGAAAGAATTTATTATTAATGTTTTACAAGATAATGGCTATCCAGAGACTCTTGTTCGGAACATTTTCAATACACGAAGCAATGCCGCACACATACAAAGGAATGACACTCAAAAATATAATACTCTTACTATACCATATATTCCAGGCATATCTGACAAAATTAGACGAATTGGAAATAGATTCAATGTTAGGACGGTATTCAAAACGATGAATACTTTACGGTCAGTTCTTACAAAAACTAAACCGTTCAACGAAGAACAGCATTCAAGGAATTGTATATATAGTATTCCCTGTGAATGCGGGAAATATTATATCGGTGAAACATCCAGGCCTTTAGCAGTAAGAGTTAAAGAACATAAAAATATGTTGAAAACGTATCAATTCAATAAGTCTAAGCTGGCAGAACATGCTTGGGATGAAAACCATAAAATACAATGGGACAACACAAAGATCTTGTCTAAAGAATCGATGTCAACTAGGCGAAAAATTAAGGAAACGGCATACATTTTACTTAACGAAGAAAAATGCGTGTCGTCTTTCTCAATATTTTTAGACAATAGTTGGCTATCGATTCTTAAAGATGAGATCAAGTAGGTACAGATATCAACAAACGTCAATGTCAGAAAATTCATTGGAGGTTGGTCGTTTTTTCTTCCAGTGAAAAAAAGATAAGTTCTTGTTAGTTTTAATTGTTATTCGTTGATAACGAGGGCAGATTGTCCCTTGAAACGTTCGTTGTTAATATTTTCGTTATTTAATATTTTAATTTGCAGAGTGGCGAAATACCCATATAAGAAAATGAATTATGGTATTGTAGCGTAGAATTCAAATAAATAAGCAGGAAACATTTATGAACAATCTTAAATAAGGTACAGGAAGCCAGAATTATATTATCATATGTTGCAAAGAGCAAATTAAAAGAAAGGAATTGGCAATTGTAAAATTAAGCTGTAATGCCAAGATTAGCAGGGAAAAGCAGACATTTAAAATTTGGCAAGAAAAGGACACAGGAGAATATGAAACAAAAGTGTGAAAAGAAAGTGAACTCTTAAAACTAATCAATGCAGTCACGCGAGTGATACAAACAAAGTGATTAATAAACGTGCTAGTGGCGCAAAGAGACATTAATAATTAAAATGAACAGACATGATTTTAGTTTTAGGAAATTTGTAGAAATATTTATTTATAAGTAATTTTGTTTAAAAGTACTGTAATTGACTTTGGTTAATATCCGTTTTGTTTAGTTATAGTTATCAATTGTTTATAACGGATTAAGGGAGAACAAATAAATAAATTAATTAGATTGATGCTGTAAATTGTTCTCCTCTTTAAAATTGAATTTTACATAATAAATCAGAATATTTTAACATAAAAAGTATACAGTTTTAATCAGTGCATTTCCGAGAGTGTGTGGTATTATTTGCAACAAATTCCGACACCAAAAATTAGAAAAACCACGAGGGGTTCCTTCCGAGACCTTCGCCAACAAGCCAACTGAAGATTTTGAAGTCTGCGTGCAACCAAAGGGTTCATCGGGGCTACGAGATCAGCATTCCAGGGTGTAGAGCAGCTCTGTACGACCGTCTACGAGAGGTTTCATCACAAGGAGGCCCATAGCAGCTCCACAACATCAACGGCGTCATTCCAGCGAAGCAAGGCGTTTGAAAAATACCAGGTACCAATTTACCCTAAAATTAACGACGTTAGACCCGGGAAAGGTACGTGCATCATAAAGGAGACATTACCGAGCAAGATCCAAATATTTCCACGGCCACAGAGAAGGTGCTGTTCGCATGCCAGGTAGATTCCAGTATTTGAGGTTATGAGAATAGTGGACGCGCTCCAAAACTATTGCTAAATTTTGCCCGCGTTCTTTCTGAAAACAAAAGATAATTAGTACCGCCAAGAGCGCGAGAATTCAAATAGTTACCTTGTCGAATGTTCATAAAATTCCATTTATTAAATCAAATCATAACGCAACCTACACAATAAAACCGAACTGTGAGAATTTTTGACATCATTATAATTTACCTACCGCGCACACAAACTAAAATTCGGTGCCCAGTAGCGCACCAGATTAAATTTATTAGGGGAACTCACCTGAGACTAAAGAGCTTTCTTGCTTTACGAGCTAGCGTTCAATTATATTTGATTTGCAGACGAATAAAATACAAAAGGGCATACTACCATTTCATTTTGAGTAATTTACAAAGAGAATCATTGCAATACATAGTTTGCTATTATGTGCTATTGTTCTTTCGATTATCTGCCGCATGCTAAAAATCCATTCTTGAGTGCTTCTCCCTGGCCTGAACCATGCTTGTGTTGAACATAAAGTTTTTTCTAGCTCGTAATCTTTTTTCCAGAACCATTTCATGCACTTTATTTGCTATATTATTCAGTTGCGTTGTTCCTCTGACGTTACCGCAGTGCATTGTGTCACCTTTTTTGTTAAGTGGTATGATAATTGATGTCTCCCAATCTTTTGGTATTTGCTTTCCTTCCCAAGCACGTTCTATTATCCTGTGTAAACACGTTATTACCTTTTTTCCCATAAATGTTAGCATTTCTGGTTTAATGTCCTGTCCGGATGCTTTCCTTGTTTTTAGTCTTTGCAGTGCATCTTCTGCTTCTTTCCTTTAAAGTTCTAGAGAGTATTCTGTATTTCCTTGGGGGGTTCTTAGAGTGGGTTCAGCCTCATTGGTTCTCTCATCTTGGCTTTCCAGCAGTTCCTTCAAATATACCAACCACCTGTTTCCAATTTCTTGCTCTGTTTTAATCAATTTACCTTATTTGTTCTTAATCCATTGCAATTTTGGTTGCTTCTTTCGCCTCAGTTCTCTTAGAATATGGTATAGCATTAGAACTTCACCCATGCTTTGGTTTTCTCTCTTCACCATATTTTTAACTTTTCCTGTGTCATATATTCTTCATATAGTTCTGTCACTTTTCTTTGTACATATACATTTTTTCCATAGTACTTTTTTCTTTTTAACTTCGTTTCTAATTTCTTCATTCCACCATTTTGTTTGTTTTCTTCTGCAATGGTTATTTCGAAAACTTTCTCCGCTGCCGATATGGTTATTTCTTTGTGAAGTTTTCCTACAGTTTCTCAATATTTTAAGACGTTAAATATCTTTCTCGTTTCCTACTTTCTATTGCCATCTGTTTTTATACTCAAATCTGCTTTATTCTTGCTGTAGCCTGTATGTTCTAATGTCCGTAAACTCCTTTTTCCACTTAATTGGTTGTCTGCACTATGTTTCATTGATTGTGCTTTCAGTCTTTCCTTAACTAGATGGTGGTCACTTCCTATTTCGTGTTGTCTTTTTACCGTTACGTCTTTTAATGGACCATTTTCTGTTTTTTCTACCAGTACTAAATCAATGATTGACTTTTCTTTTTGGCTGTTTACTTCTCTCGTGTACATATGTTTTTCTCTACGCTGCAAGTGTGTATTAGTAGCTATCATGTCGTTCAATATGCAGAAATCTATTATTCTTTTCCCATTGCTGTTTCGAAAGTTTTCTCCAAATTTTCCAACTGATACTTCCGTGCTATTCGGGTCATTTCCCACTCTTTCATTTAATTGCCAGTGACAATTAGCTTCCCTGTTTTATTTTCGGTGAGTTCTTACACCTCTGACCAGAATTTACGCTTGTTCTTTCTTATCATTTTCATTTGAGCCATATGCTGTATACCTAAACTTCCTTCTTTTCGACTTGTACCGCAATACTCATAAGTCTTTCAGATACAAAAGCTCATTTATTAATACTGTTTACGAAGCCTTTATGTATTAGACAGGCCACTCTTGCTTCTGCCCCCGTATTTGCTTCCACTCCGCTGAAAATTAAACCAAGTCCTTCTTTTGTTAATTCAAAACCCGTTTCTTTCTTTTTCGTTTCTGTCAAAGTTAATATTGCCATTTTTGTTCGTTCGTATTCTGCTTCTAGTTCTTCTTTTCGTGATATTGCTCTGATGTTCCAAGTGCCTAGTTTCCATTCCTTTCCTTGCTTGGCGTCGTCTTGTCGTTAGTCCTCTTATACTGCCGGGATTTTTGGGGACTGATGCAACAACCCTCTCTTCCTCTTTTATTAGTTTTTTGGTACTTGATTCAGTTTTCCCTGATCCTCGTTCCAGACCCAGGGGGGGCCCGTTTATAATTAGTTTCTTATAGGCCACTTTTACTTTATTTCCTTCTTTCTTCGATTTTTAGCGTTTTCTTATATTATTTTTTGGATTCTTTGTTCCTCTTTCATAAAGTCACTTTCTATTATTAACTTTGTACCTTCTAATTTCTTCATATTTATCATAATCTGCTTCTTGTCCTCCCCAAATTTTAAGTTTAACCATTGCTAGTGACCCTCCTGTTTGTATGTTTATTATTTTGGTTTATACAGTGTTCGACGTTACTGCCAGGTTAGTTTCTAGAAGTTTCATTATTTCTTCTTCTGTTTTTCCTTCATTAAATGTCTTTCCCTGAATAACTGTGTTGTTTTGTTTTTCCTTCCGTTCTTTTTCTCCGCATTTCTTTTCTAGGATTGCTATTCTCTTTTTTAAATCCCTATTTTCTTCTTTGAGTTCCTTAATTACCTGTTTGTAGGTTTGGTGTTCCATTATTTCTTGCAATTTGCTGAGAACTTTCTGGATTTTTTCAATTATATTTTCCATTTTTTCCTTTAGGTTCTTCGTTGTTCGGATGATAACAGCTTTTGCCTTCTTCTCTTCTCTTTGTTGTGTTAACGGATTCGTTTGTTTCCTCTTTTTGTTGATTCGTGTCATTATCGTTTCGTTGTCACTGTCGTTTTCCATTTACGGCGTATTTGTCCTATTTATTTCACACGCCCGTCGTGTATGTCATATTGGTATTTGCCGCGCTTATGTAGCTGCGCGTTATGCAAATCTTCGCTCCTGTTCGTTTTTCCGCGTCGTTGAAAATGGCTGTTATGTTTATCCGTCATCAGTTATTTTATAAATATGAGAGTCCTAAAATATCTGACACTCAACATGGGTTTATGCCAAATCGGTCGACAGTTACAAACCTCTATTCATTTACGCAAGAGTTATCTAAAGCCTTGGACAGTAATGAACAGGTCGATGTTGTTTATACAGATTTCGCCAAGGCTTTTTATAAGGTCAATCATGTGATTTTGTTGAATAAATTGCGTGTAGATTTTGGCTTTTCAAAAAACCTAATACTTCTTCTGCAATCTTACCTTACGAATAGATTTCAGGTAGTAGCCTATAAAGGCTGTATCTCTGAAAAATATATAGCAACTTCTGGTGTCCCACAGGGTGCTAACTTGGGCCCACTATTATTTTTGCTATTCATTAATGAACTCCCAGCGTTGCATATTCTGAACACTCTTTGTTTGCAGACGATCTTAAGCTTTGGAGGGTTGTACATTCTTTTAATGATTGTCATTCCCTTCAAAGTGATATTAATGACATTTACAAATGGAGCAAAGTCAGTCATTTTAAATTTAATGTAAACTAGTGTTCTACCGTGATATTTACACGAAAGAACAGATATATTAAGTATCAGTACAGTATGAATGATAAACCTGTGAACCTGTGAAAGATGACGTTAGTGACTTGGGTATCACATTTAATGCCACACTCTCATTTGCAAATCATATCAGAAATGTGGTAAATGCATCATTAAGAATGCTTGGATTTATAATATGCAACAGCTTCAATTTTAAAAATACCCAAATTTTATTAAGGTTATATAATGCGTATGTACGCTCTCAGTTAGAATTTTCTGCAGTTATCTGGTCGTCTACGTATAATGTGTACAATATGCTAATCGAAAAGATACAGAAGCGTTTTATAAGGTTTTTGCAATATAAATCAACTGGGGTATACCCTTCGTTTATGCCATATTCCCACTTGCTAAAATTGTTTAATTTGCAAACCTTGGAACAGCGCAGATGTCTTTCATCCCTAGTTTTTTTTGCATCGTGTAATTTATTACGGGATTAATTGTTGCTCTGTAATTCTTATGCAACTAAACTTCCATGTACCAAGACCAATATCACGCTACCGTACATATTTCTATCTCGAAAAATCAAGAACCAATATTTTGAGCCATTCACCGCTTTACCTTGCTTGTGATATAGCCAACAAACTTGTTGATAGAATTAACATATTTAATAGTAACACAAAAATTTTTAAAAAAGATTGCTCTTGTGCATTATGCTACACTAACATTCCAGGAATACTGTATCTTACAACATAAATTAAGAAATTACTGTTTTTTTTATTTTAAAATTTTTGAATTTAATTTATTTGACCAAAATCCAAATCTTCCTCTGGACATTTAGTTTTTAATTTGGATTATTATTTTATTATCTTTCTGTATTATGATTATTATACGAGGGGTTATCCAGATATTTCCGGAATCTCATATTTGTAGTTACCGAAATTCAAATTATCCATTTCTACCATATTCTTTGAAATTTTTTACACGTAGGTGTTGAGTTTTGTTTGTGTGTATTAATTTGTTTTGTTTACGCTGCCGTTTAAAGTTTGTAAGGTGTCAGAAATATGGATGAAATACCTTTTAAGCAACGTGTCGTCGTAGAATTTTTTACGCGGGAAGGAGTTATTCCACAACAAATCCACCAACGACTTGTTACTGTGTATGGTGGTGAAACTCTTTCAAAAACGCAAGTTTACTTTTGGATCGGCGAAATCAAACGGGGAAGAAAATCACTTCACGATGAAGCGAGGTCAGGGCGACATCCAGACGCCGTCTGCGATGAAAACGTTCGAGCTGTGGAAAAGCCGGTGATGAATAATCGACGAATGAAGATATGGGAAATAAGAGCTGAAACTGGGCTATCTTATGGTTCTATCTCCAGAATTTTCCACGACCATCTCAATCTTTCCAAAGTCTCTGCAGGATGGGTACCGCGAAACCTTTCTGTGTTCGACAATCAACGTCGTTTCGAATGTGCTTCCGAGAACCTGGCTCTCATAAATAACGATAAAGAAAATTTCTTTTCACGGCTAGTGACATGTGATGGAACGTGGCTGCGATGTTGGGACCCTGAATCAAAACAAGAGTCCATGCAGTGGAAACATGCCGATTCTCCGCCTCAGAAAAAATTTCGAAGCCAAGCTTCAGCAAAAAAGGTTATGGCTACAATTTTTTTCGACAGTAAGGGAATTTTGCTTACCAACTACCTGCCACCAAAAACCATTATGACTGGCTCTTATTACGCCAACTTAATCAAGAAGTTACGTGCAGCTATCAAAGAAAAGCGACGCGGGAAACTTGCTGCCGGTGTGCTTCTGTTGCAGGACAATGCAGCTGTTCACTAAGCTGCAGTTTCCAAGGATGTAATTCGAGAATCCGGATTCCAACTTTTAAAGCATGCACCGTATAGTCCAGATTTAAGTTCCTGTGACTATTTTTTATTTCCAAACCTTAAGCGTGACCTCCGTGGAAACAAGTATGAGAACATTCCCGAAGTGATCTCAGCAGTAGAGGCCCATTTTCAGCGTCAAGGAAAAGAATATTTTTTGAACGGTTTAAAATGTTTAGAGAAACGATACGAAAAGTGTATTAAAATTGGAGGTTCTTATGTTGAAAAATAATAAATGATTTACTGTTGCGGCAATATTTTTATTATGGGATTCCGGAAATATCTGGATGACCCCTCGTATACTGTAGTAAGGTTTTATTTAAAATTTGTGTTTACATTTACTCATTTTCATTTAGGTTGTACTACAGTTATTATTTGTATTATAGGGCATCACTAGTATTGTATATGTAAAAAGTATGGTACACTGTTACCTAATTTTAATGCTCATGGCATTGTTGGTGGCAGTATAAATAAATTAAATTAAATTAAATATATTCACGTACACTTTCTACTAGCACATAGTTTTAAATTCGTCATGCATTCGATTATTTTCCTTAAATTTTAGTTTAAGTAGGCGGACCCGTATACGCAGATATTAAGTCGTACCACACTCTCGTAGTCACCATATCCAGAGCTAATTAAATATAATATTCCTAAACTGACAAGAGATGCTAATTAGTTCAAAAGTTGTCACGTTTTGTGTAATGGGTCTCGGCTAAACCCAATATGGAGACCCCTAATCTTTCCATTTCCGATTCTATTACGTGTGCTTTACCTACTTGTAGTCATCCACGTATGTTCCAAGTTCCTATTTTCCTAATTTTCTGTAGCTGCATGGCCTTTCTCATGACCGTTCCCGTCGGAAATCCGAGTGCGGAACTTACCTTGTAATTTTGTACTGAGCAAAACCATTATGATTCTCGTGGGAGTTATATGGTTCTATTTGGATTCAAGGTGGGCTCCCAGTTTCTTCCTTGGTAGGTGTAGGGAGTAAATAAGGATGTAACATGTGGGCAAATGAAAACGAAATCAAGGTTGGCTTTGAAAACATTAAGTCATGTGGTTTATTACTTCTAATATTTTTAATTTAAGTATAACAGTTATTATAATAGTCCATATCCAACATAATGTGAAATCATTATCGACATATGTTTCAATTTTCAAAGCCAAGTTTGATTTCGTTTTCGTTTACTCGCATGTTAGATTTAGGTTAGGCCCTAGCTCTCTCCTGGGATTGGGGAGTGTAGAGAACCAAGACTCATGGGGGCAGAGCCTATCTCTGAAGTAGACCTATCATCTACCGGGACCGTAAAGGAATGTCTATCCTACCGCTTCCCACTATATTCCTACTATATTGCTAATTTCATAATAGGTTAATGACAATCCGCTTTTGTTGCAGGTGTGAAGACATTTAAATTCCGTTGGTTGACGTGTCATTGAAATGGACTTTGATGTTTAAGCGAACATAATGACAACTAAACAAGAAACTATGGATAGTAAATCTTGCAATTCGGCAAGAATTGCTTCTTGCATATCGCAAAACATGGATAACATCAAACAAGAAGACATCAAAAATATTAATTTAGTTACACATATGAGGACTCAAGCAGAATGCGGGCCGTATAGTTGCTCTATTTGTAAATTCAAAGCAAAAAAGAAAAGTAGTTTAGCTGCACATATGAGGACTCATACAGGAGAGAAGCCTCATATTTGCTCCGTTTGTGAACACAGAACATCAAATAAAAGTCATTTGGTTGCACATATGAGGACTCATACAGGAGAGAAGCCTTACATTTGTGCTGTTTGCGGATACAGAACAGCATATAAAAGTCATTTAGTTACACATATGAGGACTCATACGGGAGAGAAGCCTTACAGTTGCTCTGTTTGTGAATTCAAAGCAACACAGAAATATGATTTGGTTAAACATGTAAGGACACATACAGGAGAGAAGCCTTATATTTGCTCTGTTTGCAGATACAGAACAACAGATAAAAGTCATTTAGTTGCACATATGAGGACTCATACAGGAGAGAAACCTTACAGTTGTTCTGTTTGTGAATTCAAAGCAACACAGAAATCTGATTTGGTTAAACATGTAAGGACACATACAGGAGAGAAACCTTACAGCTGCTCCGTTTGTGAATTCAAAGCAAGACAAAAAAGTAACTTAGTTATACATATGAGGACACATACAGGAGAAACACCTTATAGTTGTTATGTTTGTGAATACCAAGCAAATCATAAAAGTAGTTTAGTTACACACATGAGCACCCATATAGGAGAGAAACCATACAGTTGCTCTCTTTGTGAATTCAAAGCAATACAGAAATTTGATTTGGTTAAACATGTTAGGATACATACAGGAGAAACGCCTTATAGTTGCTCTGTTTGTGGTTTCAGAACAACACGTAGAGATAATTTAGTTAGACATATGAAGACTCATACAGGGGAACAACCTTACAGTTGTTCTGTTTGTGAATACAAAGCAACACGGAAAGATAATTTAGTTGCACATATGTGGACACATAAAGGAGAAACTCCTTATAGGTGCTTTGTTTGTGGATATATAACAACACGTAGAAATTATTTAGTTATACATATGAGGACTCATACAGGAGAGAAACCTTATAGTTGCTCACTTTGTGAATACCAAGCAGCACAAAAAAGTTGTTTAGTTAAACATATGAGGACTCATACTGGTGAAAAAGGTGAAAAACCTTATAATTGCTTGCTTTGTGAATACCAAGCAACTGTAAAAATTAGTTTAGTGAAACATATGAGAACTCATACATGAAAAACACCTTATAATTGTTCTGTTTGTGGATACCAAGCAACACAAAAAAGTAATTTAGCTGGACATGCGATAAAAACTCTATAGTTGCCCTGTTTTCGAATTGAAAGCAATACAAAAAATTAGTGTAGTTAGATTTATTCTACGTGTGACAACAAAACGGCAAAGAAATGTAGTCTAGTTATGTATAGTGTTTTCAAATGAGGTAACATATATTATACTGGTGAATCCTTGGAACGAGGCTGTGGTCAGCCTAGCCTGTACGGATTATTTTTGTTGACGTTCAAAGCCAATTTGTATTTCTGTCTTTTTGTTGTTAATTAGATTTAAGCACTGTAAGCTGGCATAATCAAACCTGTTTCGAGTTTGAGCCTGTGCTGTGAGGAGATTCTGAAGCTTGATTTCACGTACACAACATTGGAGCCTATTCGCGGGACGAGGGGATGTTCAATTTAAGCATCCTTTGTGGAGATTTTCAAGTTAGCCTGAGTCGCTTGCATGCCTGGCCTAAGGGCACATGTTAACGAACGACTTCTGAGCACGTTGTGCGAAATCGCCCTAATGCGAAATGTATAGAAGCGGCAGAAAGTCTTGCAGTTAGCAGTTTGCTGCTTATAAGTTTAGGGTGCATCAAAACAGCATTTACACGTATTCACCGTATATGAGGTGAATACACAAAATGGTGCCACACCCAAAGATGCATTTGTTACGTCCATTGTGAAGAAGGGACCTCACCTGTCGTTGAGATGCCAGAGGGACCTCCCTGCAGCATTGAGTGTGGTAACTTTTCCAAGCTTCACACAGTTCATGGTTTGGATGAAGCAACTTGAGAGCGAACCGAATGTATGATTTTGCAATTCTCATGGTCTAAATTCAAGATAAATTGGATTCTGAAAATGCCTGCCGTTAAGCGATAAGGTTTGTGTCCAGCCGAGTTGGAATAACGCTTAAAGAATGTGCTTATGAATGCATATGAATGTGAACAGGGTCGGACCCAGATAAGTACCAGGTTTCAGGTAGTTTTAATGTTATCCTTTTAGAGACCGTGATAAGGTTTGCACTTCTGAAGACAATTATTTTAACATTCGGTTTTAAAGATGTCTCATGTCTTACACTTCTAATGACAATTATTTTAGCATTCTGTTTTAATGCTGTCGCATGTCTCATATCTGTATATATTAAATGTAGGTGTGAAGAGCCCGAAGCTATATCAATCACAGGTAGGTTGTTTTAGAATTTAATTCTATTTTCTTTTATGTCCCTTCTGATGTTACCTGTTTTGTAAGTCAATATACTTGTGTAAGCAAATTGTTTTTTTGTGCATTGTTTGAAGTCAGCTTCAGCCCCAGAACACTACAGAGGTGGACCAGCTTTCAGTTTTTGGCTAATGGTGATCGTTTGCAACCACGACTGGGCTCTTTGAAAGTTTCATGTTTACCGAGCCAGCAAGGTAATCAAGCAGGGGCAATTAATTATTCAAATACCAAAGCTTACGAAACGTCTTTTTTCAATATGGCTTGCAATGGTGAAGTTCAAACCACAGCATGACTGTAAATACTCTTACATCCTTGAGTCGAAATAAAAAGATTAAGCCAAATTTTGGAATGATTTAAGTATTTTTACAAAACAGTTATTTTTCAGATACTTAAGTTACAGTTTCCCTAAGAAATTAAAAACTTGTTTTATCAGGAAAAATTCATAATGCTATATTGTGCTTACTGTCATAAATAAAGTCGATTTCTTAAAGTGAAACCCATTGATGAACGAAATTACAAATTTCAATGTTCATACAAACTACAAAATCCTATTGACGCACTTTGCAATATCAAAATCTTCTGTTACTGTTTTTTCGTAACTATCTAGAGGTCTGTTATCAGTTGCCTTTTTTAATTATTAGAAATAAATTCTCTAAATACTCTTCAAGATGGGAATTGTAATTACATATTATTGCTCGGTCACAATCCTCCCAATAGACATTGAAATAAAAACTCACGGCTGAATGTATTCATTTTTGACATTTTGATTCTGAGAGAAATCGTTTCATCGTTGTTTTCTGTGAAAACAAAAGTGTTTTAATGTCAAATTATATCAGTTAACAATATCGTAGTGTCTTCTGGGTCAATTACCATTCATTTTGGCAATTGACGTGGTTCAATGGATGAATTTGACATTTGGTGACAAAACAATAGGTAGAAATCGGTGTATTGTGAACCAATACCAATTGATGCTGAAATATTAAAAGTGAAGATAAGTAACGCCGTGAATGCAATTTCCTAGTGAATATTTAAAACAGTTTTAAAGACTTCTGACGTGCTTAACTTTTCTAATAGTACTCCAACAATAAAAGAAAACATTTGCCAATGCGAATTATATCAATTTTAAAATTTAAAAAAAACATTACCGGTGGTGGAGACGAACTACAGCGCTTACAAATGCGATTTTGGTTCCACCCGCCTATTCTACTGGAGCATCCAGAATCTCACGGATCTGTGTAATGCGCTGTTATATTAAACTAAACGCACTTATTCCTGTCACTTTTTGCCTTTTTTTACGTTTACCCTGTAACTGTCGGGTCCCATTTTCGTCAAGTGTAAAGCCTGAAGTATGTGCAAATTATTACTTTTATCTATTTCTAATTTAAAGCAAAAATAAACAAAAAATTATTTTTTAAGGTGTTCACTCTATGTTGGGTCAAAATATGCCCTTTTTTTTCAAGCGTATATTACTTTCATTTAAGTAATAGTTTTCGAGCAAAAATAGACAGAATTTTATTTTTGTAAGGTGCCCACCCTACATGTATTTTAAACGAAATCTTCTCGGTTTTATGCCAGGAAAGCATATACATAGCCTGTATACAAAATATCGTATTTCTGCGACAATTAGTTTTTGGAGTTATGCCAGCAACAAACAGACATACTGGCGAAATTGAGAAAACCTGTTTTTCGTCATCTAAGGACCCCCAAACGTGAAGATTTGAAGAAATCTTGGATCAGTAGAACATTTTACAATCCTTATATATAAATATGTGGTGTACCTGCGCCAAAAATCGGAAAGCCACAGCGTCATTTATAACGCAACGATAAGCATATGTATTTATCAGTAAACGCGAGTTTGAATCCCGCTGGCTGCAAAGTTTTTTTTAATTTCCCAATTCATATCATTCACATTCCTAAGTGTTTCAGTATTATTGGCAGCATTAAGCTATGTTTTACTTATTTTGTAGATAATGTTATAAGACTCTTCTACCATAATTCGATCTAGCAAAAGTTGTTTTTCTTGCAGTGCGCTATCTGTATTAAAGACGCTGAAAAATTTTTCTTTGGTAACTGTTTTATGGACAAATCAATTTTAAATCTGCAAAATTACTTTAATTAGAATAAGACCACCTCTGTGGTGCTCTCAAAAACTAGAAAGATATGTCAATATGTTGTAATAATACAATATGAACAAATAATTACATATTATTATGGGTAGTAACATATGAACGCAAAATAAGATGCTGTACTTGCAGCTACACTACCACACTGTGTTATAGTAATCAATGTAGTATTTAAAAAGTGAAGCTTTTTCTGTCGACACCTAGTATGAGCCTTGCATCATGCCGATTGCAATCATTCCGTTTTCAAATAAAAACTCCCATCGTGTATGGCAGCAGAAGTGTCTTAAATTGGAGAAATATTAGCGGGAAAGTGATTGTACCGAAAAATGCTATAGTAGTGGAACAAGTAAACTCTCGAAATCGGTCTGTGGTGTTCTGCTGATTGTTGCAATGGGCCACTGTAACAGCGATGAGCCCAAAGCAGTGGATGTATAATATATGTAATATGTGCAGTGAACCAGTTCCAACAGTTGTTTAAAATTTAAATTAGTTTGTCGCCACTACTGCATTATTTTCAGTTTTTATACAATGCAAAAAATATATTAGAATAAGGCTACCAATGAATTGAGCTAAAAGGCTAATAACTCTTATGTTTTGATTGATATAGGTGGAAATTGTAAAACAAACGCCGATACAATCTGGTAGACATATAACACTCCCTTTGCAAATTGCACAAGGCAATGTAATGTAAATCGACCAGATTGGGCGCCATTCGCATTATTTAGGCTAAAATCGTTAATATTACAAATGAATTTGTTTGTAAAATTTACCACTTGTTTATTTCTTTTTTTATTACTACGAGAGAAATTCTATTTTTTCAGTGCCAGTTTGGCGCCCCTTGTCACTTGCGTCTGTAGGCGGGGCCCTAATTGGCCTATACCTAGTTACGGCCCTGTGTCTTGTATGCAAAAAATCGGGCGTAAATTGCTTCGCAGGGTGTGAGCACTGCAAGGGATTGTCATGTTACAACTATCTGCTTTCAAAAGTGACAATTTTTGACTACTCCCTTTCTATTACTTCCTTTTACGATCAAGGAAGTATTGGATTCACCCCAAAAATTCGAAATTAAGTTTTTAACAGATCTTCACGTTTTAGAGTCCCCTGAACCCCAAAAAACATGTTTTTGTTCATTGGTCTGTCTCTGTGTGTGTCTGTCTGTCTGTGAACAGAATATCTCAAAAACGAAAAGAGGTATGAAGGTGAAACTTCATATATAAGTTTTTTGTACTCTGTAGATAAGACAGCAAGCTTTTTAAGAAAATCGCATAACCGTAAGTAGGTGTTTACTCTTGTAATTTTTCAGTTTTTTTTTTTTTTAAAAAAACGGCTCTAACGATTTTTTTCAAAATTTACATTTTGATTACATTTTTAATGTGTATTGATGTGGGTAGGTGATTTTCCAGTTGAATACTTCTAAAATGGGTTTCTTTTGTTTTTTTTTTCTATTTTTCATATTAACTCTTATTTTAAATAAAACACTCGGTATATTATTATATTTTTGATTTCAGCTTAAATTTTAGAGAAAATTTATCTCTTCAACTAAGGCTCTATTTTGTACAGTTTTTGTAGAATTTGTAATTTTTAAAAATTTTGACAAATGCCTAAAAATTAAAAATCAAATTTTTTGCTAATTATAAGATCAGTGTAAAAGGAAGTTGTGTGAGTGTACCACACCAGATTTTTGATTGTATTGTAATCTAATAATTAAAACTGCATTGTACTGTAACCTACATTTGAACAGACGTTTTTGAACAAAGATAAAACAAAATGTCTGCTTTTAAAATAAAAATATCGTTTGTTTTCTAGTTTACTCAAATTCCATCAACATTATCGCAAAATTAAATAAAAATATTTTTCTAGCACATTCTTTAAGGGCAAAACAAAGAAAATACATCGTTATGGCCACTCGTTACGGAGGAATAAAGCAGTTTGTTAAAGTCTGCGTATGCGAAGTTGGAAGGGGCACTGAGAAGAGAGTACAGTGGAAAGGAGCAGTGGGTTTTGTTAAAATGTATCCCTTGTAAAGGTCTATCAACTGGCGAAACTTTAGCTTCCTCCTAATTATTTCCGAAGTCATCCCTTTTGTAAGACGCGGCGCGGATAGCAATTGCTCACGGCGCTACTGATAAGTTTATGTGTTATTCAGGAGGCGATGACAACCAACATAGTAGTTATTATACTTAGTAATACTGTTAATAAAGCACTCATCAATTAAAACAAGTTTATATTATTCTGACTCATGCTAATGGAGATATACCGTAGTTTTTAAGTCTGCACATGCAAAGGTTAGGGGTATGGAAGGAGCATAAGGGGAGAGGTGAAGAGTTTTGAGAAGATATTTCGGTATAGTGTTCTAAAAACTGGTCAATTCAGCTTCCCATAATTTTCCCGATGCCTCTTTATATGATGCGCTATTGGTGGTTACACCCTTGTTACATGCAAAGTACCATGAAGCAGGTATAGGAGACCAGGACCAGTACTTTGTTCAGGACACTGAATGGATAGTTTCCACCAATTTAAGGATTTATTTTTTTCTGGGTCAGGACCTAAAATGACTAAAATATCTGTTCACATTATTTTAGTGCTTAATTTTAGCAAGCCGTACTAGTTATTAGTACCACGTAATTAAGCTTCTTACTATTTGGGACTGCAACCCAACATACAGATATTGTGGTTACCCAGATGCCTACTCAATACTTATCTAAAAGACGTATTGCTAATGGTGTAATTAACAAAGAAGAACATCCCAAAAACTTGCTTCCTGTTATAATGTTTTGTCTCAACATTGTTTAATATATGTTGTATTTATAATTTCTATGTTAATGAATAGTAATTTACTACTTACATTTCGAGAGTAAATAGGATATATTATAATAGTAACACTATTATTTACATAAAAATAGGTATGTAACAGTAAGTATTCAACACTAGACGGTTAAAAGTTGTTAGATAAAAGTGACCTGTATCAACACGAGGAAAATATGGCTAATTTAATACTCTGATTTTAATTATACCTTAAAATCAAGCATTCATACTTATAAAAATAGATTTAATATTTTTCACTTAATTATAAATAATATGGATTTTGGTTTTTCTCCTGTATGGTTCATCATATGTGCAATTAAGGAATCTTTTCGGGTTGCTTGATACTCACAAACCGTACATCTATAAGGTTTTTCTCCCGTATATGTCCTCATATGTTCAACTAATGTGATTTTGTTCCTTGCACTATATTCACAAATAGAACAAGAATAAGGTTTTTCTCCTGTGTGAGACTTAACATGTGCAATTAATTTTATTTTGTTTCTGGCACTATATTCACAGACAGAACAAGAATAAGTTTTTTCAGTTGTATGTGTCTTCCTATGACGAATTATACTGCTTTGGAAGATGATTTATAATCACAAATCGAACAAGAATACGGTTTCTCTCCTGTATGTTTCGTTATATGTGCAACTAAAATATACTTTCGCGTTGTCTTATACTCGCAAACAGAACACTGATAAGGTTCTTCTCCTGTATGCGTCCTCATATGTTCAACTAATATATATTTGTGTCTTGCTCTATATTCACAAACAGAACAAGAGAAGGGTTTTTCTCCTGTATGTTTCTTCATATGTCCAACTAAAATACTCCTTCGGGTTGTCTTCTACTCACAAACCGAACATTCGTAAGGCTTATCTCCTGTATGTATTATAATATGTTCAACTAATTTATATCTTTGTCTTGCTCTATATTCACAAAGAGAACAAGAATAAGGTTTTTCTGTTGTATGTGCCTTAATATGATTAAATATTGCTTCTACAAGATGATTTATATTCACAAATTGAACAGGAATACAGTTTTTCTCCGGTATGCGTTCTTATATGTCGAACTAATGAATGGTTTTTGGTTGTTCTATATTCACAAACAGAACAAAAATAAGGTCTTTCTCCTGCATGTGTCCTCATATGTTCAACTAGTGTGCTCTTGTTTCTTGCTCTATATTCACAAACAAAACACAAATAACTTTGTTCCTGTGTGCCTCCTTATATGTGCAACTAATTTATCTTTTGTTGTTATTTTGTATTCACAAACAGAACAAGAATACAATTTTCCTTCCGCATGCCTCCTTGTAGGTTCAACCAATATATTATTTCCGTTTACTTTATTCTCACAACTAGAGCATACAAACGGTTTTCTTCCAGTATGGGTCTTCATTTGATGCAAAAGGTTACTTTTTTCGTCTGCTTCATATTCACAGATTTTGCAACACATAACTGATTTTCCTAGAACGTTTTTATTTCCTGGACATGTAGCATGCAATTCATCTTTTATATCAAGTTCCTCCGGTTTCATAGTCATTATCGGATGAGTTGCATCCTTGAAAGTTCCCTCAGTGATCTTTTGTTGTGCAGATAAGTTTCCAACTGCTTCATTTTCATCGAACCTGCTGGTCGTTGGACACCAATTACCTTCAACCAATTCGTGCTTAACGTCCATTGTTCCAGTTTATCAAATAAATTAACTAAAAAAATTTAGAATTAGTTTAGGTTAAGTTGATCTTTTCATTTAGAATTATACAAAAATGCCTTATCATTATATCTGCTTACACGGAATATAATTATGTAATATGAAATTCAAATATTCGTACGCAGGATAGTTTAGTTACAAAGAATGCCGTATAATTAATGTGAGAAGCCCTTAATAATTACACCCAGAGCCAGTAGATATAGAGAGTACCGCCATTCTTTGATCCGTGAAAATGCCGCTATCGTCGCCATTTTTGTTCCCATCAGCAATGACTGAATGAGGTATGTCTAAAATTTTACTTGAAATTGGCAAGACTGTAAGTCTATGTCAAATTCGAGGTTAGTAGGTTATGTTTTGCGCCAGTTTGTGTCAAAACTGACGCAAAAACTAACCTGCTAACCTCGAATTTGACATAGACTTACAGTCTTGCCAATTTTAAGTAAAGTTTTGGATTGCCATCAAACGTCACGTTGACGGAATTGTGTTACAAACCTCAAAGTGACGCATATGTCAGAGGAATAAACATGGCGGACGTGGCGGTACTCTCTATATCTACTGGCTCTGATTACACCGTGTCGACCAATTATAAAAAGGAGGTGGGATTTAGTGATGGCGCTGAATTTAAAAAATTGCTTGCTTATAAAAATAGTATTAAAACCAAAAATTGGAAAGCTATTTAAAATCAGGCCAGACTGCTGATTGTCATTCATTCAGTGATACTTTGTATGTAAATAACCTTCAAATTGACATACTTTTTCAACATTTTCTATGCTAGTACATATACGGTTTTAAAAACTGAGGTTAAACAATTAGTTACATAGATACTTAAATCATGGAAAATGTTACAATGCCTTAACAAAACAGTTACCTGTTCAATTTATAGATGAACTGTCATTACTTGAAAACTGCTTGACTTTAGAAAATTATTTATTGATTGTGTGCAACCATTTAGACAGGACTACACTTTCTATGATGTGCTTACTTGATTTTAAATAAAACTCCAATTTTTAGTATGCTTAGACGTTTTTTGGGTTTCCTACCTTCCAGTGTTATCCTCATAAATTTTGTAAACATTTCCAATGTATATGTTTATCTAAATTATTCTACAAATGTTTCACTTTAAACACTTCAAGTTTCCTAAATTTATAAATCTATTTTCTTAGGATGATTGAAGCTGTTCAGCTTTTATATTATTAGGATTTCATATTCCAATATTTTAAAATTAATAACAAGAGTTTAAAATTGGGTAAATATACAAGTTTAATTGTTAGTGTTCACAATAAAATTTAAGTTAGTATTATTGCACGGCAAAATCTAAAATTTTAGTTAAATAATAGCTTTGCCTTCCCATAAACTACAAATAAACCAAAATTTACACTAATCTTTTAACCTGAACTCTGACAAATTGAACATCCACTACATATTGTTAAATAGATTCACATTTGTGATAATCATAAAAACTTAAACAAATAAACTGACGTCATAAAATTCTAAATAATTAGAGGATTCCCCTTAGAAACTGAAAAGTATTCCCATGTTTTATTTATTTATGAGCATTAATGAATTAACATACAGTAAGCAGGTGAATGCTTACGTTGATAAAATGGTGCGATCGGTGTCGGCCCGGTTGCGCCCCAGAAGAATGTCAACGGTAATTAAGGTCTCATTTGCCTCCAGGCTTGCAACTCATTAGTCATCAGGACACCCGAACTTAGCCGACTGACTAGTGGGGCGGTCTTCTACCTGCAAATTAGTTATTAGAAAACACAAAATTTAACAATTTTTCTCTTGGCTGTCCTAACTTCTATGCGTTTCTGTTCTACTTTAATGTTTGTGTTTATTTGAGATTTATTTTAAAATTTTACACTGGTACCTATATTTATTGATTAATGATTCAGATTATTAGATTAGCGCATTTTATCAGCGTGTCAGTGACACCTAGTTTTTTAACATAATGTTATGGGAATTAAACAATATACTAAGTAACTTTTTATATTCGTATTTTATATAGTTCTCCATCCACTTTTAGAAAATAAAGGAAAGGAGTTACTTAGTAGAGGATAGGGCGGATAGGTTAACAAAGGTTGTACCATTTATAACTTTTTTTAATAGTTATTGTCAACTAAGGTCTTTCTATTTTAGCCGACCTTCGCATGTGTTTCATTTAGTATAAAAAGAATGTATGGTTTATTTGGAGAATAATAGTAGATTATGTTATTAGGAGTAAAAGTGATACTTTATGTGGCGAAGCTGAAGTTTATTTACCTCACTAACGTTCGGCTAAATAAACTTCAGCTTCGCCACATAAAGTCACTTTTACTCCGAATAACATATACTATTTTATCCGCAAACGTATTCAGGTAAATTTCAGGCTAGCACTGTACCCCTGCGCCAACCTCTGTTGTTCAGATAACGCGCAACTGTAATGATATATGAACATACTGAATCACCCGTGCTAATAGCACACGGCCACAGCAGCTGTCACACCATAACCCACGGCGACAGATGCTCCGATCCGCTGCTTAAAGGTTTATTTAAATTAAAACTTTTTCGTACTTTTTTGAAAATAAAAACCGGCCTACGAACTAATTCTAAAAATTAGCAAAATTTTAAGCCATCATACAATTTAATCGGTCCAGTATCTTCGGAGGAGATGGCGAACAAACATAGAAAGAAAGAAAGAGAGCAATCATTTTGTGTGCTTAGGCAGATAAAGTACGCAAAAGTCGCTATTTTGTCTGCTTAGGCAGATAAAATGACACTTTTACCTTGTCAATAAAGACAAATAAGTTGTCACTTTTGTGACGTTTGCGGATAAAGATAATATTATTATTAAATATACGATTATTGTTTATTGAATCTGGAAAAAATGACTAAAAGCTTTTAAGTCGCTATTATTCGTAACACACAATACAGCGTCCCAAGAATGTGTGGTTCACTTTTTAATAAAAAAATCTAACCAAAATTTAATCTATGCTTTTTTTAGATGTTGCCGCTACTGTTATTGGCCTTACAGTTTTTTAATTACTTCCAAAATCTGATCAAGTCTAAGTTAGGATCCAAACGATTTTTGGTAAAAATTTGTTGAAATCGGTAGTTACAGTAGTTTTGTGTCAATCTACGGAACAAAATCCGAGCCAAAAGAAAACATTTTACACATACACTTATACCGTGTCCGCCAAAAAGTCGGCATAATATGCAAAAAATAAAATTTTAGGTTTTTTACAAAAACGTTTTACATCAATAATTTGTGCTTGTCTAAAAACCTATGTAGTCCCTATCATATATACCGAGTGATTTTTATTTATTTAGAAAACTCAGTTTTTCGAAATTGTCAAAATCCAAAATGTGCTATTTCTCAGATATTAAGTAAGATTTCAATAAGCTTTTTTTAGAGTGTGTTATCTTTCTGGGACACACTGTATAAAAGCATGTGTAAAATGTTTTCGTTTGGCTCGAATTTTGTCCGCAGATTGACACAAAACTACTGTAATTACCGATTTCAACAAAATGTTCACCAACAATCGTTGGATCCTAACTTAGACCTGATCAGATTTTGGAAGTAATTTAAAAACTGTAAGGCCAATAACAGTAAAGTCAACATAAAAAAAAGCATAAATAAAATATTGGTTACATTTTTTTGTGAACCACACATTCTTGGGACGCTGTATTGTCTCTTGAATAATAGCAACTTAAAAGCTTTTACTAGCCTATTCTGTAAGCTTTTCGTTAGCTCTCAACGAATCGTTATATCCGAAATTTCGTAAAGTGAGCAAGTTCGTATTCAGTAAACCCCACTTCGTTAACAAATTCGTAATACCTTCGGTACGCCGTTCGTTGCGGCAGAGGTTCCCGTACAATAGGCTTGGGTCTGTCGTTACGAGTTGAAACGAATTCGTAAAACGTTTACGCTTGCGTAGTTGGTGATTAGTTGACATCAAAATATCAACTTAACCTATAAATCGGACAAACAAACGTATTTATAAAATAATAATTTTAATAGAATTTGACGATAATTTTATACATTTGTTGATGGCTATTGTAGAAGAGGAGCGTGTAAACAGGTATGTTATTTTATTGTTGTTGTATTTGGCACAAATTATATTTATAAGTATAATTTTTCAGAGAGAATCTGCGTCTTCAAAACCGTTTTCTAAGAGATCACAGTGGTCCTTTTAATTTACCTAAGCAAAATTGTATGCAAATGGTTCTTACGAAAAATGTGTGGCTACAAGTCACTTGTTTGGTTACAAATGCCACTTATGACCATTTTTTAAATATATGGGTGAAGTTTCCAACCACCGCACAAGAGAAACGGAGAGCAAAATTGAGATTTTATGAGAAATGTGAATTCAGTGGTGTAATTGATTAGACACATATAGCCATAGTAGCTCCTCCCGCTGAATACGAATAGTTTCCAGGGCGAGTATATATAAATCAAAAAAACTATCACAGCATTAACGTGCAAGTGCAGCGCAGTAAATGCGAGGTATCCAGGATCAGTTGACAATGCGGCAATATAGCCAACATCCATTATATACCAGCACTTGCGACAGTTGGTTGAAAGTACATGCGTTATTTATAATTTATTAATATCAATAATTTCTCTTGAAACAGCAAGTAAAATTATTTGAAATAAACATTTTATTTAAAGAAGTGTGTATTGTTCCAGGTGAAAGATCTTCATGGTGACTCGGCTACCCCTTGCAACCCTGACGGTTTACATGTATTGTTGGTGCAGAACTTACTATACCACAGGGTCGCTACAATACAAGATTTATATCAACTGGAAATACAGTGGAAAGATTTATCGGCATGAAGGGGCGAAGACATTTTTATAGATGTAGTTGGACCACCAATTACGGAGAGAAAACTAGTTAGATGAAGGGCGCTTAATTATAGACAATTTTATTGCAAATAATTTTATTTAAAATGTATAATAGTGCGATTGCATTTATGTAATATGTAGGTACTTATAACAATGTACCTACATAATTTGATTAAAATGTAACTATGCTATGGAGCAATAAAACCCTTCAGTCTTCTCCACGTTTTTATTATTGTTGTGTGTAGCGACATGTTTCAAAAACAGATTGGTTGCAGCATCAGACTATAACAATCGTGCTTATTAACATATGAAATGAAGCAAATAATAAAAAGTGAGCTTAAAATTTAAAAGTTGAACAAATGTAACTACAAAACGCCAAGCAGAAGTAATTAACCAGTAAACTACATTATACAAGTCGTTACATTGGTTAAAACACAATAATTAAAATTTTCAAGATAAGAAGTGTACGACATCGGATGGCATAACCTTTATTGCTTTATATCAAGAAATCTCCACTATAAGCATGACGGATCTCCTTCTTATAACTATGCCACTCATAGTTAAAGCACAATATATTAACTAAATGTGAATAAACAGTTGTTAAAGATTCGGGATTAACTTGTTTTTCACACACAACCAAAACCGTTTGCGACTGATCGTATTTAAAGTTGCCGCCGCCAAGCAGAATGTTTGTAGCAACGGTAGTTAAAATGCAATAAATATACATCTAGTTATTAATATGAAAGAGACGGAGAGCACGTAAACACTACTTATGAAGTTGACCACTAGATGCTTGCGCGTACTACTCTAGTTAAAAACATTACCTCTTTCGTTACGGCTTGTTTACGAACGTACTGTTACCGATTTCGTTAAGGCTCCCGTAGAGAATATGATTTATAACAAAATTCGTTTCACCTTCCTTTACGAATTTATTCCTAAAGAAGATCGTTTAGATAACGAAGTAGGTTAGTGAATAGCACTGTTAACCTATCCGCCCTATCCTCTACTAAGTAACTCCTTCATTTATTTTCTAAAAGTGGATGGAAAGCTTTATAAAATACGAGTATAAAAAGTTACTTAGTATATTGTTTAATTCCCATAATATTATGTTCAAAAACTAGGTGTCACTGACACGCTGATAAAATGCGCTAATCTAATCATCTGAATTATTAATCAATAAATTTGAAACCAGTGTAAAAACTCTTACTAAAATTAAACTAAATCTCAAATAAACACAAACATTAAAGTACCAACAGAAACGCATAGAAGTTAGGGCAGCTAAGGAAAAAATTGTTAAATTTTGTGTTTTTCTAATAACTAATTTGCAGGTAGAAGACCGCCGGCGCCGCCCTAGTCAGTCGGCTAAGTTCGGGTGTCCTGATGACTAATGAGTTGCAAGCCTGGAGGCAAATGAACCCTTAATTACCGTTGACATTCTTCTGGGGCGCAAATGGGTGGAAAATGGCGGTGGGCGCAAGTGGGCCGGGCGCAAGTGGGCCTATATCGATAAAATTGGTAATCAATGACTTAACAATTTGTGGTATGTATAGAAGTGATAACGTAAAGCACTAAGCACTTCAATTAAAAAAATTTATATATGGTTTTATATTAAATGCATAATTTTTATATATTTCATATTTTGGATTTATAAGCTTTACGAGCTCTTTGACAATTTCTACGGTTTTTCTTTCAAACGGAACATAATTTAAATGTATGTGTACTATTATACGTATACCTATTATCTTTTATAATTGGTCGGCAAGGTGTACTTATTAACGGCTGTTAGTTATTAATGTGTATTTTAGCTTTTAGGCCACTCCAGGACAAATGAATTCAAAAGAACTACTGCAAAGTATAGGTCGTCTACGAACTCTTGGCCAGCTATATAGTCAATTTAACATCATTTAATAATTAAAAAATGCAATTTATTTTTCTAAACTTTTTAGTTAAAAACATATAATAAAAAATATTTTAAAAAAATGATAAATTATTATAATTAACAAAGGAAATATGCAGATTGTCCGAAGGTACTAAATACACGCAGTAACTAGATACAGATACGGTCAGACTGTCCAACAAACAAACCGTCTCTGTATCTAGTTGCTTCTGTAACTAGCACCTGCAGACAATCTGTATATATCGAGAGATTAAAAAAAACAGATCCTCAGCGGGCTGTGTAAATTCAAACGTATGAATAAATATGTTGGTGGCACTGTAAGTCTATGCCAAATTTGAGGTTAGCAAGTTGTTTTGCGACAGTCCATGTCAAAACTGACGAATAACCTAACCTCATGAACTCGAGTTTGACATAGACTTACAGTGCCACCAACATATTATTCATACGTTTGAATTTACACAGCCCGCTGAGGATCAGTTTTTTTTATCTCTCGTTAGAACCCTACGCATTTTCTTTTTTTTTGTTAGCTTTAGTCGTTGCTACCTTTCGGTGTTGAAGACTATTCTTACGGTTACTGAGTGGAAACCTAAGGGGGTAGCCAATACTATCAATATACGTTTGAAAAATATTTAGGCAGGAAAGTACTTCCTTACAGGACTTGTCCGGAAAATGTTACTTTACAGAATTGGTTTCAAAGATTGATGATTTGATTGGTTTGGTTACTAAAAAAATCAACTACAGATATCTCTAGAAGTTTACGAAGGTACAGGTAATGCTTGTTGGTTATTGTAACATTTCAATATTTAAGTAAAGTTAAAAATAAACAGAAGTGCCTAAAAATGTACGTAACTCATCCGGAAACGTCCTTCAAGGGACTTGTAAACTTTCAAGTCTGCATGTCCTGTAAGGATGGTCTTTCCGGAATTGTTACGTAATAATACAGTACATTACAAGATCTGCAAGTGCCTCAGAACAGGCCGGAAAAAGTTAGAAAAACGAAGCCCGAAGGGTCAAGTTTTTCTATTTTTTTTAGTCTGTTTCAATTAATGTGTAAGTGTACATTTTACTGGTTAATCATTAGATTGTGTATTTGTATCTTGCTAATCACTAATGTGATAGCATTAATTTGTGGTGCACTTCGGGCGCTGTCATAAATATGGGGTCTTGAATAGTTTTGATTTTAAGAAGTACAGTGCTCGTAGTACTCAATTTATGTAGGTTTGTACATTTCTGTAGGTGAAAAAGGAATGCCTTTGTCGGTTTATTAATTGGGTTGTGGAGGTTGAGTATCTTATTTGGATAGTTTATAACTGAACATTTAATCCTTGTTGGTTTTATTTTTATTTGATTGATTTGTTATGTGGAGTAAATTTGGGAGTTCTGTGTGTGTTTGTGAGATTATTGGTAGCATGCCTTTTGCTTGAGCAAGTGGTTGTGCTATAATTTTGATTTGAACGCCAGTTTTTGCTTATGGAAATTTTGAAATGTGTCTTTTTGTGGTTTTGTGGTAGATTGGTATCGGTGGTTTGGTATATTGGCAATACAAGTTATCGATGTTAGTTAGTGATATCAAAACACTAGTTACTAAGTGTTTTTCCTTCCTTCTTCTTTTAATTTGTTTGATTGGCTACGTGGTGTCTTCAGGTATTATGGTGAATTTCTTTTAAAGTTTCCGATTTTCTTTGATTGAACCTGAAAGATATGGTGGCCACATGTACTTGAGTTTTGCTGCATTGAATGTTAGAGTCCTTTTTTTATTGAATGTATGTCCTGAAGGTTTAGTGTGCTTGAGTTTTTCTTTTTTCTATTAGGGTGCTGACTCTGATATGGGTGTGATGGTGATGTGTGTGGGGGAGTTTGCTCTTGTGGGATTTATAAGCCTTCCTCCAGTGTGATTAGCATGTTTTATTTGATTGCCTTTTTCCTTTTCTTTTTAGGGTGTTGATTATGACATTCGTTCGATGTTGGTGTGTTTCAGGGATTCGCTTATGCGGTTTCTTTCAATCCTTGCTGATTTTTAGCTTTCTCGGGCCATCTGCCTAGTTTGGGTTGGCATAAAGTTCTTCGATTAGCTATTTCATCTTGTTTTGATTTGTTGATAAAATAGTGGTTTGGTGTTAGTGTGTTTGGGAGATTCGCTCTGCGGTTTCTTTTAAGTCTCTCAAACCATCTTCCTAGTTGGCTATGGCGTAGCTATTATTTGTTGGCTCTCTTATTTCATTTGCTTTCCTCCTCTTTTAGATTGATGTTTAGATATTTGTTTGTTCTGAATGTGTTTATGGATTTCGCTTTTGCCGATTTTCCCCTCAAGCCATTTTCTAGTTGGCGTAAAGTAGTTTTTATATGTTGCATCCTGCGCTCTTATCTGTTAGTTTTTCTTTATATTGTTCTTCGTTTCTTATGAGGTTTGACCACTCTTGTTAGGTAAGATTGGTTTTGGTCATGACTTTCTGAGTCGTCGTTTAGCTATTGAGTTTGTGTGAATTTGGTATGGGAATATGACTCCTTTCTATTGATTGAGTTTATTGGTTGGTTGGTTGGGCATTGAAGGGTAGGTCACTGGTGGGGAACGCTATCAATTGTTTTCCCCCTCTGTTGTGTTTATGGCGGTTGGTTGGGCATTGAGAATGTGTACAGGTTAAACGTTAAAAAATCAGAAAAAAATTAATAGCAACCTCAATAGTTACAGATATCGTGTGGTATCGTAGTTTTTGACATTTAAACTACGGTGACTTAAAACTCATGAAAGACGGTGCTGTGGAAGGCATGAATAGCAAAGGTGATTTTAGGAGCAAAAGTATTTCTCAAGTGTGTTGCGAAGGCAAACAGTGCAGACTACTTTTTAAACATGAGAGAACGAGAGCTACTTCTTACCTAGAACTTATCCATATAGATCTGTAAAGTAAATTTGATTGGCGGGTCGAGATATTTTCTGGTGTTCGAAGATGATTTTAGCCGAATGACCTTAATGTATTTTTTGAAGACCAAAAATGAAGTAATTAACTATTTCAAAGATGTCAAAAGTCTGCCAGAAAATAAAAAAAAAGTCCAGATTAAAACGCTCAGAACAGACAACGGTGGTGAGTTTTGCAAACACGATTTGGAAAGTTTTCTTAGGAAGAGTGGTATAGTTCATCAAAAAACGAATCCGTACACTCCGGAGCAGAATGGTATGCTGGAAAGAATAAACAGAACCTTGGTTGAAAAAGCAAGATGTTTACAGTTTGAGGCTAAGTTAGATAAATGTTTTTGGGCAGAGACTGTAAACTGTGCTGTCTACTTAATAAATAGATCTGTCGTGAGTGGGCTAAAAGGAAAAACACCTTATGAAACGTGGACAAGCTCAAAACCTGATGTGAGTAACAACATTAGGCCTTTGAAAGCGAGGTTATGGTACACATACCGAAACAAAAACGCAATAAATGGAATAAAAATGCAGAAAAAATGATTTTGGTAGGTTTTGGTGAAGATGTAAAAGGATATAGGTTGTAAGATCCAAGTAGAAACGTGTTATAACAAGTAGAAATGGGGTGATAATGGAAAACACATTTGAAAATATCAGCATTGTAGTTGCCGACACTAACAAAGACGAGAACAAAACTGAAAGGGATAACTCAGATTCAATGGGGGTAGGTCAAATCGCAGAAGAGCTCGATGAACAGGATGAAATAATTCAAGGAAGTGATGAAGATTCAAGTGGAACCTTAAAAGAAACGACGGATGATAATTTTGAACCACCATATGAAGTAGAAACTCCAGTAACAGTTCGATGATCAGGAAGAGAAATAAAACCTAGAAACTTTGAAGACTATGTGAAATATATGTGTGTTGATAAATCAGTTTTAGACGATCCTCTAACAGTTCAAGAAGCTTTGTCAAAGCCTGATAGAAATAAGTGGAGGCAAGCAATGTAGGAAGAAATGGAAAGTTTTGAAGAAAACCAAGCATGGAATTTAACAGATTTGCCAAAAAATATAAAAGTGGTAAAAGTATAAGTGGGTGTTTAAATGGAAGCGTGACGGTGAAAATAAAATGCGGTACAGAGCGCATCTTGTAACAAAAGGGTTCACCCAGAGGGCAAATGCCGACTATGATGAAACGTTTGCTCCAGTAGTCCAACACTTAACTTTACGTTTGCTGATAGGTTGTTCTGTTAAATGAGGTCTAAAAATTACCTCGATGTCACAACAGACATTTAGAAGAAAATGTATATATGAAACAACCGGAAGGTTTCGTAAAGACAGGTACCGAACAACAGGGTATGCAAATTAAAGAGAGCAATTTATGGACTCAAACAGACTTCAAGAGCTTGGAACAAACGTGTTGACAAGGTTTTATTAGGTTTAGGTTATAAATGGTCAGATTCCAAGTTTTCTTTTTATGTTAAAAGAAATAATGATTTAATTACTGTTGTAGTTTTGTATGTCGACGACTTCTTTGTGTTTTCTAATGATTCTAAAGGTACTAATTTTTTGAAATGTTATTTAAATTCAAAGTTTAAAATAAAAGATATATATAGGCAAGGCTAGACAGGTCTTGTCTTGGGTATGCAAATCAGAAGAGATCACAATGGGTAAGTGAGTTAAATCAAGACAAATATGTGAAACAGGTCTTAAAACGATTTAATATGTCAGACTGTAAAAGTATGAATAGTCCCTTAGGATGTAGTAAAAATATTGTTGATTAGAATGTAAAAATTAAGCAATGAGAATTGGCCTTATCAGAAATTAATCTGTAGTTTAATGTACCTGGCTGTATTAACTCGCCCTGACAGCATTTGCGGTTAGTTATTTAAGCCCGTTTAATAATTGTTATACTCAATATCATTGGCAGTAGGCAAAAATAGTATTAAAATAAATGCAGGGTACAAAAACTTTAGGTTTAGGATTTAAAGAGGAAAATGTGGAGGTAGAGGGTTTTGTAGATGCCGGTTGAACAGGCAATAATAATGATAAAAAATCCTATGAGTACAAGATATGTTTTTAAATTCTTTGGTTGTGCAATTTCATGGGAAAGCAATAAACAAAAAACTGTAGCGTTAAGTAGCATGGAAGCTGAATATACGGCTTTCAGTGAAGTTTCAAAGGAAGCCATATATTTAAGGAATTAACTGGTAGGATTAATTGCATTAATTTGCATAACGATAGTCAGAGTGCGCAAAAATTAGCAATAAATCCTATTCATCGTAAAAGATCTAAGAACATAGATATAAAGCATTATTTTGTTCGTGAAGTCATAACTAATAATTATGTAGAAGTCAAATATCTTTGTACAGATGAAATGACTGCTGATGTGCTAATATACTAACCAAGGGTTTGAATACTGTAAAGCAAATTAAATTCATTAAGAACTTATAATAGTTTTGGATATAGTGGAGGTATTGAAATTGTATCTGAAAACTTAGAGTCCCTGTATATAATAAGAAAGAGTTGAGACATGTGGATCCACAAATCAAAACCACTTGATTTTACATTAAACATGTAGGTATATGTAACATGGTGGGCTAATATTTCAAAGACAAATGTCAATATGTCAAACGCAAAAAATGCATTGTCAGTTTACGTTTTTAGTAGTATTCTAGTTTCAACTGACCGACAAGCTCTAAGCTGCTCTGATGACATCCGGCAACGTAAGAAGGCAAAATGTAGAGGAACAAGATTCTCACATTGCTACTGAGAGTTCAAAGTAGACTTACAGCAAAACTCTTGCGGTTATAACTATATACAGTTACGGACACCTCAAAGTGCACGGTTTTTTGTTACTATGGTTATTTTTGCGATTTTTTGGCTTATTAAATGGGGGTTTCTCCAGTGGCGTTGCTTGTGGTTATAAGAATAGGTATTACTTTTTTAATGTTTGTATTTTAGCAAAGTTTCACAAGTAAACAAACTATATAATAATATGTATTTAATAAATATGTATCAGTATTCAATTGCTACTACGCTTTGCAGTTTGTTTCGCATAGAGTTGATCAATGTTTCCATATTGTATCCTTCTCTCAGTTCCTTCCAAGCATTTCTTATTCTTTCCCATAATTCATCGGTTTTGTTTGGTGCAAAATCCCTGGTATAAATTTTTGTAGTTAAATAGCCGCAAACATTTTCGATGGGATTCAACCCCGGACTTCTTGCAGGCCATAGTAATAAATTGATATTATTCTCATCAAACCATCAATGAACAACCCCTGCTGTCTGCACAGGACAGTTATCCTGTAAAAACAATGTTATCAATTACGTTAACATAGACAAAATTAATTAATTAGGTTATATCTTGCCTGTTGAAAAGTAAATTGATTAGGAAAGACCACTCTTACAGATGGCAGCATCACATTTTTGCGATAATTTTCAGCATTCAGTCGACCATTAATTCTATAGCATGCCCCAGATCCGTGAGCATTGATTCATCGCCATACGTTTACAGAGAATCGTCTACTACTCCTTAAGGGTTGAACATAATATTGCTCCTCAAATCTTGAATTTTGTGGTCTACACACCCTTAATCGTCAATTGGTAAATGATTGAAATACCTCCTTTTCACCTGAGAAAACAGTCGTGTTCTAAAAGTCGTCGATCTCATTCAAATAGTCAGTTGCAAATTGTACTCTTCATTTTTTGTTCTCTGGTGTTAAAAAAACTTTTCTTGCAGAAGTCTCTGCTGCCAACGATTTTTAATTTTGAAAGTGCAGCTCTTGCTCACATGCAAATCTGTTGCGACTCGACTTAGCGACCAGTTCTCTTCCAGTTTTGTAATAGCTCACATTTTCTCTGCTTCTGACAAATGTCTGGGAATTTTCCGAGTTTTCAGTTCTATGACAGTTGATGCCAAACGTAAACGTCAAAACTCGACGTCTATGATTAGAATATCGTATTACAAGCTAAAAATCTGCCGTGCACTTTGAGTTGGCCGCAACTGTACAATGGAGAACCATTTAAATGAAACCAATCATTCAAACCCCAAAAAGAAAACAGATGCTTGGAGTTCTATAAGCAGCGAGTTGGAGAACATTTTAGAAGACTACCGATACCTGCAGATTAAAATAGAAAAACGTGCTGCGATCATATTCTGATTTTAAAACTAACAGTAATAAGACTGGACGAAAGCCTACCCGTTTCGTATCTTTGCAAGGAATGGACCAGTTCGTAGGACAAAAACCAAACTTGTAGCTTACATTCTTTTAATGTTCTTTCTGCAGATTCTTCTACTGGCACTTCTAAAGAAAGTTTACCTGCCCGAGCAAACACACATTCTACAGAATACACAAATGCATCTGCGGAACTTACCCCGAGAAATAAAAGAAAACTGCAGGTGGTGGGAGTGAGAACACAAAAGAAAAGATTATTTGAGAAGAAAGTTAATAACTTCGACGAGAGGATAGGCATAAAGAAACAATGAAATTGGTGAAATGAACGATTTTAGTTGACAAAAGGAAATGTGAACTCCTTGAGAGATATTTCAAATTAAAAGAACGAGAAAAAAATTAAATTTCCTAAAAGATTTAATTATTTTATTACTTATGTACATATAAATATTTCAATATTACTCCTACGTTTTCTACAAGACTATTATGGAAACATGTTTACAAATAAATGATCCCTCCTGCTGAAGTCTTTATCATCATCAACTACTGTACTATCATCGTTATCATCACTGGCTACATCTTCAACATCGATAGTTTCATTAAACTCTTCTTTCATATTTACTGCAATAACGTATGGGACATAAGTTTTGAGAAAAAGTTTGCCTTGAAATTTCTACTTGATTTTGATGCCTGATCTAGTTACCATGAAACTGGTAAACGAATTATGTTTTGTTTTTATTGATAAACGGCAAATTTATTCAATAACTTAGTTCAAAATGTCGTACAAACTTGAAGTTCGCAAAAGTATCTATCGCTGTGTTGGACGGTTGTCCAAACGTGAAATTGTTATCTTGTTCACAGATCAAAATGTTAGCCAGGCAACGATTTATAGGACAATAAGAGAATGCGAAGAGGGTATACCTTGCACTAATTTGCCGAAAACTGGAAGACCATGCGGTCTTCCAGTTTTGGCACAAAACAGGATTAATAGACTGGTACAATCCGCTCAAGACAGAATTGGAACCTCTAGTCGAAAGCTAGATGGCCGTTTTGGGGTCTCATACAAGACCGTCCAGAGAATTTGTTTTCCCTTCTTTTTCTATAATGTACAGCATTTCTGGACAAAATTCTCTGGACGGTCGTGGATGAGACCCCAAAACTGCGACCTAGTTTTCGACTAGAGATGCCAATTCTGTCTTGAGCGGATTGTACCAGTCTATTAATCCTGTTTTGTGCCAAAACATGAGGTCTTCCAGTTTTCGGCAAATTAGTGCAAGGTATACCCTCTTCGCATTCTCTTATTGTCCTATAAATCGTTGCCTGGCTAACATTTTGATCTGTGAACAAGTTAACAATTTCACGTTTGGGCAACCGTCCAACACAGCGATAGATACTTTTGCGAACTTCTAATTTGTATGACAGTTTGAACTAAGATATTGAATAAATTTGACGTTTATCAATAAAAACAAAACATGATTTGTTTACCGGTATCATGGTAACTAGATGAGACATCAAAATCGAGTAGAAATTTCAAGGCAAACTTTTTCTCAAAACTTATGTCCCATACGTTATTATGAAATGCCCGTAGCAGCAACAACACATTTTACAATGAAATTAATGTTTTTATTGTCAAAGAATTTTAACCGTCTAAATCTGTATTTACTTACAATCATTTTTTCAACAATTTCTATTCAATAAAGGAACTTAAACTTTTAGTTTTTAAATAACGAAAAATATAAATAATAAGAATATAACAATAAATTAAAAATTAAAAACTAAAAATTCAAGTGCAAGCAGGAGAGCTATAATTGCACGAAATATAACAGCCGTACTGTGCACACTAAACCCGTGTAGACCCAACCAGTCCAATTTTCATTAGGTCAGTATCAAAAGATGTTGGGGTCATGGTAATGCAATTTCGATATTCTTCAATATACTTCAGGAAAAGTTCTTTCATGAGAAGGCTTGAAGCACCACATGTCTTCCTTCTAGCACGACATTTCTTTATCCACACGCTTTTTCTTGGAACTAATTCATCTTTCCAGTATTTTTATCAATTCCTGCCACATACATTTTATAACAGTTTTCAGTATTCGTTTACGAGCGTGTTCTTAGTACCACTCATTTTGGAGCTTAAACTGGACTGTCTACTTACGCAAAATACTAAAAAAACGCGTTGTTAAAACACTCGCTTTTAACTGAGCCTTCGGAATAATTATTTGTCACTAATAATACGAATATACTATGAACAATTTTGAACTGACGTCAAAAGTCATGTCAAAATAACCTAAAATAAGGCATTTGAATAGCTTATGTCAAATTCAAATATAATGTGATTATTATATTATTTTTTAAAATTCAAGTACTCCATGGTTTGTGGATCCAACCAATCACAATGGGTTGCACCAATGACTCGACTCTTTCTTATTATATACAGGGACTCTATGAAAACTTAGAGTCCCTTGTCAGGGAAGATAGACGGTCGGCCTTACCTTTTGGCGAAAGTTATATTTGGTATTTTGCCGGCTGGTAACTATCGGCCTAAATGGGCTAGCTCGCCGCGAGGGTCGCAGGGTTCCAACTATGCTGAAAAGAACACTATACGAAATACGAAGAGAATGGGCGCCAGGTCCTAGACTCAGATCCAATTCCTTGTGTCGGACCTTACACAAGGTCGAAGATAAAAACCAGCAAGTTAAACAAAATCAAAGCATCGACCAATCAGAATATCACAGCGTTATTAATATTGGTAGGTACTATAGTGCATATCCAACATAAAAGTATAGATCCAAAATCACAGTAAATTATCACAATTAACACCAGAAATAATAATACGTCTAATGGTTACAAGTACATAAAACAATTGACCTAAGAATCCAACTCGAGGTGTCCGAACTGCGAAATTAGCCTGAAGGGCGTAACAACTAGGTACCTCAAAACTTATATCGAAGCAATATACTCAAAACATGACTAGATAAATTACCAATGACGTTCACCGTGAAGCGGAAAACGGCACGACACGAAGCATGACTACATTAACCCAATAAAATAAACTAAGAAAGCTTTAAATAGACTATAAATCCCCGTGAAGCGGAGTACAAAATCAAGGGTGCGAATAACGCAAGCAAAATATGCAATGCCAACATCTAACCCCGAAGGTTGGCCTAAAAATTAACTTTAAGACACACAAAATTTAGATGGGGTGGTTCCAGCACGTTATGAGATCTCACAGGGGTTTGCTAGTTCCTAAAGGAAAGTCATAAAGTATTTCCTGACGTACTAAGAACTGCTTGCGGGTATTCTAGCCGAGAACTAGTTTATCACAAAATCAAAAACGGGAGGCTACATAATCTCAACAAAAATCCCGTTGGTAGCAGTTTTGCCACCGCCAAAAAAAATTTAGCTCTAGCAAGTGATCTTAAATAAACAACAAGGTTAATGCAATACGCGACGTCAAAAAAAACTACAGTGATTACAAAAGCAGCCTCAAAGCCAAATCATAACAAAATTACACATGGCTGCTATCCACAGAGGTAAGTAAATTAATCAATCTCATATCTAGTAGCTCAAATTAACACCAAAAATCGATATGCACAAAAACTCTAAAATAGCAGTTCGGAAGGTCATACTAAACAGTTCAAAAGCAATTCAAATAAACGAACGATACAAATTAAAACGTTACAAAACCTCAGATGCATACGGCACGTGGAGGCCGAGCTGTTGGAAGAGATGCAAGAGTCCAGGTGCGTTGGGCAGCGCTCGCAGAGGGAACGACCGCAAATCCAGGCCGCAGAGGCGAGCGGCCAGCCGGCTCGTGGAGCACCGCATGATCCAGGCAAAACCAAATGCACGACGACGAACAGGACCAATCCAGGTAATAAAACTCAATTCCATGGCGTTTAAAAACGCATTTCCATGGCGTATAACTAATTAACGCATTTCCTTGGCGTAGAATAGTTGGCTATAAATTACAAATTTCCAGATAAGCAACCACGCTGAAGAAAAGAAATCGTAACAAACCTGCGAATGGTGACGAACAGCCTAACGCTCCATTCGATCGAGAAGAGCCCATTTCAAAACCGCAACAAAAGCGAACGAACGCTGGCAGCAACTCCCAACGGCTTCCAGAACGTTCCAAAGGGGCGCCTTGCCTCCAAAAATCCCTCAAAACGACGAGGACGGCTATAACCAAAGCCAGAGGAGCAAAAGGTTCCCAGGGCACTAACTTCAACGATCGAAGCAATGGAAAAGAATGGAATGCAAATTCGCCAGAGCAGTTCACGATCCCAGGTTATCAATGTCAAAGTCAAATTCGAAAAAAGGAAGAAAAACTATAGGTGCAGAGTGTATGTGCAGAACTGATAACAAAGTGTTCCTTTTAATTCAAAATTGAGGCTGAAGGTATTTGGGTTGCCTAACTATGGATAAAGTACTGTATATTTAGAGAATAAAAGTAAATTGCCAAATCTGACTAATTATTTCAATTAACAAGTAGGAAAATGTCAAAATGAGCGTAACAAATTCTCCCCCCACAAAAGGGAGGGTAAATCCCTTCGGATTTACCTGACCATACAACGACCATCCAAACAAAACGCCCAAAAAAAAAAACGATGCCTGCCAAGAAAAAATACAGGGAAATAAAACAGAGGACTTAAAGAAGTTAGCTAAGAAGAGAGGATGTAAGAGTCCAAGCACACCATCGAAGACAACGAGACACCAACCTCTTCCGTCGCTGCAAGATGACGTGAGCTGCGCCGGTGGAAGGGAAGGTTACGTCAGATTGCAACGATAATCCACCTAAAACGCAAACACCTCAGAAAAATGTGGAGTGGGAGAAAGGAAAGCGAACGACACAGAAGAAGGAAGGGAAAGGAAAACCAAACTCAGCCAGGGATAAGTGCTTAGGCCCAGGATCGACCTACAACACTGAAACTATCTCCAAATTACCAAAGACAGAGCAAAATATTCAAAAATTCAAAATATCAAAGAAGACGAACACAACTATATGAGGGAACATCCCTTTCCAATGAACAGAAAAAAAAACAACAGAGAAGAAAAAAGATGAGAGAAAAGAAGGGACTAGTTGTTAATGTCAGGATTCCAATTCTAGAAAAAGAAAAGAGGAATTGAAACCTAGTAAACCGACCGACGTCACCCAGCCATCCTACCCAAAAAGACGCGGACGAGACCACACAAACAAAAGACGACGAAGGTTAGCGAGAGCATAATGCCTTGGAGAAAGATTCAGGTCCCAATAAATCCGACAAAGTCGATGCCCTAAAAGAGCGAACGAAACCGTCCTCAAAAACCAGACACTCCCAAACGCACAACCGAAAAGGACAGAGGCTCAACAAAAGAGTCGGGTTCCACGAATCCAGACAACACTGAGGCCCTAAAAGAGGGCAAAAGAAACCGTTCTCAGTCATAAAGCGTGCCCAAAGGCAGGGAGTGAGTTTCACTTGGGGATTGACATCCGCCTAAGCGAAAGGATACCCTAACAACAATCGACCAAACACACCAAAACGTATAACTGACGGCAATAGGCATCATCAGCTATACCTCAAAAATCCCAAAATATCCAAAGAGCACCCTACAAGCATCCACCAAGCTGACTCAAACCTCACCAAGAAAGAGGACAAAAGAAATCCGAAAAGAAATAAAATCAAGCCAACCAATCACTATACCAATCTATCCCAAAGATGGCTGGAGAGATTATCCAAATCGCCGAAGCAAATCTCCCAGACACATCGCCACCGAATAACTAACCTATCATCAATCCACACAAAGAAGAAAACCAATCAAAGAAGAACTACTCCAAAGCAATCCAAAGAGGTTCGGGAGATTATCCAAATGTGCCGAAGCAAATCTCCCAAAACGCATCGCCACCGAACAACTTGCAAACAATCCGAAGAATAAAAGAGGAAAAGAACCAATCAAAGAAGAGCTAAACCAATCCACACTAGAAAGATGGTTTGAAGAGCCTAAAAATCCACAAAAGTGTACCCCTCAAACGCACCAATCACACTCCAAAATACTAATCATCACTCCAAAGGAAGAAGCAAGAAAACAAACTACACATAGAAAACACAAAAAAAACTCAAGCAAACTGAGTCAACAAATACTCAATAAAATACGCGAACACGCAGCCAATTAAAATACAAATCATCAAAAAGATTCATCCATCGAAACACACCAATAACCAATTCTATAACTAGAAGTCAATCATGAAACAACATCCGAAATCAATACATCCCAACCTACTAACAATGCACTATAGTACCACCTAACCACAACGTAGACAGGGTACTACACGAGCCCTATCGAGCCCCAGACGTTGGGCGTCAAAATCTTCTTGTCAGGGAAGATAGACGGTCGGCCTTACCTTTTGGCGAAAGTTATATTTGATATTTTGCCGGCTGGTAACTATCGGCCTAATTGGGCTAACTCGCCGCGAGGGTCGCAGGGTTCCAACTATGCTGAAAAGAACACTATACGAAATACGAAGAGAATGGGCGCCAGGTCCTAGACTCAGATCCAATTCCTTGTGCCGGACCTTACACAAGGTCAAAGATAAAAACCAGCAGAACAAAGAAAAATAATCAACCACCAAGGAAAATATCACAGCTTTATTACAATATTGGTGGGTACTATAGTGCATATCCAACATAAAAGTATAGATCCAAAATCACAGTAAATTATCACAATTAACACCGGAAACAATAATACAACTAATGGTTACAAGTACATAAAACAATTGACCTAAGAATCCAACTCGAGGTGTCCGAACTGCGAAATTAGCCTGAAGGGCGTAACAACTAGGTACCTCAAAACTTATATCGAACCAATATACTCAAAACATGACTAGATAAATTACCAATGACGTTCACCGTGAAGCGGAAAACGGCACGACACGAAGCATGACTACATTAACCCAATAAAATAAACTAAGAAAGCTTTAAATAGACTATAAATCCCCGTGAAGCGGAGTACAAAATCAAGGGTGCGAATAACGCAAGCAAAATATGCAATGCCAACATCTAACCCCGAAGGTTGGCCTAAAAATTAACTTTAAGACACACAAAATTTAGATGGGGTGGTTCCAGCACGTTATGAGATCTCACAGGGGTTTGCTAGTTCCTAAAGGAAAGTCATAAAGTATTTCCTGACGTACTAAGAACTGCTTGCGGGTATTCTAGCCGAGAACTAGTTTATCACAAAATCAAAAACGGGAGGCTACATAATCTCAACAAAAATCCCGTTGGTAGCAGTTTTGCCACCGCCAAAAAAAATTTAGCTCTAGCAAGTGATCTTAAATAAACAACAAGGTTAATGCAATACGCGACGTCAAAAAAAACTACAGTGATTACAAAAGCAGCCTCAAAGCCAAATCATAACAAAATTACACATGGCTGCTATCCACAGAGGTAAGTAAATTAATCAATCTCATATCTAGTAGCTCAAATTAACACCAAAAATCGATATGCACAAAAACTCTAAAATAGCAGTTCGGAAGGTCATACTAAACAGTTCAAAAGCAATTCAAATAAACGAACGATACAAATTAAAACGTTACAAAACCTCAGATGCATACGGCACGTGGAGGCCGAGCTGTTGGAAGAGATGCAAGAGTCCAGGTGCGTTGGGCAGCGCTCGCAGAGGGAACGACCGCAAATCCAGGCCGCAGAGGCGAGCGGCCAGCCGGCTCGTGGAGCACCGCATGATCCAGGCAAAACCAAATGCACGACGACGAACAGGACCAATCCAGGTAATAAAACTCAATTCCATGGCGTTTAAAAACGCATTTCCATGGCGTATAACTAATTAACGCATTTCCTTGGCGTAGAATAGTTGGCTATAAATTACAAATTTCCAGATAAGCAACCACGCTGAAGAAAAGAAATCGTAACAAACCTGCGAATGGTGACGAACAGCCTAACGCTCCATTCGATCGAGAAGAGCCCATTTCAAAACCGCAACAAAAGCGAACGAACGCTGGCAGCAACTCCCAACGGCTTCCAGAACGTTCCAAAGGGGCGCCTTGCCTCCAAAAATCCCTCAAAACGACGAGGACGGCTATAACCAAAGCCAGAGGAGCAAAAGGTTCCCAGGGCACTAACTTCAACGATCGAAGCAATGGAAAAGAATGGAATGCAAATTCGCCAGAGCAGTTCACGATCCCAGGTTATCAATGTCAAAGTCAAATTCGAAAAAAGGAAGAAAAACTATAGGTGCAGAGTGTATGTGCAGAACTGATAACAAAGTGTTCCTTTTAATTCAAAATTGAGGCTGAAGGTATTTGGGTTGCCTAACTATGGATAAAGTACTGTATATTTAGAGAATAAAAGTAAATTGCCAAATCTGACTAATTATTTCAATTAACAAGTAGGAAAATGTCAAAATGAGCGTAACAATGTATCAACTTTTACAATTCGACACAATAAATTTCGGATTAATGCTTCCATATCGTCTTTTAAAAAAGATAACATTGGATTAGAAGTTTGATACTTCTTTAAAAATGGGTCTAATATAGAAGCAATCAAAGCAAAGAAAGCTAATTTTGGTTTTATAAATGAATCTTTACAACCTGACTTAACATTTGTTACTGAAATATTTACTGGCAGTTTAGTTTTAGAGTGTTCTATGTAAGTTTTTTGTGATCTAGAATTTCAATAGCTCTAGTTGCTGCAGAATGATTCTCAACCCATCGTGTTACACAAAATTTCTTGGGAAAATGGTGGGATTCGGTCACGTTTTGAAAATTTGCCCCTCGCTTGGGAGAATCGTTAAATAGATAATAAATTCCTCTAAGGAATTCATTCATTTTCCAGCCAGCAGATTTGTGCCCAGTTTGCAATGCTCCATGTACTATATGAAGCCCACAAGAACGGGTCTTGGACACAACGCCCACTGGTCACAACGTCCACCACCTAGTATGGCCGCCATGTTGGACACAACGTCCACCGCTATTTTTGGTCATAACGTCCACCCTGGTCACAACGTCCACCGCCACTTCGCCCACTCCGGTCACAACGTCCACCTTCGCATTTGGTCATAACGTCCACCTTGGACACAACGTCCACCGCCATAACGCCCACTCTGGTCACAACGTCCACCGACGCCTCTTGAAAATACCAGTTTACGGCGTCGGTCGTAACGTCCACTCTGGACACAACGTCCACCGCCATATCGCCCACTCTGGTCACAACGTCCACTTTCAAATTTGGTCACAACGTCCACCTTGGACACAACGTCCACCGCCATAACGCCCACTCTGGTCACAACGTCCACCTTCGCATTTGGTCATAACGCCCACCTTGGACACAACGTCCACCGCCATATCGCCCACTCTGGTCACAACGTCCACTTTCAAATTTGGTCACAACGTCCACCTTGGACACAACGTCCACCGCCATATCGCCCACTCTGGTCACAACGTCCACTTTCAAATTTGGTCACAACGTCCACCTTGGACACAACGTCCACCGCCATAACGCCCACTCTGGTCACAACGTCCACCTTCGCATTTGGTCATAACGTCCACCTTGGACACAACGTCCACTTTTGTTTTACTGGTTATTTATTAATAAATTTTTAACTGCCTTCGTTAATGCTTTTTGAGTAGACTAATGTTCTTTAGAATTTTAAACAATTTTGGTTTTAGGCTATTTTATGTATTTTTTTAACCAATGTATAGTTTCAACTATTTCCTCCCCATTCTTGACGATTTTGGTCCTATTTTCTGCTGGATTTTGTCTAGTGTATGTATTTCCAGCTCGTTTATCATATAAATCGGTATACGAAGAATAATGGTCCTGTCATAACACTAAATATAACGATTCGTTGGTTTACATGAATAACTGTTTTCTTATTGTATCGGAAAGTATTCAAACCTTCCCTGTCAAAAATATTTTTATTTTCAACGTTTTACTTAAAAATTTCCAAATTTTGGTTTTGTAACTATAAACGAGAAAGAGATACCGTCGCTAAAATAAAACGTGGTTGTCGGAGCTGTCCTACTAAGTTCAAATCCCCTATTTGCTTTTAGTGTTTTACCACATACTTTAGAATATTTTAATGCTTATAGTAATGTAGTTTCTTAATGTTACCTAGGGTCTCTAAATGACATTGACAAATTAGGCAGCTCTGTTAGCTAACTGGGTCAGATAGAGGACCTTCAGGGCCGATTTTAGATATTTGTGGACCCTAGACGAGAGAGTCAAACATGGGGTTTAGTGGTGGCATGATTTTAAATGACAGCGCGGCCCATTTCACTTTCACCAAACATATATTACACGTGAATTCCCGAAGCAAATAAAGATAAATGCCAGCTGAAGAAAATACATATATTTTTCCACGATTGGGAGTAAAAATCAGTTTCTAGATTGGTTATAAAAATTGTGGCAGAATTTTCATTTTAAAGCATATATTCATTATAAAAAATATATAAGATGTATGTTGTTACTTATAATACAATTGAAAGCCTACTAAATATTGCAGCATAATTCCAATTGACTGGAACGCTTTATGAAAATAATTGTTTCTACTATAGGTCGTGGACAAAATAATATATACAAGGCCGGAGTGAACGCCATTCTTCCCTCTGTGTATTTGTAGCCCGGGGGCTTCGCCCTTGGGCTTTAAACTTACACTTCGAACAAAATCATGCTTTACTCTTTTTTTCTGTATAATGTACTATGTAATTGTTTAAAAAAGTCATTTTAATAGGAACAGTACTAAAAAATCTAAATGGGTTTACACCGAACTTCTCTCGCGCGAATTAGATAAATTTACAAATTTTAAAAAATGTATCCCGCTGGGGTTTGAACCCGCCGCATCTGCATAGCGATCGTAACCGCACCTGCGTAGCAATCGACTGCATCGAAAAGTCGAACTGCGCCATTGAGCCTAATTGAAATGAGTGCGACGCGCGCTTCTATTTAAGGGAACGGTCTTACTGTTGAAACGTTTTGACCCTTTTGTGACATTATCCTGTATCTGTTGAGTCCTATTTTCGACAAGTGTAACGCCTGACTTATGTGAAAATTATTACTTCCTTCTATTTTAAAATAAACGCAAAAATAAACAAAGTGTTATTTTTTAAGGTGCTCACCTTGTATATGTTTGTCTGATATTTTCCCGGTTTCATTCCAGGTATATATATATAATGTGTAGGCAAAATATCATCTTCCTCCGACAAATAGTTTATGAGTTATACCGCCAACAGACAGACGGAATTGAGAAAACCTGTTTTTCGTCATCTAGAGACCCTGAAACTTGAAGAAATCTCGGAAGGTAATTTTTTCGTAACAAAATTAAAATAAATTACAAGTAATAAACAATACCTAACTAATAAAGAAAATATCGTTTTTTGTCTAGAATTTAATTCAGTGAAGTCGTTTAATATCTCGTCATAATTCAAAGACCGCATTGCTTCTGCTTCTATCTGAATTATAGATAACGTTAAAGCTCTGCCCAATACAGTTTGGTAGATATAATTTTTAAGTTTTAAAAGTGAGACACATTTTTCTAGAAGCATTACAAATCGACATAGTAAAATATACTCTTAAAACATTTCTACATTGGGAAGTTTAGAAATAATAATATTTTTTATTATAAATTTTACATCTCATAAGGCGAGTTTAAAGAATTCCTCGTATGGCTGTCAATATTCTGAAAGGCCTGACGAAGACACTGGTGTGCATTTATGTCCAGTTGACAGAGTCGAAATTAAACAATTTGTACGTGTAATCACAACTTAAAATATTAATAAGTGTGCTAGAGTAGCCAATAAAACAATATTGCATCATACACAATTACGTCTTAACTTTTTGTATGTATAAATAACATAAGTTGTGAGAAAACAAATAAAACAATCATTTTTTTAATTCTTCAATATATTTTTTCCATCTTAAATGGTTATCTGTAATTATTACTAAATACTTTTATGTTCGTTATCGAATTTATTTGGACAGTTGAATTTTGAAGTTTACCGCAAGTAAATTCAGAAAATTAATTTTTGTATAAAATAAATGGTATACATTTAGTTTTTTCAATATTTAAAGTGAGTAAGTTATGCCATTTCACCAATTTCTTTATTAAAAAGTCATCGTATACAACTAACTAGAGTAACATGTTCAATATACTTATCCAGTTATTCTTGTCAAAGATTTTAATAGTCCTATTTGCCTGTGTGTTACCTTCAATGCTTCCTCTTTTCCTAACAGAAACAGTTGATAGTGTAGCATAATGATCTGTGATATTCGTTATTAATATGATCTCATTGTGTAATATAAAAATTGTAAATAAATTACATAACCGATAAAAAAGTTCTTTAATATTGATTCTTTAATCTATTGTGTATATCTATCTGTGTATAGTATTTCATTAAGAAGACTATTATTTATAGATCTACTATGTATTTACATTGACAGTGATTGGAGTTATAATCAACATCAGACATGCAGAGTGATCAAAGAAGAAGTATGTACATATGTGCCGCTACATTCTTTATTGTTCTCAAACTAGCCAAAGCTAGTTCAAGAACAATAAAGACACATATAATACATAAATTAATATTTTATTTATCCCGCCCTAAAACAAATATTCTACTAAATTCAGCGATATACCGAATGTGCAGCCTGAGCAACAGATTCGCCGGAAAACTGGATTTTTACATGCCTTCTGTTGAAAAGTTTAGCCGAATATATTTCACATTATTTTAATAGTTATTTACTATACAAGTGGGATAAGAGGATCATTAATATACGTGTGTATAAGTTACAAACGAGTGAGTAGTACGAGTTAAGCTATTAAAAAGCCTCAAAAACGTTTAAAAAAGCGTTAACTTTATTATAAAAAACGACATAAATGAAAAAAAGACTATTCATTCATTTAACTAATAACAGTAATTCTGAAGAACAAGCATGTAATGTGACACTAAAAATATCAAATGCAAACACAATTCATAGAAAAACTGTAAATGTAACACAAAAAATAAAATAGAAAACTTGGGCACTAAAAAATTAGTCTTTCAGAGAACTATTAGTTATTAAATATTGTTCTAAATGCTCCATTATTAAATTTAGTCGCCTTTCACTTAAAATGTTGTTATATGTACAAAAACTTCTTTCTTAGTCAACATTAGTTATTGAAGCATATTTTAAATTTACTACAATAGTCGGATCAATCTCAGAGTCTTCTGCAATTTCGCCTGCCAAAATTGTGGAAATTTTATGGCCTTCTTTTTTGGTAAAAACCTTCTTACATTTAGAAAGAACTATTTGACCAATTCGCCCAGGTACTGCACAAACAGCATCTTTGAAATTATTAACAAAAACTTTTTTCGCAAGGTGCTTGGATCGGGAACGTGCATGTGAAAATATTTATCCAGGAACATTTTGAAGGAACTATTTTGTCATTTTTTCAGTGGTATGTTAGGTTTTACAAAGATCGAAATTAAACTGTGCTTGTGCCCTGAAGTAGATGCAAACGAAGTCACAATTGTCTGTTGTTTTGGCTAATTTTTATACTTCTTTAATTGTTTTTGATGCAAAGTGGTTTTTACATGTGGAATGGCCTATTTTTTTGTCGCACTGAATCTAGAATTTTAGTACTTAAATAATTTTACAGAAGTTTCTAAACTCTTACCATCTTAATACAGGCTTTACAAATTAATTTATTGTTTTTATATTTTCATTCATTAAGTATAGTCTCTGACACAAAGGATGTTAGGCGTATAACTATCCGCAGATCTGTCGTATTGCTCTTGTTTGTATTTTGAATTAAAATCATACAAAACGAGGAGTGACCGAGTTTTCTGCGTGTGTGTTAGTTAACCAAAATAATTCAAGGGGATACCCGAGTTTTTTAGGAATTCCCAAAAAACCACTGCACTGACTGCATTTTTAAGTCCGTCTAACTGCATGCAAGCAAAAAATGTGTTCGCAAACGAACCAAATTGAAATATTCGATTACGAAATGAATTAGGCCGAAAATAAATGCAAACTGGCAACTTAAAAGTAAGTACAAAGAGCAATGGATCGAGACTTTATAATCACCCGGTACTTCAATTTCCTGCAATTCGTAAACATTTTCAGAAATCCTTTTCCTGCTTTTAATATTCAGACCCTGAAATTCTGAAATTTTGCAGAGGTTCCCTTTATGATGTATACAAGGAACAAGGAAGGATATTTCGAAATTCAACCCCTAAAGGGGTAAAATAGGGGTTCTAATTTTGTATGGAAAAATAATATTAAATAGACATTTCGACTTGACACTTCCTAGGAGTACTCATCCCAAGAGTCATCGTGCTGATTGCTCTTAGAAAACTGCCGTCGGGGCAGTTTTCATTACAACCAGCGCTCGACCCTTGGCGTGTGCAAAATTATCGGTATGTCTCGCCCTTGTTATATTACTAATGATAACACGTAAAACCACGTTTTTCAGTGACGTCAACCTTCTCTTTTATTTTTAGTTTTTAGGGACTTGTAAATACTTACCTACTGGTACAATAAGGAAAAGTTTTTTTTCGAATGAGGTGTAACGCAAACCAATGAATCTTTAGGTATATTTAGTGTTATAATATAGGGTGTCTTAAAATGAATTACATCTAGTATGCTTTGAAATTCGAGGTTAGTAGGTTAGGTTTTGCGTAACTTTTGACACAAACTGACACAAAACCTAACCTTCTAACCTCGAATTTCACATAGACTTACAGTGTTGCCAATTTCAAGTAAAATTTTAGATTGCATTATGGGAAATTCAAAGCATACTAGATGTAATTCATTGTAAGACACCCGGTATGACCCTTATGCTTCCTATACCTATTTATATGAGAAATGAGCTGGAAATACATACACTCGACAAAAACCAGCAGAAAAGAGAGACATGGGAAGGAAATAGTTGAAACTATACATTGATTAAAAAATACATAAAATAGTCTAATACAAATATTTTTTAAAATTCTAAAAAACATTAGTCCACTTAAAAAGCATTAACGAAAACAGTTAAAAATTCATTAATAAATAACCAGTAAAACAAAAGTGGGCGTTGTGTCCAAAGTGAACGTTATGACCAAATGCGAAGGTGGACGTTGTGACCAGAGTGGGCGTTATGGCGGTGGACGTTGTGACCAAGGTGGACGTTGTTACCAAATTTAAAAGTGGACGGTGTGACCAGAGTAGGCGATATGGCAGTGGACGTTGTGTCCAAGGTGGACGTTGTGACCAAATTTGAAAGTGGACGTTGTGACCAGAGTGGGCGATATGGCGGTGGACGTTGTGTCCAAGGTGGGCGTTATGACCAAATGCGAAGGTGGACGTTGTGACCAGAGTGGGCGATATGGCGGTGGACGTTGTGTCCAGAGTGGACGTTACGACCGACGCCGTAAACTGTTATTCTCAAGAGGCGTCGGTGGACGTTGTGACCACAGTGGGCGTTATGGCGGTGGACGTTGTGTCCAAGGTGGACGTTGTGACCAAATGCGAAGGTGGACGTTGTGACCAGAGTGGGCGTTGTGGCGGTGGACGTTGTGACCAGAGTGGACGTTATGACCAAATTTAAAAGTGGACGTTGTGACCAGAGTGGGCGATATGGCGGTGGACGTTGTGTCCAGAGTGGACGTTACGACCGACGCCGTAAACTGTTATTCTCAAGAGGCGTCGGTGGACGTTGTGACCACAGTGGGCGTTATGGCGGTGGACGTTGTGTCCAAGGTGGACGTTGTGACCAAATGCGAAGGTGGACGTTGTGACCAGAGTGGGCGTTGTGGCGGTGGACGTTGTGACCAGAGTGGACGTTACGACCGACGCCGTAAACTGTTATTCTCAAGAGGCGTCGGTGGACGTTGTGACCACAGTGGGCGTTATGGCGGTGGACGTTGTGTCCAAGGTGGACGTTGTGACCAAATGCGAAGGTGGACGTTGTGACCAGAGTGGGCGTTGTGGCGGTGGACGTTGTGACCAGAGTGGACGTTATGACCAAATTTAAAAGTGGACGTTGTGACCAGAGTGGGCGATATGGCGGTGGACGTTGTGTCCAGAGTGGACGTTACGACCGACGCCGTAAACTGTTATTCTCAAGAGGCGTCGGTGGACGTTGTGACCACAGTGGGCGTTATGGCGGTGGACGTTGTGTCCAAGGTGGACGTTGTGACCAAATGCGAAGGTGGACGTTGTGACCAGAGTGGGCGTTGTGGCGGTGGACGTTGTGACCAGAGTGGACGTTACGACCGACGCCGTAAACTGTTATTCTCAAGAGGCGTCGGTGGACGTTGTGACCACAGTGGGCGTTATGGCGGTGGACGTTGTGTCCAAGGTGGACGTTGTGACCAAATGCGAAGGTGGACGTTGTGACCAGAGTGGGCGTTGTGGCGGTGGACGTTGTGACCAGAGTGGACGTTATGACCAAATTTAAAAGTGGACGTTGTGTCCAACATGGCGGCCATACTAGGTGGTGGACGTTGTGACCAGTGGGCGTTGTGTCCAGGCCCCACAAGAACCAATATCAAGTATCTTTTTTGTTGTTGACTTCATCCGATGTTCTTTTAATAAAGAAAAAAACTTCCAATCAACATTAGGGCCGCCCATGGAAATCTACAAGAATATTATTATTAGATAACTTGTTTAATGTAACTAAATTATTTATAAAACTTATTACCTGTAAAATCCTATTTAAATGAAGGGATTGAACTTCCTCTAAAAAATATTTTAAATGTTGTATAATGGAAGACTTGATACTATTAATTTAATGAAACGGCAGTTGGCCGTATCTGAACATTTGCGTCCACGAAAACAGACAGTAAAGGCGGTATCTAACAAAACAAAAAAAGAAGGCGGCTTCTACAGGCAGATACTGCTTTTCACTTTTGCATTTTGCATATGACGCCTTCTTGTGCTTTATAAGTAACAAAATTTCTGTAAATACCGCCTTTTTTCATCTGAAAATCATAGTTACATTGCAGATATCGATTTGTTACTACTTACCTAAAATGATTGGAATTTTGTACCAATTCCAACGATACCAATAACTCAATTTCAATTTTTTTGTAGATACCGCCTTCTTGCTTATGACGGCAGTATTGAGCTATACACATTTCAAACTAAATTAATCTTAATAGTAATTTACGTTACGAGACCGGAAAGCAGTGTTTTGCAGGTCGAACCAAGTAGATTCCAAACTTGGGGAGCTCACGGTTTTCTGTATTTCTTAGGTAATCTTCAAAATGTCGCTATAATAAAGGAAACAAATTGTTATACTTCGTGTAACTCATCTTTGATCGGCATACCTGAAAATCAGCGCGTTTATTACCGACATCGGGGTACAACGCCAACTCTTTTTACTGCAACGTTTTCCTCGTATAATTCTTCGTTGATCGGCATACCTGAAAATCAGCCCGTATGCAGGGTACAACGCCAACTCTGTGGTATATTTGCAGGGCAATCAAAGCGATGAACAACAATTTGCAAAAGTTTAGTAGTCAAAATAATTTATAGGTTATGTGTAAACATCAGAGTCAGAGACACATTTAATATGCTTAAAAAGCACCGCTTCAATATTTCTTTGCTTCGGCCGTTGGTTGCATTCAGTAACTCTCTTTATTATTAACCAAAATTCACTTGCCTTTGAATCTGTGTCAACAGTTTTAAAAAACACAAGAAATAGGCATAATAAATAATTGTTTTCTGTGTTAATATCGCCATTAAAAGTTAAGGGAAGTTTGTTTACAAAAACCCGAAAATAGAAATTGGCGAATGCAACCGTGGTACTTTTAGTTGTGTAAACACGGCTTTTAGTTTTCTGCATTATTATAAGTGATTTGTTGAAGGTCTCCTTGTGTTTGATATGTTCACCTTCGCAATATCGTAAGCCCAACGGATTTTCTATGGCTTTTGCCGCCTGTACGTTTCCGCCTTCCGATTCCTTCTACCGTAACACGTTTTTTCTTCTATATCACTCCAACTTCTTTTCGGTCGTCCCCTTTTTTTCTGGTGGCATCCCCTCGAATTTTCCTTGACCATCTGTGTTCTTTTATGCGCCCTGTTGCTTTTGAACCTTGTCAATTATAATGTGCTTCTTAACTACTATTGTACAGATCACTTATGTTTTATGAAGTACGGAACTCTTTGTCAGGCTTCAGGCAATAATGCTTTAGGTAACAATTTGTAACCATTCTTAATCTTCTTAATCTGGTTATCTTCAAAATATAGCCCACCCCCTTAAGCCACATGTTTCTCCACTTCTGTGGTCCAGCTCGACAGATAGATTGCATGTAAGTAAACGATGCGCAGTGGCCAAAGTGGTGGAAAAGCGACGGAGCTCATTTACTATAATCTATTTTTCAATGCCGTGGATAAGGTTATGGAACCCATGATTCAATTATACTAGTCAACTTGATAATATTTGTTAAAATTAAACTTTATGAATCAAGGATTCTGTTGTTTACTCTTCGGATCTAATATTTATGAAATAAGGAAGGTCTTCAAGGAAATATAGGTCTTCATTATCATAAAATATAATTTCGTTTCGTTTTCTTGCTTTATAATAAATATTAAAGAAGTCTGTGACATTAATCGAATTGTCATATTGTAATGTGACTTTTCCCGTGCCTTATACTCTACTATACTGAGAATGTAGATTACCTTTTGTATGCTAGTTAGTCCCAGTCGTAGGAGTACAAGACCCGCTTTTACCTAAAAGAAATGCCAATATTGCTTTTGCCGATTTGCTCGTGATCACCTATAATGCTGTAATTGTACATGCAAACCCTGCTAGAAATCAAAACCAAACAGTTTACATGAAAATATATATACTTTGTAAAAAACATACAAGCATGGAAATACATAAAAGGAATACACAATCTTAATAGATAAATGTTATATGACCTATGAATAGTAGCACAGAACAGTCCACGAACTTAATGCTGAATCTACAGGCAACTTTTTAATTGCGCACTCGAATTCACTGAATACGGTTTTGACTCCAGTAGAATGAAATAAGCTCAAGCGATGTGTCAACAAGATGATGCAGCACTTTGTAGTGGCTCTGCTATTTCAGTAAGTACGCGCAACTGACCTTTGGGCGCGTCCTGGCTCGTTGCAGCTATTGGATAGTGCGTTGCATTAGCAGTTAATTCCTTATTACGGTTTTGGATTTTCCCAATCTTCCTGGGCCGTACATTCACAAGTAAAATATAATTGTAGCCACTAAACTTGCCTTTATTTTAAGCAAGATGTCCAAGAGATCAGCTCCGTGTGTTGGTAAAATCGACTAGCTTCCTTGAAGCTCGAATAGCAGCCGGACTAGCAACTTCTGTCTATGAACTGCAGCGGTATCTCGAAGATGCTTCCCTAAGCTGGCACTTATAATACCTCGCGTGGCGTCCCTTTGATTTTGGGTGACACGCACACGTCGCTTATTGGCAGGCTACCCCCCTCGCGCCTCTAAGCCCGCGCATAACTTGCTTTGTTCTATTAATAACCGCACTCAACGTCTAAATCAGCTGGTTTGTGCGCACAAACTCACGCGCTAGCCTCTTATGTTTTTAATGCATGATACGTTTTACTCTAATTGCTACAATATAAGAAATACAGTTTAGTTTTATTCCTAGCAGAATAATGGTTAAATACCAAGGTGATTATTAAATACCAACTGGTCAGTTATAACATAAAATAACTTAACTTCATGACACATTTTTTGACTGCTTTCGTGGTTTGCATTCTTTAAAAACAAAATTGTATTTGAGTACCTAGGTATTCTATTTTTAATGTTGCTGACAAAGTTACGGAACCCAAAATAATATTTCCAATGAAACCTAGATCCAACGATTTTGTTTTAAAGAATGCAATCCAGTAGTATCGTGTGTTAAAAAAACTCATTTAAGAAAGGCCTTGGAAAGAAAGATAAAAGATCTAGTCGTGTCTTAACTTAAGTCTGTAGGTGAATGCCAGATTGCATTTTGTTTATGAAAATATTTGTCACTGTGACAGGCAAAAGTTTAGAATGCATTAAGTTTACTTGTATCAAGCAAAACGGAAAATAAGATAGCATTTATGCAACAACGATTGTATTAATCATAACAGTCAATCAAAATTGTTTTTATTCATTTATACATCATGATGTAATTTAGTTATTTCGGACTTATGGTAGTTCATTTGCTTTAATCAGTATGTATCAAGTTATGGCAAACTTCACTTTCATCATGGCATGCTGCGAATGAGTTTTAAACACACGATATATTGAATGATGTGTTGCATAACTTTGTCCGCGGCATTAAGACATCGAGGATATGTAGTTGCCTAATTGTGAACATCAGGTACATTCTAGTATAAAGAGAGCATAGTGGAGCAATAGCATGGTGCGAACTTTAGCTTGTCTTTGTTCCTCCTCCTTCTCACACCACGAACATCGACATATGCAAGCTAATATCTGTCGAGCTGTAGGCGACAAACACCTATTATATGAGGCTTTTGAACATGCAGAGGGATTGTTTGAATTTATTTGCAACTAGCTTTTGCCGGCAGCTTCACTCGCCCAGGAAACCTACCTAAGAAAGTGTTTCATATTGTTTCCCAATACAAACTCTGAAACCCCGTTTCACCACTATAGGGTTTTAATTTTATGTCATGTTCACCGTCTTGGACTTAAAAATAAATGCATTTTCGCAATCAACGTCCCAAAAAACCTCAATAACGACACCCATATCAATTTTTAGTCTTATTTACCCCATTTCACCTCCTAAGGGGTTGATTTTCGGAAAATCACAAAATACGTGTTTGCTTATTTGTTTCTAGGAGTACTTCTTCGAAGTTTCAAGTCGAAATGTCTATTTAATATTATTTTTTCATACAAAATTGGAACTCGCATTTTACCCCTTTAGGGGTTGAATTTCGAAATATCCTTATTCCTTGTAGAAATCACAAAGAAAACCTCTGTGCAAAATTTCAGCTTTCTCGGTCCAAGGGTTTGGGCTGGGTGTTGATGAGTGGGTCAGGGTTTTTAGAAATATATGTAAGATTATTTTTGTGGAGTGGTACTTATTCCCTGGTGGTGTTAATCAAAGTCGTTCTCATGCCAAACTGTTTCATGGCTTTGGAGAGTTGTGAACTGGAACACTATACTATGATTTTTTCAAGTCTACAAGGGCAGTATGGGTTTTCGTGCTCCTTTGGGTGCGTTTTGCGGGGTTAAACTATTATCTGTTGTAAATAGACCTGCTTTAAATTCAGCCTGTTCTTCCGTCTGCTTCTCTTAATATCTTCCTTGAACAAGTTTCTGAGTAATTTCTTGAAACAACCCTAGCAACTAAGAATTACTAGGATCATCCTTAGGTTTTTTTTCTTGAAAGATGCTTTCATTGCTGGTGATATATTTTCACTATCCAACATCTTTAGTACAGATTTGTACCTAAGAAGCATCATAAACGCACCTCATCCAAATTAATGGTTTGTTTGTGTAGTTGTAGATATGGTGTTGTTCAAAGTCTTGATGGTATTGAAAGTACGCTTTTTGAATACATTTTCGAAGTTTAATGTTTAATGTTGTTCTTGTAAGTAAAGTGTTATAGTTTTGCAATTCTTCTTTAATGATGTTGAGTATTTCGCAAACGTTGTGAGTATGCCAACTACCTATATCAAAATCGTGAAGTGATCAGTATTTGGTATTTAGATTTCTGTTCTAAGTTGATAATGCGTTAACTATTTTAAGTAAATATTTGGTTAAGTTATGTCAAAGTAAAGTTTAATTAAAACTAATATCAATATTAAACTTTTCTTTTCTAGAGTTTTGCTATAGATGTCTTTTAATTAAGTTTCATTTTCAGAAAATAGGGTTTGGCAATTTTTCATATTTTGTGTTTTGAGTAATGAATCGGAACAACGTTACAGCATTTTTGTTATGAGTAGCTATAAGAATTAACGTACTAGAACGACTACAGATAGCTATTGCGGATATGGCACATGTCCTCGACGTTTTTTACACAACTGGTTCTAGCTTATCCATAATATACAATGTGGTGTATTGACATCACGCAGTAATTGAAATTAACTAAATACGTCACGGGTGCCTGATTAAATCTTTCGGGCTAGAGGGAGATGGTTTTATGGGCATACCAACTAGCTCATGTAATCGTTGAGGGTTTGTACTATTACGATTGAAATAAATGCTTAAATATTCAAGTGTGTCTTTTATTCCTTTGACCACTTCAAAGATTCCAGTAATATAACCATACACATATACAATGTTTCTTAAGTCGACTTGTTTTAAATTAATAGATTGATTACAAGAAACTATGTCAAATACATATAAAGACAAACAAGTAGTCAAAAATAACACATTAACAGAAAACGAAATGTTAAAAAATGAAGTAGGGCGTTATCCCTAGCTTCCAAGATTTGACAAGCGATCTTGTAATTATGCAAAGTCATGGAATAATGCATTTGCAGTATCTTTACTACATTAACACTTGAAATTCATATTTCTGTATAATGTACAATCTTGTATTTGAAATTCTAATATTTGAAATGTCATTCCTTATTAACGTTTCATATTAAGAATTTAGAATGGAAGTTGGGTAGCGCATTTGGTGGAGCGTTAGGCTTGCATTAAGCAAGTCCTCGGTTCGAATCGCACCGTGGGCAGAATTTTTCCGCAGTGTTGGCGATCGGTATCGTGTCCGGTGAGACTATTCACAGTTGGGCACCAAATGAACTCTGCTCCATTCAAAGCCACAGACCTAAGATATAGAGTAACAAGGTCAACACATGACCAAGACACACACATGACACAATGGTTACTATGCAAGTACAAAAGATGCATTCCATCTGTGTAATTTGGAACACGAAACAAGTTGAGCACTGCACCGCGAGATGCTGAAGCGTATAAAGCACCAGACTCTACACCGCTAGGTAAATGACTTTAATTATAATACAAAAATAATAATACATATTTAGTTTGTTGGGACATACTTCTAAAAATACAAAGCTGAAATATTGTCGACTTTCAAATCTAACCTATGCGATTTGAAATACTAATAATAGATAAGTGATTCAACTAAAATTAAATGATGATTTCAACTCAAAAATAGCACTAAGTATGTGCACTTCATAGTTTATTTTTTTAATATGGAGCATCCTGCAATAAAGTAATAAAGTAGATATGTTACGGTATATAATGCAATCGTAAAATTTTTCAAACCCTTTCTAAATAAAATTACTTTCTTCCTTTCGTTTCAAACTGGGAATACTTTAATTCATGCAGTGTAATTTGCTGAAAATGAGCAGCAATGAATAGTTTGGGAAAACGTCTATATTGTTTTATATTAACTACAGCTCGTAAAATATCTAATTAGGGAGCAATTAAATGCACGTAACGGTGCTGATGAATTTTTAAACTGCAAGCAGTTGCATTGTTCTACCTGTTTGGAGTAAAAGGGGAACATGCTTAAAAGGGTTGTTAGCCCTCATAATTTTTATGATCTGGGGATGTAACTACCGAATAAAGATAATAAAACGTTCAAGAGCTTAAAGGGCTGTTTATTTTTAACGATCACCTGGTGGCTTTAAAATTTAAAAAAAATGCTTTTGAAATTTATGAAATCGAGTTTGTTTCACAATATTATGTATTTAATGTTTCTTAACGAAGAAAAATATACATTGCTCAAAAAAATTAAAGGAGCACCTATTAAAAGTCTTCCAAAATGACGATCAATGTAAATTTTGAAAAAACACTCAGCCTATACATTTTCTAAGGTATAGTGATAGTGTTTCCATTATGAAATCCCTGAAAACAAAAACCTACAACAAACAAATACTGATTGTCATAGAAACGTGTAATAATTTAAGTCGACTTTTACTAGGTGCTCCTTTAATTTTTTGAGTAGCTTATAATGGAGAATTACTTTCTAACAATGGCAGGTCTTAATAGTGACAAAGTGATCCATTCTAAAGCACCCAATGTTTTTTACGTGACATAACAGTTGTTATGTGTTTTTGATTTGAACATCCTACATAATATAAATTATGCCTATATTCTTGCTTTTATTAGCAGTGACAGATATTAGTGTTCTCTTTGTAAATAATTTTTATTTTAGAAAACCAAATTGCTTCGAATTTTTAGTTTTTCAGTGCATGTACTTACACTTATTTACACAACAGCGAAAATCTAATTTCAGTAACAGTTTGAGAACATTGGAAAAATTATGAATCGAAGTTTACCAATCAAAACTGTGTTAGAAAATAATACAACAGATGTTTCGTAAAGACATAATCGATTGAAAAGGAAAGCAATACAGTTTACTTAAAAAGCAAATTATTATGTGTCTTAGAAGAGTTAAAAGTCTATTACTAACTGTTGAAAAAATGAACATGTTGTGCTGGTCATGATACATGGGTAAAGAACAGATTTATATATTTTTAAAAAGGTATGCTAATTTATGTGGCTTGGAAATTTAATTTATTTTGGACCCTACATAATGAGAATGATAAAATTAAAAGTTCTAAATTGCGAGTCGGCATTTTGTTTTGGTTGAGAAATTTTCACGCGACAGCCAAGCGCTAATTTAGAGTAAAACGCAATACTGTACGCCCCAATTATTTCGAACGTGGAAGCAGATCGGCAAAAAAAGGCAAGGCACAAAAATATTTGCAAAAACTACATTAAACTATCGGATTTCTCCGTTGAAAACGTGGAAAAGGCGCATAAATCCAGCTCATATAAAATGAAATTCGTTTAAAAAGTAGCATCATTAAAACAAAGCTGCTCAATTATTCAAGGGAGCAAATTTAAAGAAAATTACATTATAAAAGAGTAATTCATTTATTAGGCAGTTGAGTGAGCATAATTGGACAGCGATTCTAGGAAAATCAAAATGGCTCCGACGAGAAACAAAAGCAAAGCGGCCGGAATAAAAAACGACAATTAATTCTTGAAACAAAACACTTCTGTGGCTCTCCGGCTGCAGTGGGTTCAGCGTGACTTTCTCGTACGAGATGGAACCGAGTGGGCAACTTGAAGAATTTGGAACTTGCGAATTATCTCTAGCTTCTGTAACGTAACTGTAATAGTTATTAGTATTCCAATTATAGTACTATTATTAGCTTCTATCTATTTCGTAGCAAAAAGTAATTGCAAATGATGCGAATGGTCGACATTCAAGAACGTCCTCAATCTTAACCGGTAGGTACTTCGAAATGACGTTTCTTTCAGTTTGCTTGTTAATTACAATAACTAAATGGAATTATGGAAAATTATTGTTTAAATAGCGTAGAATTATTATTCAACCATTATTTTCAATGAATTCAATACTTCCTTTATTTTAGAAGTTCATAATCGTATTGGCATGAATTTTGTACTATTTAAACTAGAAACTATTAGATGACTTTTATATTACATTTTACAATTATTAACTTCTTTGTAATGTTCTTGAGAATATGTGCTATATTTTTGCGAGTGTGTGACTTCTTAATGCATTAAACATAACATAATTCGTCGCTTTGTTAGGACGTTAAACTATAACGAGACGTCTTGTCATAACAAGGCTGTCCACTGTCTCCCCTATTGTTTAATATCACGCTAGACTGGATTATGGAAAACACTGTAAAGCAACAAAGAGGAATCCCATGGAAACTGCATTCGCATCTCCACGATTTAGACTATGCAGATGACATATGTCTGCTTACAAACAATCACAATGACATGCAAACTAAACTTAACATACTCTCCGAACAAGCTGCACTTACGGGACTTGAAATAAACATTGCCAAAACCAAAGCACTACGAATCGGGTCTAACAATGACCGACAATTCCACATAAACAACGAACCAATCGAATACGTGAATGAATTCTGCTACCTGGGTAGCATCGTGTCAACAAGAGGAGGCACAGAAGAAGACGTGGAACAAAGGATAAGAAAAGCAAGAGCGGCATTTGGGATGCTACAAGACATTTGGAATAGCCACGAAATAAAAAGAAACACAAAAATACGAATACTTAATACCAATGTTAAATCAGTGCTATTATATGGCTGCGAAACGTGGAAAATGACATCAATAATAGGTAACAAACTACAAACATTTATAAACCGATGCCTGCGGAAAATCACAAAAATTCGGTGGACAGATTACATACCCAATGAAGAGCTCTGGAGACGAACTAACCAAACTAGCATAAGGAAAGAAATACAGCTAAGAAAATGGAACTGGATCGGTCATGCGTTACGCAGAGAAGCAAGCAGCATCGCTAAAGCTGCACTCGATTGGAACCCTCAAGGCAGCAGAAGAATAGGACGTCCCAATACAACCTGGCGGAGAACGATCCAGAAAGAAATAGAAAGAACAGGCAAAACATGGCGGGAAGTCAAACACATAGCCCAAAACCGTACACGATGGCGAACATATGTTGAGGCCCTATGCTCCACTTCAGGAGTGTGAGGACAAATATATATATATATATATATATATATATATATAGCTTAGTACACACGAAACTCTTTGTCTCAGTTTGTGGATGGGAGCGGTCAACATCTGCTAAAATCAGGAAGCTGACCTGCAGTTGTAGTTTTTCCCGGTGCTAAAATCAACTTCAAACAATATGCACAAGAAACGTCAATTTTCTCACAATCAATGTAACTATGTAACATAAATGTATTGACCTTTTACATACGCAAGTGAAACTATGAAGAAAATCAGAATTAAACCCTTTAATAAATAACCATTCTTAAAAAGCTCAGTGTTAAGAGATGAATATATCAATAACGCGTAATAGCACTTGGATATTCTCATTTACAAACCAAAGAATACAAGAATAACTGCAATACAGTTACATCTAACTAACATTGAAAATACGCCAAAATAACTGTCTTGTATGCGCAAATATTAAGCTGCATTGAAATTCACCGTCGCGATTCGAGTACGTATTTATTTGTCTATGAATCCCATTACTTTGCTTTTGCAAAAGCTTTACAATACAGCCTAGAGCAAACGCTTATCGCTTAAATTGCAAACATACCCTGTACTACTGCGCAACGCTCAGACTGGACTATGCCATCAATCTTGAACGACGCCATGCATGCAAATTTTCCACAGTCTAGCAAGGAAGTCTATCCGATTTACTTAACTAGCTGTATGGAAATTTTACACTGTTACTCAGCTTCCCTGCGCTGCTCGAAGGTTCCATATCGATTGCTGAACACATAAAACAACAATGAAAAAGCACGCAAATACAAACTGACTATATGCATATATAATTATTAAAATAAACAATTTAGGTGAGGTAGATCAGATGCTTGTTTCAAGTGCAAGAACCCTTAAAATAATGTCTTCTTCTACTTCTTTTATATAGGCTATTGTCTATTCATCCCAGATTATTTTACACCAGAAGGCTTTATTATTTGCATTTTTTTCCTTTTGGAAATTTTTCTCATGCTATATTAACTGTTCTTGTGCTATTCACTCTAGATATATGATCGCACTGCTCTATCCGTTTTTGATAGGTTGTATCTTTAGTTGGCTTCTTATATTTTCTTTGGGAATATGGAATTTTCAATTTTATTTACTATTTCCTGAAAACTAATATTTCTGCTGTCATTTCGAGTTTCTGCCGCGCAGAGCTGGGCAAATTACTTTTAAAAAGTAATTATTACTAATTACCAATTACCGCCCAATGTAGTAATTTAATTACCAGAGATTCAATTACTCACTGGAAATAGTAATTCAATTACCAATTACTTATTAATTGTAATTGTACAACTTCAATTACTTTTTCAATTACTTTCAATAAAAAATATTGTCATATAGTTGTATTTAGTAGAATTTTCTTGCCAGTTGCAACTATCATTAGTGTCGTGTCGATTCGTAATCGTTATCTAAAAATGATTAATTTTTATGTTTTATTAACTATAGTAACCTAATACTTTATCACTCTTGAAGGTTTTTTGATAAGCTACATGCACCGTTCACCAAAACCAAAAGTTTTTAGTTTATTTTGATGTAAGATGTAAGTAAATAAATAAATTCAATAATAACAATTATACAGGGTGTCCAAAAAAATGGAACACCGATTTGGCCTAGATTCCTTAGGTTATAATAAAACGATTAAACCTAATATACTTTAGTACAAAGTCCCTTCAGTCCTCTTTTATAGGTTACGTTGACGTCGGTTGACGTTTACCTATCGCCCAGCCGCCTACAAAAAGTTGTAAAACAATGGATTACTTCACTGCCGATTTCTCGTATTTTATTTGACGATTTCGACGTTCTTCACTGCCAATTAAAAAGAAAATTTCGAATATGAAGAAATGTCGAATTTAATTTTGGCTAGATTTTGTAATGATATTAGAAAATAGCACGCTGCATATGTTATAAAATTGATTTTTCCATGTTCGTGATAAATTAATCCACTCCCTTTGCATCACTCGCTCGTAAATTAAACGTTGACAAACTTTAACTTTTCTTAACTTGTAGAACAATCTGTTATTAAATACGATTAACATGAGGCTGAATGACGAAAATATGTAACTTACCTAAGTATACAGGGTGGAGCATTGGATTTCTTAAGTGTTTGGCAGCAAATTTCTATTTAGATTTTGTAGAAGAACGATCTAATTGGCGCAACTTGGGCATTTTTTGTTGGCTCTGTTCGAAAATTCTCATTTACCCCTTTATACGAAAGTGACATTTTCTGTCGCCTGTTAGGGGTATAGGAAAAATATACGTTTGGGTCCCTGGTTGGTTTCGAATGGCAGTGGGAGGGAATATAATACATTGACTGCCGTTGCCATTAGAGACGGGAGACAATGTGATTATGATTAATAATAAATCAACTAGCCTCCTGGTTTTCATATTTAAATATTTTTGAATGCAGCTGATTACAAGAGATAGTCTCATCATAAAATGTAAAAGTGTTGTATGTATAACTCTGGACTAAAACGCCATTTCATCCCTTGCATGATTACAATAAATTGATTAGGTACTGTTCTCGCAAACTCTGAAGAACTAAACTACATCTGCGGGAGGGAATGATACATTTTCCTCCCTAGTAATACAAATAGTTATTAAAAATGTATTAGGTAACTTCTGAAATTTTAAAACAAAATATCAATTTGGTGTAGATCAGGGACCGTTGAAAGTTGACAGATGACTGATAAACCTAGTAGAAAACGGCTAATTGAAATAAGAATTCGTATTTTAGATACAAAAACAAAGAAATTTTCTCAAGAACGTAACAATGAAGTCATTTTTACATTCAAGTGACCTTTATACTATGTGTTCAAAAAGAAATTATACCTATAAGGGTTGAATATGCAAATTTTAGAATTTTCAATCTCGATATCAGCGTATAATATAAACTTATGACCAGGGCCGTAGCTACAGGCTTGGGGGCCCTGGGGCAACAAATAATTATGGGGCCCCCATGTTATCTTCCCCTTTACCTCTACATCACTTTCATTTAGTAAGACTTTTTTAATAGGGTTACTATTTGGTGTTTTTATTTCTGTTAAGATAGAACAATGGGTATTTAAAACAGACAAAACACCTATTTACTTCACATTGAGTTTAATATAAAACTGTATTTAACGTTTAAACAGGCTAAGTTTAGTTCAAAACTTTAAAGACAACTTCGTAAAAATCTTCCTCCGTTTTCGGGGGTCCCCATGTTCGGGGGCCCCGGGGCACTGCCCCGGTTGCCCCGGTGGTAGCTACGGCCCTGCTTATGACAGCAAAAACAGTGATTATGTTAATGAATTCTAAAGCTTGCTGTTGCCAATACTTTTATATTCCATGGCCAACCCTTAAGTAATTTCTTTTTGAACACACCGAATAAGAAAATTATTGTAAATGCTCGACAATTAAATTGCTCAGGTTGCTTTCATATTTTTATTTCAAATTTCAAAATGTTATTCACATCTTTAATAATACCTATTGATTTTAAGTTTAGGGCAATAAAATATCTGAAATTACGTAAATTGGGTCACTATACACTCTTCTTTTAAAAAACTAAATGGAATTTTGTGTAAAACCATTAAGAAGCCAATATTTGAATGTCTCGTAATTAGCAAGGGGGTTTTTAATAATATAATCGAAGCTAACATGCTGCAGCAGTCCATAAAAATTATGCACTAGTGCTAGTATACAAAGCAGCATATGAGCATTACAAGGCCAGAAAGCGACAAAGAATGGATAATTTACAAAATGTTCAATGCAAGAATACGGTAAACTTATGCGGCGGCGTTTTAAAATTACCATACGCCATAATGCATTTTTGAGTCAACCAGACATGGGATTTTGCAATTAGGTACATTTTATATATGTGTTTTATGCTGTTGAAATGTTGTTATCGGATTTTGTCCGTTTAATTCAATTCACTCAAAAACGTAATTTTCTGGACTTAAGGTCTGTTACACTTGCACGGATCGCTTAAAACAAGCAAATTGAAATGAATAAATAATCATTATGAACCAATATCTTCTAATGAAGCTATTTAAAATTATTATTTTACCGTAGGTATTGTAATCTGTAATGTACTTACCGCAAATATTCTTATGGCGTCTTACACTTAGCGTCTCTCACAATAAATATTAGTGTCACTATTACAAGCTACAGATACACGCACTAATGCTCGTGGACGCGTCATACAAAATGCAGAAGTTGCTGTTATTCGACTCGTCAGAGGAAATAGTAAATTAGGCTTATATTGCGCGGGGAATACCCTGCGATTTGCTTAATATGTAACTTAATAAGATCTTCTTATTTATGCGTTCTGGAGATTTAGCACCCTATCTAGGTCAGTAATTTAGTAATTGAACTACCACAAAGTAATTCAAAGTAATTGAGTAATTGATTGCAGTAATTAATTACTTTTAAAAAGTAATTTTCAAGTACTTTCTAACAAATATGGCAATTCCCAATTACAATTACAGCATTTTGAAAAGTAATTCAATTCCAAGGCAAATAAACAAAAAGGAATTTAATTAGTAATTTAATTAAGCAGTAATTAATTACTGCCCAGCTCTGCTGCCGCGTATGTAAGTACTGACGGTCGCGTTGCAGCTTTATACATTCCCGTTTTAGTTTAAAGGTAAATATATTTGTTATTTCATATGTATAATACTTTCTTTTACTGTCTGGTACAGTATTTCTTCTCTTGTAATTCCATAATTTTCTAATGAATGCTCAAGTAGTGGAATTGTCTATTAATTCTGTCTTAAATTCTAGCTTACATCTAATTGGCGTTTTACTGATAGTCCTGAACATTTTTCCATGGGACACTTTCGTGATAAATCGTTTTGCTATTTTTACTGAATAGTGTAACATTTTCTGAAGATCGTCTTCACTTTCTGCGGTTATGTAGCATCGTCGACATAACATAGGTAATATATACTTTTACTTCACCATCATCTAGTTTGTAGCCTACCTGCTCTTGACTTCTCAAGGAGTATATCTGACGTATACCGGATAGTGGTCTCAGTTGCGTACCATTTACTCGTTTCTGTATGTATCTGTAACTAGACGTATTAGTTGGTATGGTAATTTTTGTCTTATTGTAGCTTTACTCTTCTATTAAGTATTGTAAGGTTAAATTAATGTTCTTTCTAGGTCTAAGAAGCGCACAAAAGTAATTTAAGCTTCTACCTGTTTGTGTATATGTATTTAACAAAAATAAATGTAGTGTTGATACTATTATAGAAATCTAGATACCGACTTCCATTTCCGTGAAGGAAAGACGAAACCGGAAACAGTAAAGATGATAGGAGAAAGATCTAATGATGCAAACGGGAATTTAATTTTATAAGTAAAATCCAGAAAATACAGATGTCGACATTGTTGGGATACATTTTCTTATTTTATTTTAATTCTGAACTTGAAGTCTAGCACAATATAGTAATTTACATTACAAGACCGTTACTTTACATGCGACTACGGTATGTAACGAGCGAGCGATAGCGAGCTTGTTATCCGTGTGAGCACGTACATTTCTGGTAAAGGTATTATTAATCGTAAATATTTAATAAAAAATCCTTAAATGCAAATCGTTGCTACTTTTCTTTACGGGCTGAGTCCGGTAGCATTGTAACGCGCTGTTTATCATGAATACCATAGCAACATACGCATGTTGCTATTGTATTGATGATGAAGGCGCGTTATAATCATAACGGACACAGCCCGTAAAGAGGCTTTTTACCCGTAGAGATAGAGCTCAGTAAATGTACGTTTACAATTCAAAATACCATAAAATATGTAAAATGTAAAAGAGTGAGATCTTTATACATTATCTAAAAATGAATAAGTATAGGTATACGAAGGCCTATATACTGCTTAACAAGCTACTTCTAGGACAGAACCGTGAATTGTTGATGTAAAAAATTCAACATTTCGTTCGCTTTATCATCGTTGAACACTATAATTGATACGTGGAATTCTCTTTCCACCTATACTATCGATTTGAATGTACGTTAAATGATGAACATTTCGTTTAATTTATCCGAGTTTCTAGCTTTCTCATAGTCACATAGTTTACGAAATCCCTCAGGATGAGGTCCTTATTTTAAATATACTGTGTCGTATTAAGAGAAGGAACGTGCGGTTATCTTTATCAATGTAGGTAATCTTCAGGATGAATCTGCTGATTTTAACGCTTTTACTGACTGAAAAAAATATAGAACTAGTCATACGACCATTTCTGGTATAGTAGATAAGATAATAATGCGAATTAATAGACCGTATCAGTTGATATGTAGTGTCTATATTTAACTACAGATGGTCCTAAGACGTGTTAACTTAATTTGTGTTATCCCAAAAACTAATAATTCGAAAGATTTAAAATTACTGACTGAAATTTAAATCTAGGTACCTATACGTATAAATTGAAATACATTAAAAATTCCGTTAGCGTGATTTTAGATTCACTTCCATTTCAAATCCAAGAGTTATTGAGAGGTGTAAAATATTAAACTTAGCAAATTGCAATGTCGTATCTTATACAGAATAATGTTTGAATGAAAGTTTGTTTGCTAAATATACCTAACCGCAAATTTTACAATACTGTGGTTATCATTATTACTACTATTTGTATTAGTAAATTTTAAATACTAATAGATCCAAAAAAGTGGTGCAGTAATTTAAAAACTATTAGTAAAATTCGTATCTATTATGCTCTCTGTTATCTATGGGTTTAAATTATTTTTAAAGACATTAAATCTACTAAAAGAAGGAAGAGGAAATGGGCTGAAAGTAAATTTTCTATTTAGGAGATAAATTTTACTTCAAAAACAAATAATGAATGAAATATAACTGTACTTGATTGCTACATAGACAAATCATAGTAAGTACTTGTAGTTATGCCAGCTATGAGTTCATATAAAATTATGTGGTTTAATTATAGTGTTGTTTACCCAAGTCCAACCATCTATACGTATTGTTGAATTCTATGTAAATTGTTCTGAGCTATTTGTAGATACAAACACTGAAACCTTCACTACTTTATTGTTTTGTAACCTTAAATGTTTAGTTTACTACTTTGCATATATGGTGGCTATTTTACTAAATGAAGATAAAAGTTCTACAAAAATTAGAATGCGCTAATATTTTTCTATGAGAAAAGGAGGTGCAATGTTGATATACAATTGAACAATATAAGATATGCGATTCAATTGTCTTAAAAGAATATGCATGCAGTAGTATTCTAGTAACTTATTCGCTTTGGTTACATCGACATTTGATCGTGATGCTTTATATGGTTCGTAGTAGTCCTATAAGGTTACTATAAAGATAGCATATTTTTGAGGGGAAAAAATAAGATGATATTTTTATTTTTAGAAGATTTCTTTGGGTAGGTATTTATAAGCACACTTCTACGTTAATCCTTGTTGTATTAAGTTGTGAATATTAAATTATTGTTATTCTATTTCTTTAGTATTTTGTGGTAGGTATATCACTAGAACTGGAAAATACATTGGCTCTCCTTAATGTTGCAATTTGAAATAGTTTACTTATTAATTAACCTTTACTATCTATAGGCTGTTCAAAAACAAATGTAAGATATTCGATAAACATATAGTAGAGACCAAAATAAATCAAAAAGTGTTAATCAACACTGGTCCGAAAATGAAAGGTTTTAGAGAAATGATAAATTTTAATTATATAATCAGTTTTCAGTAACAAACCACTTAACTAAATTGTAAACGGTTGTAAAGCTAATAGCTACAAATTTATATACAAGTGCTAAAAGTGAATGTTTAGTGCACGAGACATAATTATTATGAAACGAGGCTGTAGAACTGAGTTTCATAACATGTCGAGTGCAATAACACGTTTAGGAGGAATTTGCATTGTACAGTATTTTTACACGGCCTTCAATTTACTGTTATTAATCCATAAATATGGATTTAACAAAGGTTTATATTCTTAACAGTTATAATATAGTAAAAAGATGGCCGTGGATAAATAGCCGTCACGAGTGACTATTTCTGCAGACGACAGTCAAAGTTAGTTATCAAAGGTAATTATAATAGTACACATTTTACTTTATTCTTTACATAGTGTTTTAATTACTTAAAAACACATTACCTCTAACGAAAGAAATAACTAGAATAACTTTATAACCTCACTTCCAGTTTAAAATACGTAAAGCAAGTGTGCTAAAAGTATTTACAACGCTGATTTATAATATGTCATTTTTGTTCATCAAGCGATTGGTAAGAACCTACTTTTAGTAGGTGTCGTAGAAAAAGAATATTTCGAAATGTCCCTTCCATTTTAACACCTTCCACAAAATAAACCACAAATTTCTTCAAGAAGGCCTGGAATTATCTAATGGTTTGAGAACCTTGTTCGATTGGTTGACGTAATTTGGCAAAATTATTAACGGGTGTGTTATACATACTCATTTTATTAGAATATCCGAATCTTTACCAAAGCTCTTGCTTTTTAACACCCTGTATACTAGAATAAGCACTAAATATTTTTTTATTTGACAATATTGTTGTTTTAAATACTTTGTATTATTTATTATTTAGATTCAGTTATTATAAAAAATCTCAAAATAAATTGCTCAAAATAGAAATTGATAACTAGGTAAATTTTTATAAATGTTCAGTTTTTCTTAAAACTTGTAATGCTCAAGTTTTGAGGCTGAGGTTATAGTTAGGTACCTACATTCTTAGTTTACTAAATATTAAATATGAAATTTTGGTTTTCAATCCATTACCTTGAAATTTTCTATAGGTAGGTAGCGGTTCTATTTCTGGAAACAAATAGAATTAGGTATTTGCATATATGATCGCCCCAGATGTAAGAGTTCATTTTGCTGTTAATTAGTGAATTCTCTAATAGGTAATGGATTGGTACTTAACTACAGAATGTTTATATTAATTTTAAAATGGTCTCGATCAAAATATCTCAAATTTAACTTCCTAACAAATATGTACCTAGATATCTTTACCTACATTTTTGTATAGAACAATAAAGGTGTGTGGTGCAGTACAAGAGGCATAGAAACAAAGCCTACTTACTACATACCTACCACACTACAAAAAGAGTTTTTCTAGGATCGTGTCAAAAGTGATAACTTTTACAGTTTCTAGTCTAGTGTCAAAGTAACTTTTTATACCACTTTTAATTTTAGCTTTCACATTAAGTGTTTGTCGTAAATTTGTATGTCGAATTAACTTAGAATACCTATAAGCTATAATTACAGTGTGATAGAAAAGCTTTGCCGAACTACCTACATTTTTAGGTAATCCTGCAATATTTTTTTCTTCGATCGTGTCTAAATGACAACTTTTTGCACAGTTTCTAGTGTCAAAAGTGATGTTTGTAGCACTCTTAATATTAGCGCCCGAATTAGGTTTTTTAGCATGTTGCCATTGGTAGCGTGTTTTAATACTATATTAAAACACGCTTTGCCGTAAATATGAATGTCAACATAACCTAGAATATCTAATACAATGTGACGGAAAAAGTGTCACCGAACTAAGTTTTTAAATTTCTGTTACGATCGTAGAAAAAATGATACACGTGTATAAGTGCCATTAAAGCACTAGCGACGTTAAAAGCACTCTTAAACTCGTCGCACGTACATTAAAAGCGTACTTATACACTAGTTTCATAATATACTAGTAGTATGTAACAAGACCGAAAAGTGTTTTTATAACGCTTGGCATGCTGCGTGCTATAAATACGCACTTTTTGTTCTTATACAAAGCGATATTTCTGTATAAAGTTTAAAAAATATTCGTTATGACTATAAGTACATATGATAATTAATTACTATCAGTTAAATACCAGATCAACCCATTATTTTATTTCTAATTAACTAATTCTAGAATAAAACGGTAAAAGCAAATGTTTTTTAATTGATAAGGTAAATCAGACTAGCTTTTTATAGGAAAACAGTTTTTGGGGTAGCACCCAATTTTTTTCAAATAAATTTCGCAAAAGTGAATAATTAATCATCATTTTAACACAGTGTTATTAAATTGCCAGGCTCACACAATTGCGATTTCGAAAACCGTAGGAAATGTGAATATGGTTAAATTAGGACAAAATTACACATTCCATAATGCTGATGCATATTCGCAAAATAGATTGAATATAGCCGTTTTAGTTGTCCAGTTATGCAAAAAAAATTAAAAATTATTGTTTTGTATTTTCTCTGTCATACCTAGGTAGAGAAAATTATATTGAAACCAAATTTTACAGTTTCTTAATGGCCTAATAATGTTAAGATTGTTTGTAGTAAGTAATTGGTAATAACAATCGATTTATAATGAAAACGCCTCAAAACTGAATAAGTTTCACTTCTATAGATTTTTGCTATGAGCTGTGCGGTTTTATATTACTTATTTAATATTTGAAACTTTCTTAAATAGCAAACAGAAGGTAAATTAATAAAAAATGCTTAAAATAAAAAAGCACTTGATAACAATAGGAATTTCTCCGCATATCGGTTCTATAATTATTTATCTGCATGTTTTTAAAGCATAATGAAGCACTGACCCGCAATGAGCATCTTCATTGCCGGTTTAATTTCCCCCGGAACAGCTTCGCGGGAAAGTCAATACGAACGGAAAGCAAACCACTTGCCTGATCTAAAAAAAAAACTTAACAGAAAGATATTCAATTTAGTTCGAATCTGTTTAATCCAATGGGGAATGCAAAAGGCGTGGCTTGCGGAGGCAGCCCAGCCAATGATTGGTCCCCTTTTAAGTGTGTTCTCGATGCTATGGCAACCGAAAGTTGGGAACTAGTGTTCCGGTGACATTCGTGGAGGGTAGATCAACCACTTTCCGGGCAACAGCCGATTGATCTCACGTATTATCACGTTTAGTTTATACTCACCCCCGGTACATGCGGAAATTAGTGGTTCGCTGAGGCATCAAAATGGTTTCTACGGGCTCCATCTGAGCCGTCGCTCGATTAAATTTCGGTTGAATCGACAAAAATTATAGAATGTCGGACCACGAGCTAACCGAAGACGACCACGAAATAAACGTGCTGGACACGGACAGCCGGTTGTCGAACAGTGACAGTGAACCGCGGAGCCCCCGGAGCCACTGCTCCAGCCCTGAAACCGCCCCCAACTCGCACTCCTCGAGCACAACGCTGCCGTTCAGCATCTCCAACCTGCTGGAAAGCACTTGGACAAGTCGGAGCCCGAAAGCCCGGAGATTCCCAGTCACCTGCCCTACCACCAACTGCACCCGCAAAGGAGCGGCGTCGGGGCGTTCATCCCCTCGGGGTATTACGGACAGGGTGTGTTGAGGGTGCCCGCACACCGGCCCATGGGCGGCCCCGGCAGCCCTGGGGCCGTTTTCAACCCCTGGGCCCTGGGGCTAGACCCCGTCCTGCAGCGGTCGGCGGCGGCGGCGGCGTTCGCCTCGCAGGTCGTCAAGGAGCGGCTGTCCGGTGAGTTGCTTGTTTACTAGTCGTTTCCTTAAATGGGTGTAGCCTACAAGTACCGACATTATTTATTTAAGTAGTGGTAAATACCTACAGAGTTCGAAAAAATGTCAAACTTAACAATTGAGTGATTTAAATCAACCGAAATTGATTAAAGTTAAAAACAGTTAAATTGGTGGCTGTTTTTGATTCCTTGTATATTGATCACTTGATCAGTCACATACTTGGATAAATTAATCTAATTAAAGGAAAATTTTAAATACCCCAAAGTAGGTGCACATTTAGAAATTGTTTTTTCAAGCCTTCAAGCGGAAGTAAATACGGGGAAATAAAAAAATGTTAAGCGGCTATGTCTTAACAATTCCATATCTTACCTTCATATATTTTAAATTAGGTACCTACCTAACTGAAATTGCCATGATCAAAGATGGAAACAATTTTCAGTACACACATTTAAAATTAAACTACTAGCAAAGAGCATATAATTATATGCACATATTTGGATAAATTACTGAAATTAAATATAAACATAATAAATACCTTTAAGTAATAATAAACATATTTCAATTTTTTTAATACAGCTAATACGCACCCGTCGGACTTAATGTTATGTACTATAAACTATAGCTACAGTTTGTCCTAGAAAACTTACACCTGACGTCATGTGCGTATAAAGCTATCACGGAAATGATTAAAATTGTGTGTGCATTTGTTTCCTCTCGTTAATAAAAAGAATACTTATTTTAGATTATTTGTAAAATGGTTCCATATGCGTATGACGTCAGAGGAAAGATTCCTGAGACAAACTGTAGACTACATTTCAAAATATTGTAGTAAAAATGTAAAATAAAATTGTTTCTAATAATATGCTTTATACAGAAAACAATAACAAACGCCTTCTTTCTTACTTCCGCTCGGATAGGTTATAGATGAAATAGATAAATACATTATTTCACTAAAAAAATTGCAGAAAAGTAGAGATAGCACAGTAGGTATATTATAGCAGCATTCTTAAACAAGCGTTTCAATTTGGTGTTGGCTCTTTAAATCCCATTACCAATCTCTATTAAAAAAAATGCAAATTATTGGCTAATACTTACTTCCTTAAAGCTCGTATAGTATATTATAGTTATCTTTTTTCGATCTAGAGAAAATAACTGAAAAAGCTTTAAATTCTTGAATGTTACAAATGCATTTGATGTGGATGGTCATTCGGCTTTTTGTTTTAATATAGACATTCGTTGTGTTGTCAAAAACCTAATGCAATCTTACTTAAGTAATTGCAAATAAGTACCTACCTACTAAAATGTGAGTCGCTAATATTATCGGTGAAGATGGGTGTTCGTCAGGGTACAGTTTTGAAACCCGTTGTATACAAATGACCTTACCAAATTGGTGGTCAAATGCTGATGACACAAGAAGACTTTTTGTGACAGAAAAATGAATGTGGCGCTGGTTGGGGTTGAGAATAGAAAATAAAACACTAGATGTTGATTATTGAACTTTAAATGTAAATGCGTAAAATGTAAATGCGTAAAATGTAAATGTCAACTTATATGCATTTGTTTTTTCTCTTACTACGGTTGATAGGTACACTATCTATAACAGCTGTGAAAATACATTCCCTGAATTGTAAAAGTGATATTATACCGAAGTGTTGCAATGTAATAAAATATCTTAGGATTCTTATAGTCAGTAACTTAAAATTATCTTAAGTAAGTAGTTGAAATACGAACAAAAACATTGCAACTGCATTCTATTAAAATTGTTGATTTTGTTTTGGCCAGTTTTGGCTGCTGTGTCTGAATAAAATTTACAATATTTAGTAAAAAGTACAATTTTTAAAATAAATCATTCGAATCTCAATTAAAAAATAATTGTGTGTACGACGTTGCAGTGGAGAGTGAAACAGAGTACATCCATCAAACTGAGCCTTTATTACAATACGTATTTATTTTTATTGCTCAATATTATTGCTAACTGCAGCTCGTACCACACACAAGTTTGCTTATGTGGTATGTAATTTGTTTTAATATTTTAAAATTGTTTTCTGTAATCTTCAACTTGCTTCAAAGTATAAGTAAAAATAATAAAATAAACATAAAGCTAGATTAGCTTAATCTGTAAGGCTAATCTTTTAGACTTTTTAGACTAAATTTTAAATTTGTAAAAGTAGTAATGTTTAGTTCCTATAGTATTTGTGTAAGAGTTTGCTATAATTCCAAGAATAATATGAAAAATTTACTTTTGGATCTTACACAGAACAGTAAAAACAAAACTTTAATTTTTTTTATTATTAAAATTGATTTGTTATATTTTGGCCGACAAAAGTTCTTATTAGAAACAAAATTTTATTAGAAATACCGAGAAAGTATAATAGTATGATTAAACATTATTTTCATTAGTATAGATATGGTTTGGAATTTATGAATGTAACTATAAGTCACTTAAAAATCAAATGTCGGCTTTCACATTTAAGTATAAATGCCATACTAGATGAAAATAATTTTTGATATTACTTTTAGTAATTTGTACTAGTTTTGAGTCATACTTTTTTTTCATGAATTTTCAGTTTGCTTAACAAGGGCGAAGCCCGAGTTTATCAAGCAAATGAATGAAAAAAACTAAAAAAAGAGACTTTCAAAACGAGTTGTACACGTAGTTTTTTTGCATAGTGATCTCTTGTAACTCGAAATTTAGTCGAAAAGGACTTCGGAATTTACAAATTGTCAATTTGACATTTCCATAAATTAGTTAAAAAATTGTATTTTTTCACGATTTTGCGTTAAAAATAGTTTTACTTTCAATATAATTTTTCGTTAAAACAAGACAACTTTCGTGATCACTATGCAAACAAAATTATTACAATATAAGAACAACAAAACAGTTCAACATATAAAATATCTTAACACCCTCTTCTTTAAAGTTTAGGTCAAAAGTTGACGTTTATAAAATTTTTACAAAATCTGCCGTATCGAAGGCATAATGACTGTATCGAATGCATAAAGAAATTTCATAATAAGCACTTTCAGTTATGACTAGGTTGACTGTCAAAAAATCATATCGTGTTGCGGTCTTGCAAAGGTCTTGTATGTAGTATACGCAGTGGCGGATGCTCCTTAGGGGCGCAGGGGCGCTAGCCTCTCAGCCGTCAATAGCCCATATGGCATTAAAAGAAAGTAACTATTCTATAATTGAAAACATATTTTATCATAATATCCTACCGTTATAATATACCTAACAAGGTTTACGTAATGCAAAACAATATCCACGAAGTATTTCAACATAACATGAGTTATGTATCAACACAGTCGCTCGTATCAATGCACCGAACGGCTGGCAGCTTCTGAGGGCGATTAGAAACAGTATGTGGCAATTATGGGCGAAAACGCTGAAGCAGCAGGATGGAGGTAAGCAGTTTCAATGTGATGCCAAGGCTAATACGCTGCAGCCGAAACAGCCGTTGAATTTCCGGACTTATTGTCTTATTTACAAACACTGCGCTCCCGAAATGTAATGCAACCCGAGGATCAAGCCAGCCGCCTATAAGAAAATGTGATGCAAACTACTTTTTCCAAATAAAGAGCTACCTCCGAACAGGGTTGATTTTTGTCTTAACCAACATATTAGTCATTCTAACAGTTGTTGTGGAGGGGGGGGGGGGCGTCATCTCAAGATCTCGCACTCTACCTAGAAAAATTCCTAGGTCCGCCACTGCATGTGTAAATACGTTTTATGGCTTTCGTTCGGATTTTTCCCCTACGCGTCGTCTCGAAACATTCGAACTCAAGCCATAATAGTTATTTACGTGACAAGTTCATAAATTAAATATGAACGAGCGACATTAAGCTCTAGACGTGGTCAAGAGCTTTAGAACAGCGAGTTTATAATAGTAATCGATTTTGTGCGACTGAGGTTAGGCTATATCTAGGAATGGTATGGATGTTATGACTATCATAACCGCCGCGGATGTTGTTTTCAGACATCTAAGACTGTTATGATTCATAACAACCTTGGTTTGTTCAATAGTTTATCGGTTGCAGTATGGGAATGTACGGTAATGGAATATTACCGTACAGATAGAGTTGTTTCAGTATGGTAATGGTTTCCATGTACGGTAAAGAACTATTACCGTACAGATACAGTTATGACTTAGTTACCAGCCTACTTTTGTATATGTAAACAAAGGTTTAATATCCTGAAACCGATAAAAATATTAAAACACTTGTGCGGGAGAACTGTCATTCTGGCATCAAAATGAGCGTATGATTTGACATTTACTATACCAGAGTACAAAAAACTAATTCTTACTCATTTTCTTCTGTGCAAGTTTTATGTTGATAATTTTTTTGTTTTATAAACGTTTGCAGTTCTCTATTTAAACAATTCATATATAGTGTTGCAATCGAAACTCGACACTGCTTACTAAACAAAGATAATAGAATAACTCTATAAACCTAAGATCATAACCTTTTGAGGTATCTCTATCTCATAATTTTAACTCAGTGTTTAGATGCACTTCAGAGTGCACACGAGTTTTGATATTGGGTGCACTCCAAATGGTAATAATCATTGATTTGATGTCAACTTATATTTTGTTTTAATCTGTTGTCGCTATGAGTATTACAACAATAACAACGACTGCAAATAACTTAACAAGCTCGACGGGCTTAAGCTGCTTGTGATGTACCGGCGCCGACGGGCTAAACAAGGTGACCACTCTTAACAGCGTCAGGGTGGCAACCAAATGCGTACCAAAAATTGGTATGTCTGCCTGAAAGAATAAGCTTGACGGTGTACTCGTATTTGAAATAACTCTTCGTAGAGGCTTTTTAATAATTCACACAGCCGGGAATTCGCAAAGCGAGCACTACCTGTACTTTAAATACCTACCTAATATTTATATTAAAATTTGTGTTTATAAATAGACGTAGCAATTTTAAGTGAGTGGCTTTCACCCTTGACGCTAGTCATTTGTTTTGCAAAATAGAGGCTTAGGGGATCTGTGCGAGCAAATGTCCTTGCTGCATTGTAAATAAACAAAGGGAATGGAGCAGAAACGCGTGGGCTTGCAGAAGCGTGAACGTTTTTGACGGATGCTGCCGTGGCTTTACCCATTGTTTACATACTGGGGCCCAATGGCAGGAGATGGCCCGTAAAATAAAATGGGTCTGTATGACAAGGTTGTTATAATATGTATTAGTGACACCTACGTTACTGTTTAGAGGAAAGTATCGAATTTGAATTATGCTACAAGGGAAAGTATCGAATTTGAATTATGCTACAGAAGTTGTCGGCTAGTTGGATTTGAGGTAGTTTGAGGCGGATGTATTCTAGTTTCTTTTTCTTTAAATCGATTTTTTTGTCAATAGCTCAGAAAGAGTAACTTATTCAATATAGCAGAAAAACTATTTGCAAGAGTAAATTTCAAATTATTTTGCTATTAAATTAAAGGCTACACATTATCTTTTTTCTGTGACGTCTTTATTTAACTACAAGGAACTAGGCGAAACAAAAAATCTGCAAGTTTGGTCAGGTTGGCTTTAAATAGCATTTATTTTTAATGCTGTCAATGTGACATTTGTCTAAAAATACAGCGCTATAATAATCACGCCCAAAATCTTGTCTTAAAAACTTTAGATAGGCACTTCTTCGAAAAGGAGAGAAGTCGGATTGGTCAAGCATGTCTTGGTATATACTATAATGTCCTATTTAGAACAGTACTCGTAGAAATGGTGGAAAGTTTGAAATGTGTGATAGATAAGAGCTTGGAAGTAGCACCAATACGATAATCTAAAAATTAGTTAGTGAGAAATAGGAGTAGTGCCAACTTATCGTCAATTTGACAATGCGACTGTCATATACCATGCGTTGTTTTTAAAAGTATACATAGGGGATACTCGTAGTTATACTAAACAGAAAAATTTCCTTATTTTTGCCACAGCATGCTATTAGTTTTAAATTTAAACTCTTAAAATTGAAGTTTGCTGTATAATTGGTTGCCTACAGATAGGGTAAAACTTAAAAAAATAAGAGAATTTTTCTTTTTAGTCTACAAAAGAGTATCCCCTATGTATACTTTTAAAAAGAACGCATGGTATGGCAATTTCTTGCTGATGTCAACTATCTGCGATGTATAATTTAATATAAGACATACCTACGTTTTTAACGCTATATTTTGTTATTTCTGATGTCACAGAAAAAGGGCAAGGTGTAGACTTTAGCAACTGTGCAAAAAGATAATATCTATTAAATGAAATTTTCAAACTCATCCCCAGGAGCTGCTATAAGCAGTGGCCTGGCCCAATTTGACTTTAAATACCTTGTCGTGACTTGCAAGCTAGCTTGAGGTACCTATTTTGTGTATTTTAGCCTGCTAGTTATTCGTGTATCTTTTAAATAAGCCAGTAAGTGCTCTTTTTAAAGTACAGGAAGTTGAGTTGCTATTCAATATGTTCTGATTACCTTATTCATTTATTTGGAAATGTTGAATCCGACACAGAAAAGAAAAAGAAGATGTATTTTCCAATTCTTATTTAACTTTGTTGATAACAGATTCAAGCATTTTTGGGAGTTTCTCGGACTCTTGGTAGAACTTCCAGTGTCGCACTTAACATTTTTGAGACCTACCACTTTTTGGTGTAGCTTTCATAGTTTGTCTCATAATTTTTAATTACTTAAATAAATTGCAGATTAGAAAGTGAATTTGTCTTTGATCTATATGTACAGTTTTAGAAATATTTTGAAATAATTGAAATATTTTGCAGTAACAGATTTGAACTAAAGCAATAATATTTGTAAAAAATGACCGGAAACTTTTTGAAATTTACAATTTGCCAAATTTCAGCTGAACAACTTTAAATTTTTATTATATCTACATCAAGATACCTCGGAAGAGAAGGTGTTGAGTCATTTCTTAACAGAATTTTCACTTCGCAAATGTTAGCTCGTTGCGTTGTTGTTATATTCAAAAAATAAATAATCTGATGTTTTGCAAGAAACTTTAAGCAAACTACAAATAAAAATACACTATTTTCAAAAATAGAACGAAGAAATAAAAGTGTCACTTCTTCGAAAATGAAAACAAAATATTAATCTGGAATAATGTGATTTGCGAAAGCTGTAATTATTTTAAGTAAATCATATTGGAATCTGAAAACTTGTCTGAATAATTCACGTTTGGAGCTGAAACAACAAACTTAAAATATTTTTTGTAACTTGCAAAAAGGTCGTTTCTATAACCACTGTCAACATCGTGGATGATTATTTTCAAGATTTTGCATGTTTAACTTCGGCAGTGTATTCAATTCTGTTTGATAAATAATTGTTACAGAAATATCGTTGAAAATAGGGAGGAAGGAAAATCCAAAGTGGAAAGCAATTCAAATATTTCAACAACAAATTAATTAAAAGTAGTTTTTAAAATGCCAATAGAAAGTTCGTTTTAGAGATTTAATTACCTAGGTATATCAAATTATTTTTGTTTACATCCGATCGGAAGAATTTCTTTCAGAAGAAAAGTAAATCAAGACAGTAGTTATGTTTTTTAGTATCTAAGGAGTTTTTTTTCTATTATTTTTTCAATTTTCGTAGTAACATGGATTGGATTTCAATGGATGCTATTATTTTTTTTCAAATTGCCTTATTATCTTAACTGTCTTTCAGATTTATACTTAGACAATAAGGGGCTTCATATTATGCGTCCCGCCCTGCCTATAGAATAATTAAATTTCATTTATCTGATATCTTTCCTGTAATATAAAATTCAGTACATGGTTTGGTTCTATAGTTTAATTTCATATGCTTGTAGATATGTATAAATAGTTAGAGATTAGTACTATGCAAAAAAACTATGTGTATAACACGTTTTGAAAGACCTTTTTTTCATTCATTTGCTTGATTAACTCGGGCTTCATCCTCGTTATCAAATTGTAAATTCATGAAAAAAAAGTACGACTTTCAAAACTAGTTGTACAAATTACTATTGCGCTATCAATATTGGTTGATTTTCGATTATATTTAAAAAAAAGTTATTTATTTTGGAAATAACCGTAATTTATAATAAGCGGTACTGTTTAATTATTACCAACTGTTGGTAGACAGAATAATATTTAATTAAATAACAACAATCATTTGGTAAATACATTGTCATGCAAAATAATTTAATAGATGCCTGTATTCTGTTACGCAGCCTCCTTTGGTAGTTCTCTGAATCTAATCTGAAGTGCACAAATTAATATTTTGCAAGCGCAATTTAAATCTAGATTTTCTTATTTTGATAGCCGATGTACAGTTTTTGAACTATTAAATTATGTTCTACGCGGCATAAACACGCAAACTTAAAAATTCGGGAAACTAATTTAATATTCCGCTAAAACTAATTTACATCGTCCTTTGTTCAAAATGATCCGACGGCAAGGCGAGACGGTACCGGTGTTTTAAGAGACAAGTATTCATTTTCTGTGGACAATAATTAAACCCGTTTGGTTAATTAAAATGAATATTTTTGGTTCGATTTGAAACTATTTTTGGAAAATGCATTTTCCAGTAGTTTAGCAAAAAATTTAGATTAATTTGCTGTCATGTGTAGGTTGCAGCGTAGCGCTTATTAGGTCGAGATCAAATGCTGTGTGACGCCTATACAACACAAAATCCAGGAGTGGAAGAACTAATTCTAATAATTATCTTATCATTAATATAAATTTTACAGAATATTTTAAACAATACGTTGGTTCATCGTAAGTATTTCAATAATAATTTTTCGCTTAAACCTGTAAGGTGCTTTTCTATAGCTCGATATATAATCATTTTTATTAATATCTAATTGATGAATTTGTTGGGAAATTGTATTTTCCAAGATCTATAAAACATTAAAACGTAACAAATGATTTCAAAATGTCAACCACAGCAATTGAACTATTGCATTATTATGGTATACATTATTAACCTTAAAGACAGAGAACGATAAGTAAATAACGATATGGTTTACTAACACCTCATTTGTTTCTATTGTGCATCTTATACTAGCCGAGCTTTTTAAAGCGTTAAACAAATTTTTAACATTTACCTCCTCTCTGTATTTTGAGGGGTGAGGGGTAACTTTGGAATTTTAAATAGGATGATGTACTTTTGTTTATAAAATTCGAATCTACGTAAAAGACTACGTATGTGTACAAAAAAAATTTTGATATGCTCTTTCGGTTACGGAATTATGTTAACTAAACCTTGATTGAAATTAAAAAATACGTTTTACCAATAAATCAAGTTCACTTATTTCAGAATTATAATTCGTTTCCATGGAAATGCGTTAGTTTTACTTAAGTCAGTTGAGAATTTTGAGGCTTTAACTATTATTTCTCATTTTTACTTCCTTTCACGATAAAGGAAGTATTGGATTCATCTCAAAAATTCTAAATCGAGTTTTCAACAGATCTTCACGTTTTAGAGTCCCCTGAACCCAAAAACGTATTTTTTTCATTGGCCTGTCTGTTTGTCTGTATGTGTGTCTGCCTGTCTGTGTGTCTGTCTGTCTGTGAACAGAATATCTCAAAAACGAAAAGAGGTATGGCGTTGAAACTTCATATATAAGTTTTGTGTACTACGTAGATGCGACAGCAAGCTTTTGAAGAAAATCGCATAACCGGAAGTAGGTGTTTACTCTTGTAATTTTTCAGTTTTTTTCGATTTTTTCAAAAACGGCTCTAACGATTTTTTTAGACATTTTTATTACATTTTTAAGTGTATTGATGTGAGATAGGTGATTTTCCAGTTGAATACTTCTAAAATGGGTTTCTTTTGTTTTTTTTTCTATTTTTTTTATTAACTCCTATTTTAAATAGATCACCCGGTATATTATTACATTTTTGAATTCAGCTTAAAATTCTAGAGAAAATTTGTCTCTTGAACTAACACTCTATATTGTACCGTTTTTGTAAAATTTGTAATTTTTGAAAATTTTTGACAAATGCTTAAAAATTTAAAATCAAATTTTTTGCTAATTATAAGATCACTGTAAAAGGAAGTTTTGTGCGTGTGTCACACCAGATTTTTTTATTTTATAACCTGATAAAACATAATTCCGTAACCTAAAGCAAATCAAAAAATGTTTTGTACACATACGTAGTTTTTTATATAGATTCGATTTTTTTAAACGAAGTACATCATCCTATTTAAAATTCCAACGTTACCCCCCCACTTCTCAAAATACAGATAACAGATGTCAAGAAATGTCAAAAATATGTGTAAATATGTCTCCCTATCTCCCTATTACCTCATTAAAATTTCATGCGAATATTTTAAACCGTTTTCGAGAAATCGCCTTGGAACACTTGAACAAAACTCACCTAGTATATTGTGTGTTTAAAAAAAAATTACAGCATGCCATGACCAAATTAAAGTTTGCCGTAACTTGATATATACCCATTGACGCAAATGAACTATCATAAGTTAGAGAGAACTAAATTACATCTTGACCTTGAACTATTTACCTAAAAATATACAAAACGCTTAATAAAAACAATTTTTATTGACTATTATGATTAATACACTCGAGTTAAATGATTAAATCGGAAAAACAGCTTTTTAAAAATAAACTTTATTTCGTAATTACAGGTAAAAGCAAAAACCGTCTTAACTCTGTTACAAACAAGCAAAGAATGACTCTAACATTTTACATAATTCGCAATGTGGCAAAGAGATAACGATGAGCTGGGATGTGCCTTATCAGCGTGGCGTCGTGTTCTTGATAAGCAGGTGCATGTAACTCCTCCCTCCTTAAGATGCAAAAATAACGGAGTTGTTTTTTGGATTCTGGCCCATTTCCACTTCTTCAGCTTCATTTTGATTTTCCTTTTTGGCTGCCTTTGGACTTTCCAATGATTTCTTGCATTGTTTTCTAAACGTTAACATAAACAGCACAATGATTGCGAGAATTAGTAGACCAATCAGGGTGCTAATAATTGGGGTGGTGTTTGCCGGATAGTCGATATGCTTGATTGGTGTTAGTTGTCTTGCGATTTCACTAATTTGGTAAATTTCTTCTATGTCCAGTTTTGTAAAATTTGAAGTCTTGTGTTGCTTCAAAATTTCAAAATGTCCTATGCCAAACTTCGGTAAAATGAGTGGTTTGCCTTGTTGCAATTTAACGTCATTTATAAATTTCTTGCCGTCCACTTGGATTTCGCACAATTTGGGAATCTTTATTAGGGATGGAAGATTTATTTCTAAATATTGGTCCGATTTGCATTTGGAAAACAGCCTTTCTTGATTTGCAGGAATTATCAACACTTCTTCTTGGGTGACTTGCTTGATGATGGACTCTTCTATGAATATTTCGAGGGCGTGACAGTTTTTCGCTGGATTGCCTTCGAGAAGCCTAAGGGTGCAGTTGTCTTCCACAATGAAGTTTTCGGTGCAATAAAATGTTTCTTCCATTACCGGGCATTCTTCTTTCTCGAACTGGGCCTTGGAGTTTTTCAGTGCCAAATATCGGTGTTTTGGAATAATAATTTGGTGGGTTTGGATAATTGGATAAAGACGGTAGAAGTCCAGGACTTCGGTTCTTATTATAGGGACGTGTATAGCAAAAACTAATTTAGAGTTTACGAAAGTTACTTGCGTTCCCAAAAATTGGTAGTACGTGAGGAGATTTTTGAATTTCGGAATTTCTGTTTTACTGTATATTTTTCCTAAGTAATTGAGCATCTCTCGGAGTTCATAACTTGATATTATTGAGTTATGCAGGGTATTCAATTTCGAGAATACTATAGCATTTTCTATATTGTCTATGAAAGTTATTAAAATTTGACAGTCTAAATTCAATTGAGAGATTGTGCCTTGAAAAGTAATGTAAGTACTGAGGTCATTAATAGTATTCTGAACTGCTGCCTGGAAAGTTTTTAAGTCATTTTCAAGTTTTTCTTGGTTTTTATTTAATATTATTATTGTTTTATTGTAGTTGGCAATTAGTTTTTTGGATAAAGAAATTTGTAAATTTATTTCATGCGTTAAGTCCTTCTGATTTTGTTCTAGTACATTAATAGCGTGATCATAACGTTTTTCGTCGTCTGCATCAAGATTGCCAAAAAGCCACTTGTTAATTTTGCCTATGCCATTAATTGCGCCTCTTTTATTTCGAATATGAGGGTGCAGATCTTCGAATTTCTGTTGAGTTGTTTGAATTAAATATTCTGATCTGAGTAACATGCCTTCGGCTAAGCCGTGATAGGATATAGGGTTTGTAATATTTACTTTGCTTATACTATCTCTAACTACGAAAAATTGTTTCTTTAAGTTATTTAACTGATTAATAATTACGTTTAAATCTAAGTAATGCAAAAATGTGTGCTTACTATAAACTAATCTAGCATTTCCTAACTGTATAGGAAGTATAGGGTTGTCAATTGTTTTGATTTTATTATCCTCATCTATACTACGTACTCGTAATATTTGAAGGACCAGGAATAAGGTTAGTAGCCTCATTTCGCTTAGGTTCCTGGAACAAGGAATTAATTTTAGGTTTTCTAGCAATATTTTTATGGTATGTTCCTTTGTCCGTGATTAACTTAATGTCAGTTTCTTCTAGTATTTTAGCCTTTTTAAATTTTGGTAACTTTTTATCTCGAAATTTTGTTTTCAAATATGCAACTTTTTGATTTGCGAAATTTGGAGGAGCATTTCGATTTTCATTGTGTTTTGAAATAATATTTGCTTTGGCATTTTCATTAGCGTCTTTGATTTTTTCATATAATTTGTTGGATGTTTCTTTATGGTCCTGAATGTAGTCTGATACAATAACATGATCATTTAAATCAAAGGGATTGGTATTATTGGTGTGACCTTTTATAACTTCGAACGGGGTGAATTTTGTGACACTGTGAATTGCATTATTGTAACCTAATATAGCTCTCTTCATAAGCTGGTTTGAATTGAGATTTTTGTTATCTTCTTTTAAACAACGAAAATGTTCAATTAGAGTGGAATGAAATCGCTCCACTGGGGAGTTTGAATTACTGTTTTTTGGAGTTGTGTAGTGGAGTTCTATACGATGCAATTTACAGAAATTTTCTATATCTTGATTCTTAAATTCGGTACCACAGTCAGTCATTATTTTTTGAGGTAAACCGTGGTGTGAGATGAAATTTAAAAGATTTTCCACTACTGCTATGCCTGTGACAGAATCCAATTGGTACGCTTGACCGTAGCGTGAAAATGCGTCAATAATAGTTAAATAACTTTCGTTAGCTATTTTAAATGTGTCTACATGAATGTGTTCGAAGGGTTTTGAAGTTGTTGGAGTAAGATTGAATTTAATTACTGGAGGATTTCGATCGTATTTGTTTTTTAAACATGTTTCACAGTTGTTAACATAATATTCGATATCTTGTGCCATTTTCGGCCAATAATATCTCGAAGTTAAAGACATTTTCATTTCGTTTATTCCTCTATGACAGGATTTGCTAATATGATAGTATTCAAGTTTTTGTTTTTGTTCTTCTAACGTTTCTACGTCTGTAAGAAATTTAGTACAGTGAATAAGCTTAAAAGACGAGTTTTTAAATATTTCTTGAACGGTTAGAGCAAAAATTTTGGGTAATGAGGAATTTTGAAAGTAAGCGGCATATATTTGCTTAGGATCTATGTACTCTTTAAGAAGTTGCATAACGTGATATTTGACGTTAATTTTCGGCAAAGTTATGTAGAACCTTGAATTTTCAAAAATTACCTTTTTTCGACATTGTACTGAATCGATGTCGCCGTTTGTTATAAACAATTGATTTTTATATGTGTTTAAAGACCGTTCTGTTATGGGTATAGTACAAATAGGGTTTTCCTGAGATGTATGTACTGTTTCTAGATCAGTTTCGTCGTTTTGCTGTGTTGTTACAGGGGGTTTAATTTGGATATCAGAAATTACGTTAACTTTTGGATGATTTTCAGCTAATGATTCCAGTATTTCGGAAATAGTATCGTTATCCAAATATGGAATTGGTTGGTTTTCGTTTAGTGCTTCTTGAATTACTTGATCGATATCTCCTAGATTATTGTCAGTAGAAGAAGTTTCTAAAGGGTTAAAATCAAAATCTGGTGGATTGAAAAGTTTATCAATATTGCGTTCGTTAACCAAAATTTCTCCATTATACACAGTAACTGGGAGATTCTTAATCAATTTCTCCTCGGGATTTACCGAAAACGAAAAATTAACATCAACGGGTTGTCGAAATTTAAACGGAATTTGCACATGCGGCCCTATTAATTTTTTGTTAACTAAATCAATATTAAGATTCATTCGAATAAGATCTTCTAAGCCTATTACTCCATCGAAGTAATCGTGAAAATCAAATAAAATGAAATCAATTTCGTGGTCGCTATGGAATTCCGAAAATGCTGGTATCATTGCCTGATATTTAACATTTTTGCTCCCAATAGCTGTTTTTATTACGGTATTAGCGTGATAAATTGTTTGCGGATAAAAATATTCTACTACAGATGGTTTAATAATTGATCTAGAACTACCTGTATCAATCAGTAATTTTAATTTTGGGTTTTCAATTTCTACGTAAGGTAACGCATTATGGGAGGAGATATTTATTTCTGCTAGGTTTGTTTTTTGTGTTCGGCAGTCCAAGAGAAAATTTTCAGTTCCATTGGTATCCGATTCAATGTTACTTCCATAGTATTGTACATTATTATAATCGTTTTCGCAAATTTGATACTGATCCTCTAAAGGGTAATTTTGTGTCTCATCATAATTAAAAGTTTCTGAGTCAAAAACATTGCAAGAATCTACATTCTCGCTATCGCATTCATTTGAGTGTAATTCTTCGAAAACAAAGTTTGGTCTTTGTTGGTTAGGGTGTCTATGAAAATTTTGAAAATTGTTTTGAGAGTTTTGATTAGAAAACTGCGGTTTATTAAATTGTTGCGTAGGGGATCTTTTCGAAAACGTTGTTGAATGTCTCGATGTCGTTGACATGGGCTCCGGTTTAGGCAATTGGTTTGTTGGAATTTGGTTTGGTCTAAACACATTACGAGGTGGACCAAAAACTTCCCGATTAGTGGGATATCTTCTAGGAGGTTGCTGTTTGGGTTGAATATTTATAGGCTGATTGGTCCATACTGGCTTTACTGAGAAATTTTGGTTTTGCAAATTTTGAGAGACATTAAAGTGCGATTGAAACCCATTCGGTTGAGAGTATGAAGCATTGTTTTGAATGTTCGTTGGGTACACATTTCTATTACTGCCAAAATTAATTTTGAAGTTTTGTTTACTGTTATCGCTTAAACTACCGTGAAGTCTTTCAAAATTCTCAAATTCATTAACGTATGCCATGGCATCTTCTAAAGAAGCTGGCTTTTTTAAATGCATGTTATTTTTTAAAATACCAGTGCAACCTGCAATAAACGTATCAAGTGCAATTTTATCATAATGATTGATTCGACATAATTTTTCTGATTCACTAAGTTTAACATCGTTGCTTGTTCTTTGTGCAACGTTGCTTCGTAGTAATTGGAGACGGCTACCGAAATTTAGTAAATGTTCACCTTTATACGGCCTATTTCTGGTTAATTCCTGTACTAAGCAATTCAAATCCCTACGGTCCGAAAAACACTGCACTAAAGCCTCCTTTAAACTCGACCAGGTATTCAATTCTACTCTATTACCTACCATCGCTTCTGCCCTACCAATTAACTTTTCTTGGATGCATTCGAAAATGTGTTGATCAAGCTCTGGGTCTTTAAATTTACTATAACTTGTAATTAAACTTTCGCAGCGAGTAATAAATTTATTCAAAGTATCACTGTCGCCATCAAAAGGTTTAATAATTTCTATTTTAGACTTAAAAAGATTCCAGTTCACTTGAGCCGGTTGGTTTGGTTGATTAGTTTCATTAGTATTCGTCATATTTAATGCTGTATTATTCTCACTATTAGAATAACCTGCCTCAATTTGAACAATGTCAGAACTTGTTGGATTTTCTTGAAACGTAAGGTTATTTAACTGATCCAACAGCTCGTCAATTTCAATCATAAAGAATATTTTATCGATACTAATTATAATTATTTCTTATTTGTTAAATATTAATCAAATGTTTTATTCAAAATTATCCTCTTAAATACTAAATGGTCTGCAATAGACTGCACACTACCCTATCTTCCCCAAAGTCCTTAAACAGAGGGTCTGGGAAAGGCAAAAAGGAATTTGGCACCTACTTGGTTTGTAGACCTTTGTGTTCCTTTTCCGATCCTTTGCTGCTCACAGAGATGCTGTTCCCGATGTCCTCAAAGGAATGGTTCAGGATCTACGCTGAAGGGGTTGAAACTCCAAAGTCGCGAAAAGTCTCTAATTTTCCGACACGATGCGAAAGAGATTTTCCACAACCGCGCACTATCCTACCGACTGCGCCAGTTAAATGATTAAATCGGAAAAACAGCTTTTTAAAAATAAACTTTATTTCGTAATTACAGGTAAAAGCAAAAACCGTCTTAACTCTGTTACAAACAAGCAAAGAATGACTCTAACATTTTACATAATTCGCAATGTGGCAAAGAGATAACGATGAGCTGGGATGTGCCTTATCAGCGTGGCGTCGTGTTCTTGATAAGCAGGTGCATGTAACTCTCGTTGCCGTTGTGTACATGCTGTCTTATTTTCTTTTTTGCTTGATAGAAGTCAACATAATGCAGAGTAAACTTTTGCCTGTCACAGTGACGGATGTTTTCATAAACAAAATGCAATCTGACATTCACCTACAGACTTAAGTCAAGACATGACTAGATTTTTTATCTTTCTTTCCAAGACTTGCCCTAAATGAGTTTTTTTTTTAACAAACGATAGATTGGTGGTGAATAATGTGAACATAGGCAATCAAATGAGCTAGAACACAGTTTATATGGGCTTTGTATGCGTTAGACAGAAATAAACCAATATGCCGAATTCTACGATACTAGATTTTAAATCATATATGTCTATTTCTGTCTAACGCATACAAACTCCATAAACTATATTCTAGCTCATTTGATTGTCTATGTTCATATTAGAGTCCTGTATCGGTTGATTGGGTCGGGTACTCGTGGGTAACCCCTAGTGCGGGTCGGGTTGCGGGTAGGTTTTATATCAATATTGTGGATAACGGGTAGGGTGAAACTGTGGGTCGCGGTTCTTGTGGCGGGTACAATTTCATTTCTACTACTTACGTTAACTTTGTGTATAAAAACCATACCTAGTAATAATTTGACCGCCGATTTTGAAAATAACTTTCTTTATTGTGTATACCTAGTCATTCTATTTGAAGCAAGTTGCAGGTACGTGCTAGTCTAATATCCGAATTTGGGGTCAAGTGCGACTTTAAAAGTGCAAAAATTGTGGGTGGCGAATCGGGTGCGGGTCTGAAACGGTGGTTCGCGGGTCGGATGCGGGTCCTATATATTGAACCTGCGCAGGTTTCTAGTACACACTATCCATCAGAAATCTGTATACTACGCCTTTTTTTGTATTTATTGAAACATAATCTAAATGTAATATACAAATATCATATAAAACACAGGAGTTTATATTATCTATCGATATAAATCTATTATAGATGTGGCCGCTTGGATGAGTGTAGGATACATTAAACAGCATAGTTTTTTATCCGGTACCGAACAGTAATATAATAAATGGGGGATTTATCCAACCGTTTCCAACAGTAAATGATGGCATTTGGAAGTCCGTTCAATTACCACATTTATACTCGCAACATGGGATAATAGCCACAGCAGCTGATGCCCTATAATATAAAAAACACGTTTTTTACAAAATAAACAACGAAAATTATTATTTAATTTGGATAGATAAAAATCGTAGTTCACAATATCGATATATTACAAAACCACTTATTTTATATAAAAATAATAAATTTCTGGCGCCAGAGCTAATGAGGGGTAGTCTTGAGCAGCATGTATATGTAGAACTGTACAATATAATTTGTTTAAGTGACCTCTAATAAACGTTGTGAACTGGTGTTCTTTACCACTTTAATAATTTTTAATTATTTGTTTATAAGTGTGTTTACAGCTCTTAACACAACAATTTGAAATACTACATATGCCAAATTATCTTAAATTAAAAAGCTTTTATTACATTGTTAAAATATGGATCAAACTACAGACATCATTCCTTTATATCAAAACATCATTCAATAAGCTACAATACCCTACAAACGCCCAAGCATCACAATCCCATACAAAAAAGGGATAACGGTTCAAAAAAAGGGTCAAGAAACTATACAATTAATCATCCTGCTTTGTAGTACTGTTAAATCATTAACCAAAATACTCTCATAACGAATAGCTAACACAATCGCTGCATGCGAAGAACAACAAAGTGTTCGAAGTTAGCATCTACTATAAGCGGAATATTCATTGATGCTGATTTTGTTAGGTATTTCGCCACAAACCAGCATGAATAGTAGAACGCCACAAATACTTTTTAGAGATTATAAGATCTTCACACAGCTGGTAGAAAAATCGATTGAATTTGACAAACCATTATTTATATGGTTCGCGAATTTTACGCAAGCATTTGATCGAGGTGGTAGTTGAAATTTTGAAAGAACGAAAATGAAGCAATGAACCTAACAATGGAAGAGCTCAACTCAACAAAGTAACGGAAGCAATACTGATAGCAGTTGGAAAAAAGAAAGGGGATTGTCTGAGCTCAACACTGTCATGAATGAGGTGGTAAATATAAAGAATGGATATATAATATGAAGTAACGTTAGTCAGCTAGTAAACAGCAAGGATAATGTCCAATAAATCCGTCAAACAGTATAACATGTATATATACAGGGACATCATAAATGCTTTCAAACCACGTGACCACATTTTTGAATTTAGCGCCAATATAATTTTGTTTGCACTAGTGGCAGCAATGAAACCCCTGAACGTTCACTTGTAATATTCATTGACGTTCGTGTGCTTGGTTTTTCTTGATTTCGTTTGTTGTCCGTGTGTTAATTATAAAACAAAGTGCTTGTCCGAGCTAATTATATCTAAATTTGGAAGCTTGCTAAGGTATGTTGACAGTAACGACATAACGCATTTGTAATACAGAACTGAACTTTTTAGGTTAAACGATGCCGTTTACTGAGGAGCAAGACGCAGTTATTTTGATGGCCCATTTTCGCAGATTCCCAGATGTCAATTTAGATTACATACCTTTGTGAATCCCAAACATTATATCCTCCAAAGATTTAACACGAAGCATTGCCTTTGTAAGGGCAAGTCCACCGGTAGACCAACGCTATTAAATCAAGAAACTGTTGACGACATTCAAGCACGGATACAAAGAAGTCCTTCGAAATCGATTAAAAGATTATCAATGCAAACAGGTATGATCAAAATCTTATGTGTTACATACATGCAAATTGAAATAATTATGATTTGTAGGTCTCTCTTACGGAACTTGTCATAAGGCATTAAAGAAATTAACAACATTACGCCAGAGATTCTAATAAATGTTTTTGACAATGTTAAAAAACGTGTGAGATTGTGTCTAGACAATAATAGTGAACATTTCGAACACTTATTGTAATGCAATTAGTAATTAGTTACAGCAATATGTATAAGATAAGATTAACTTAAATTTTATAACTTTTATTTGCTATAATTATATTGCTCTTATTCAAAACTGGAAGGCGTTTTAATTTGGATTAATTTTCGCACCTTGTAGTGAATGCATTTCATTAAAATCTGTTAAAAATTGTTGTTTTCTTTGTGTGCATTTAGTGCATATCGAACAAAATTTTAAAAATGTAATTTCAGTTTCAGCATCATTATGAGACCTCGCCAGACATGCTTAAAGTTACGCCACTGGATAATTGAAATAATAAGTGTCGCCAACTGCCACGAATCGTGTATAATGTGTTGCCTGTATGGCGGGATCACGTGGTTTGAAATCATTGTTGATGTCCCTGTATATAGCAAAACAAAAGACCAAAGCGATGGTTATCGCGTAAGAACCAGTTTCATGCAAACTGATGATGGAGGAAACAATGTTCGAGCAAATGAGAAAATTTAATCATTTAGGAATGCATATAACAGGAATGTAACAGAAGAAGTACAATTACAAGCAATCGAGGCAGCAATGACGAAATAGCAAGGTCAAAATATATGCAACTTGTGTAAGACTCACACTGTCCATGACGCAGGGTGCAGAGGGAAACAACTTAAACAAAACCAGCAATGAGAACCACAGAAATGAAGATGTTGAGAGTTATGACTGGGATAAGCGTGAGAGACAGGGTTAGAAAGACAGAAATAAAAGAAGATGGTGAGATTATGGACATGTGGAGATGAATCTGAGATAGATGAAGGCATTGGAGAGACCGTCTAAGCACAAATACAATGGAAGCCTTGCCAGAATAGAAATGGCAGACAACCCGGATAGCAAACAATTACAAGGAACACCATCCAAAAGGTGGAAGGACCTCAAGTACCATCGACGATCAAAAAAGAGGATTTATGTAAAACAGGATCAAATCCTAATTTAAAAAGTAGAAGAATAAGCGCATCCACCTTCGATATTACCCTTTTATCGTTTTTTTTTTATCTTTTTCTTCTGTATTCACATCATGTTTGTTAATATATGCCTTATCTAGCCCATGAAAGAATAATGGATTCCAAAAATTGAAAAACATGTACCTATTTAATTGGCATCTGATGATTTGTACTCTCAATTTTACCTTATTCTCTACCCAATGTAATCACTTTTCATTTTGCCATGCTTATCATCATGCCAAAGTTAGCCAGTAATTCTCACCATACTCTTACATTCCCTGTAAGGGTGTGCACCTTCACCAAAACCAAGCCATTTGCATACCTATATTAATTCGCTTATCAGTATCAGTTTTAAATTTCTTACTTCTACACTGACTTTTTTGTTTTCTCTTGACTATCTCAAATATCTTCCTTGTCCAGTTCCGGTGCAGGTTTCAAATTCAGTGGCTTCTGTCATACCTTATGTCGTATTGAGGTTTTTTATGTACGCTCATTATCGCCTCTACTTTATGTTCATCGTTGTTTCGCTGAACATGATATGAACAAAACGATTAGAACTGATCTTGGTTTGTGTATAATAGAACTATTTCTTCAGCAAAAACTTAGAGAGTATTAGAAGTATCTAGTTGCAATTACGAGCATTGGAAGTAGATGTAACACTGGCACTAATCGAAGTTGTTAGATATACTCACAAATTTGTTTCTATGGGGACGGTAGTCAAGTTATTCGTCAATTTTGAAAATATATTTTTTGCAGTAAACAATTTTCTGATCAGAGAAATCAATGACAAAGTCAATGACTTTTTTGGTGCAATTGCAGAAAGAGGCTGCTGCATGAAATAAAAGAATTGTGGTGGGATAACGTATATCTATCTCATGTTTATCTATGATTAGATAATTATTTAAATCATTTAATGATATTGCTTCGCCATAATAATAATTGAGCGGTAATTGTAAAATAGAATATTCCTGATATTTAATTCAAAATGTGACTGATCTGGTCATTGCAAGATAGTCAATTAAAGCTTAAATTTGACCAAGACAAAAGAAACAGCAACCAACTTACCAAGAAAAAGTTTGTAACTAACGGTGTCTACCTTTTCTAAATTTTCCTCCCTCAATTGACTGTTCATGAAAGCAAAGATATGTGGTTTGCAAAATTTTTTGTTTTTCGGTTCTGATAATTTAAGTTTATAAAAGTGAATACATTAAACTATACAAATTTTAATTGTCCAAATTGTACAACCATATGTCATCCATTGAAAGTAGTTATCGGCATAGCCACCTGTCCGCTTGCTACATAATCATAATAATAGCAATAATACTATAAATGTCTTAGATTTTAGATAATTTATTACCTAAATTATTTTATTACCCAAAACTATTCAGAACTTCAATATTTCCTTTAATAATTAGAAATAACATTCAAAATCAGAAAAAAGCAAAGCATAACGAAACTATGAAAGAATGTTATCTACTCCAGTGGGATAAGTAACTCATTACGTCACTCATTTGACACTATTTCCGTTAGGTAATGAAGCTCATTACACCACTTAGTTATGTAATGGATTCATGACCTAACTGAGTGGTATAATGGCGACATTACCTAACTGAAATGGTATCAAATGAATAACATAATGACATTTGTCTACTAAAATATTTTTGAAAATGACAGATGTGACACTCGTATAGTAGCCCTAATGGTATATACACTCACCGGCACGAAAAACGGAGCACTTGCATTTTTTGATTAGATTTAAAATTGTATCCCTTTGTGATGTTTTATTATTACATTTATTATACATTTAAATTTAACATTATAACATGTATAATAAATGTATAATAATAAATGTAATAATAAAACATCACAAAGGGATACAATTTTAAATCTAATAAAAAAATGCAAGTGCTCCGTTTTTCGTGCCGGTGAGTGTAGTATATGGCAGTGACGTAGTCAGGATTTTTGTTGGGGGGGGAGGGTCATCTCTCAAATTTTGTTCGGCTGCTGGCATCTTAAGGCTAAAAAAATTGTGGGGGGGGGGAGACGGCAGTGAATGGTTTCTGGAGTATATTACAATTTAGTAATTGTATTTGTCAAATCAGTAATTTATTGATACAAAGTATACATGATGTACTTATACAGGGTGAATCATAAGTATGATCATTAAATTAATAATGTATATAATACTTACCCCAGTAGAAGTACAGTGCACTAAAGATTAATTGCTGATGGAGAAAAAATTCACATTAGGGTCTGGTCTAAACTTTTGAGAATGACTGGCTAACACCAAAACCTTCATTAGGTTAATCAGATACGAGTTCCAGGCTTGAGACTGGCACGTAATGCACAAATTGTGATTGAAATACCCAAGCAACTTCTATTAGCTTCTGCATTTTATCCACATTCGGTCTTATCGCGATTACCTGTGCGAAATTATGTTTACAGAAATTCCTTCCAGTGACCATCGATCAGTTCGAGCAATTAAAAGTTTAAATGTTGTTTACGTATAACTTATTATGCAAAGTTCTTTTGTGTTTTGCCTCTAATTACCCTTAAATTTAATGACCATACTTATAAACCACTCTGTATAATCATAAACATTAGTAATAGTATACTTTAATTTTACAAAAGCAATATAGTTGATTTGTACCCTGCCATGATTCTTAGAGCGACAGGTTTAAAAAGACATCAAAGCAAAATGCTGGAATCAATTTACACTCTTGGAGCGAAAAGTGTACGAATTTACATTGAAGTAACTGTAGTCAGAGTTGAATTGTCAATTTTCTGTTTAGAGAAGTAAATGACGATTTTATTTTTACGATTTTGGGAAGGGGGGCTTCAGCCCCTCGTGCCCCTCCCTGGCTACGTCACTGATGTATGGAGAGTAAAGCTCTAGGTGAGACACCTTATGCAGGAGTTTGTCTTGACATTCAGGCATGCCAAATTATTTTAATAAAAACGTGTAACGAATACCTACATTAATTGATTATTTTTTTTCACATAAGCAAAATTATTTATCATAAAGATAATTGTTTTTTGTAATTAAATATTACGTCGAGTAATTTTTAAATAAACTAGCTGTATAGGATATTGTTAATTCTATAAAAAAGTAGAAAAGTATGATCTGACAATTAACTATTAAATATTAAAATGAAAAAAAAAATCGGTGAACAGACATTATCTTTAGATCTGAAACAGAGAAACAGTAAAAACAGTGTTAAAAAATTGTTCTAAAGCTAACAATAACTATTTAAATTCGTTCCTGAAAAAAACAATTCTACTTTTAGTGTTTTTTTAATTAACAAATGCAAACATATAGAGAATAATACAAACAGATGCAGCAATCTTTTATAATTAGTATACAAACAATTTATACTGTTTAATTATTTGTTCTAAAAAAATATAGATGCACTGTAAATACTTACATAAAGACGAAAAATTGAATATAGAAATCAGCACGGTGCATCATTCACTCATTATGCTGCATAATTACGAGATTATGACATTTCGTATTTATTAAAAATGTGTCTAGTAATTGTGCAATAAATTTTAGTTTCCAGATTCATTATTGCTTCATTTAATATATTTAGAGAGTAAAAGTGCCTATGTGTTTACTATTGATATGATTGGCCATTAGCATAAATCAGTTGCAGCTATTTAATCCGTCTTAATGAATCCTAATGAAGTTCAGAAAATGTGTCACCGCAGCCTTCCAGGAGCCAAGCAACATATAAAGCAGTTAATTTAGTTAGCATTTCCGCATGTAAAGCCTCTCCATTTTACGTGTACGAAGTGAAGATTGCTTATAAAAGAGCTTAATTTCCGGCCGCGAACACTATTAAGCTGCACAAAAAAGCCACGTGAAAGAGATATAAAGCGAAAAGGAGATCGACCTGCGATGTCTTGGTGCCTTTCAACACGTTGTCAAATCGCCTTAGCGCTTATTCTGAGGCAGTAACAAGGCGCAGACACGCAAGGCGGTTCTCGGTAGCTCGACCGATAACTGTAATTACACACTTACCGACCACACCACTCGCCCTCAGACATGCATATATACATTAGCATTACCATTAGTACTTGATAAAGGACATTATATAATTCACCTCTGAATATCTTTGCATAAATTCGTAGCCTATGCTCATTAATATTTTAAATCGCCGATACACTCGGAAAGAAATGTATCAATAATTCAATAGCAATTATGTGAAATTGTTACACATCAGTTTCATACATTGGGCGTTAATGCAGTTATGCTAATATCTAACACGTTATATACGTTTAAGTTATTGCAGAAACTTAACTATTTTATTAAGTGCAGAAAATATGCAATACCTAAATCTAATTCAATTAAAACAAGTTTATTTAGTCTTATGGTTACTGGTACCACGCAAACTAAGAATTATTTAAAATTGTGTATGCTGTTTATTGCTATGTTACGACATCACAGAACAAGTATCATAAGTCTATTGCTAGTGTATTTAATTTCCATTCAAACAAGATCAACCAGCCGTGATTCAATTGTTAACAGTGGAAGTGTTTATGCTGTAGAAATACATATGTGTTCTAAGTAATTTTATAGGATTTCAAAGGTCCGAATGTTCACCTTAATAATGGATGCTATTAAGACACATTGAAATGGCTGAAAGTAGTCATTGGAAACAAATATTAAAGAAACTGAAAAATTGCATCATTCGTTTGCAAGATAGCGCACCATCTCACGATGTTGAATTTCGGTAAGAAATGCTGCAACATCTTTTCTATCATCTCAACTTAACACCTTTGGACTTATGTCTTGATTCCACTGAAGAATGTTGCCATGGCGTTGTTGCGGCAATCAGATAAACTTTTACTAAGCAAAATGCAGAATTTGCTGCAGCAATGGGAGTGATGCTTTAATGCTAACAAAGATCTATTTTTAAATACTTTTAATCAAATTTCTGTTGAAAACTCGTTTCAGTTGAAGCGACCTGATATATACATTACAGTTTAGATCTTGCTATACTATACAGAGTGCTGCAAAAATAGTGGATTAATTCTTCAATAGGAAAAAATAATTTGTGTTATATTTTTTGAAAATGTGGGAGTCTAAAGCTTGATTCTTAATGTCTTTAATATTCAGTATTATTATGGAAAATATTACACACTTAAGCTAATTATAGAAATATAAATAGGTACTTACAGATACATAAATTTGCCAGTTAACGAAAAGAAAGCCAAGAACTGTTACATATCAAAATTAAAAAAATTGTTGAATAAGTATATCAGAAATTCATTTGACAACAGTACCTACCTTTAAGGAGTTGTTTATAAGTTGTTTCATAACTTAATAAGGGGTTATTGGCAATAAGTAATAATTTTGAGTAATAGATTTTAAGACTTCAACGGAAAGAAATAAAAACTAGTCAGCAATTCATTATTTTTACTTCCCTCGTCTAAAAAATAAAAAAAGTAGTAATGTAATCGCGAAAAATTGTCTTCCAAATTTGTTTTAGATCTTCACAAGGACATCACTAGATGACAAAAAAGATATTTTCCAATACTGTTTGTCTGTCTGTTGCTGGTGTAACTCAAAAACTATTTGTTGGAGAAAGACGGCATTTTGTATACGGATTATATACCTTCCTGGCATGAAACTGAGAAAATTTCGATAAAATGTATACAGGGCAAGCTTTAATTCAAGAACTATTATTCAAATGAAAGTAATGTTTTGCACATAGCTCAGGTTTTTACTTTTGACGAAAAAGGGCATATTTTGGACTCAACTTATACCTTAAAACAATAAAATGTTTATTTTTGTTTCAACTGAGAAATAGATAATAATATATAATTTCCACATAGCTAAAGCTTTACTCTTGACAAAAATGGGAACCAACAGATATAGGGTAAATGTTCTAAAACGAGTCACCAATAAATGCGTGGTATTTATGACAGCCGCATCTCACCGATGCCGATGGGAGGCGTTTTCGGTGAACGCGGCAGCAAACGCCCGCTTGACTTGCGGGATACCGCCCTTCATTGAAATCGAATTCGCAGGCTCGTTGACCGATAATGTTTGTTTATTTGAAAATTTATATAATTTGCATTATCAAATGTTTCCTTTTATTGTTTCACGAACGTGAAGATATTTCTATCCCAACTTCCTGTGATTTTTAAAATCGTTTAGTGTTACAACGTCCACTTGCGAGGGAAGTTCTGAATAAAGCTTTCGAATTTATATAAAATTAAGAATATTGTTTTAGTTTCGCTAAAGTACAATAAATATTAATTCCTTTCTATAATGTTTTAGCAATCGTAAAATTTATCCGTATATAGCCTTGTTTCATACAGGATGTGTATTTGAGGTATAGCTACAGGGACAAGTTTCTTAGGCCAAAAGATGAAAATTAGTTTATCTGAGCATGGGTTCTTTGGAGCTTCTCCCTGAAGTTGGGCCATATAGAATGTAAAAGAATCCTATTATACAAGGTGTCAGCAAAGTCAACCGTGTCACTTCTGGAGATACTTAGGGAAAAGTCCTAATCCATTTTTGGCTTAGAAGCATAGTTTTCGTAAAAACGAATGTTGAAAATTAAAAAGAAAAAGTTGAGAACTCCTGTACTTTGTCTCAAATTGGAGGCTTGATGCAGTGTCTTGAGATAGGCTGGGAAAACAATTGTCACATATACTGTCTACATACATCATTTATTATCTTTTGGAACGGAGTTTGATAATTTTAAATCCAACAATGAAGACAGATATCGACGTACTCACAGACCCAACATCACCAGAACACCATACACAAAAACATAATATATCAGCATACTCCTGCACGGTGTATATTTTTACTACAAAAGTCAAACACGCAATTATTTATTACATTGACATTAATTGACAAAAAAACATCAAAAACTAAAAACGCAGTAGGTACCATACAGCGGTTCACAAAATTTGCGGTACCAATTTCAATAGTGAATTCTGAAGAAATTATGCTTCTAAGCCAAAAATGAATTAGGACTTTTCGACTCCATATAGCATCCCCTAGTATCTCTAGAAGTGACAAGGTTGACTTTCCTGACACCCTGTATAGACAGGTAACTACGTTACTTAAAATATTATAAAGGTCGGTAATTTGTAGTCGGTCCATATCACTATTGTGCAGTTCAATATAATATCCGGAACTTTAATTTTTTAAGATATTTTATTTTAATGTCTAACATCTATATCTTATGGAAATTATTTTAGTTACTGAAACTATGAAAAGCCATTTGAATATTTAGGTATATGTTTTTTTTGGAAATAACATTTTCCAACATTGGTTATTAATAGAGCTATCTACATATAACACACGAATTTAATAAATAAAGACTAAGAATTGTGATTATCTACGAGGGAGCATTCAACAAGAACTGGAATTTGTTTCGAGTGGATGTAGTTCACGTCATCAACATTAGGGGAATGTTTCTTTCATGTCACGTTTTATACGAGGAATCCAAAAGTCGCATGGTGAGAGATTGGTTGAGTAGGGTGGATGTGGGACAACCGTCAGTTTGTTCTGCGCCAAAAACCTTTAGAAAACAATATGAGTAGGCTCCTCGTGATGAACGATTCAATCGCCGCTGCTTTACTCCAAGACCAACCACGACGACGATTTTCATTGATTCTGTTGTGAAATTTTTCAAGATTTTTATCACCTCAGCTTGTTGAAGGTTGATCAAATATTGCTTGGCTTTTAAGCAAAATTTCACATCATTCAAACGCGAATACCATTATTATATTTGTATTTTCTCTAAAGCTACTTTCTTAAAAGCTTCTCGAATCACTAAAACGGTTTCAGTAACCGTTCTCCCTTAAAGAAAACAAAACTTCACACATATTCTTTGTACTTTATTATCAACCATCACCAAAATCGTCAAACTTGTTTGCAGACACTTGAAAAAGGCCACAAACCAATCAAGCCAGAATGGGGGAATGAAAATATCAGTAATAGATACAAGTCACAATTGTTTTGTTATTTTTTATCGGTTAAAATTTTAAAAGTTTTAAATTGCAGCTGATATGTGCGTCCTTTTCATAATTTTAATGATTTTTTTATGACTATTTCCCACATCTCTTATTATCCAATGAAAAGCCATGCTTTTTCAAAATTCAACCAATCGTGTGTTTTTGTAGTGGCAAAAAATCGAAATTTTCCTTTGGGATTTTGTCAGTTTTTTTTGCCACTTGCATCCACTGCAACCACCAAATATGTTGCTTTAATCAATGTGGTATTTAAGAAACGTCATTCAAACTGTCATTGCGCATCAGTATAAATGTCAAAATGAACCGATATTTGGGAAATAGTCCACAAAATGTATTACGGGCTCATGATTTTGCTCGGCAAATGTTTTACTCACGATTTGTTGTTTTTTTTTGGCAATGCTCCTCGACAAACTTACTTTGACAAATTCCCTCGCCTTCGGCTCGGGAATTTGATCAAGTTAGTTTGTCTTGTGACATTGCCAAAACAAAATACTTTCGTAAAACATTTTTACCGGCAAAAGCATTTGCCCTTAATACATTATTACTGATAAATATTTCACTTATTTCTAATTTAGATATAATATTTTTGGAAATCTGTTTCTACTACTTATTTTATTTATTGTATGTTTATGCAATTGTTCAATTTTAAAGTTTAACATTTTTGCAAAAAAATTAGTTGTGTTACACTGTTGATATTTGAAAAAAAACATAACCTTAAATTGGTTTTACAATCAAAAAGGTACGAATTAAACCTGACAATGCGTTCAAAAAATCATGGTTTGCTATTGGAACACATACAAATCTCACACAAGAAAAGTAGTCCTAGATGTTTTTGCTAATGCGTCTAATGGCAGCCAGATGTTGATTATTATTTATTATGTATTATGGCTAGTTTAACCTTTGTTATTATTGCCTATATCAACTTTTTCGCTTTCACCAACATTTGAAGTTAAATATTCAATATTGACATTTGGTAAGTCTTTATGCGTATGCGAGTTTCCAGTAAGTACCTACTGTTACTACTGATACTAAAAATAATTGTGCACACCCTACAGAACATTTCAAGAACTAATTTCGACGTTATCGACTGATATAAAGTGTCTAGAGCCTGTAGCACCTATATTTAGATATAAAAACATATCAGAATAATATGTTTTCTACTTGCTACTTAGCAGTAGCTTCATTATTTATTTGTGAATATACATTAGGTACTACTAATATCTATACCTATTTGGAAATGTATAAAATTTGTCGAAATTATAATTATTATTAAACTGCTGTATGTATGAACCGCAAAAGAATATTAGTTACGCTAGGTATATTTTTGTATACAGGGTGTCCGGAAAATACATGTGCAACGGAAGACCACAAGTTCCTTGGCCTAAAATATGATGATTTAACTCAGCTTACCTATATACAAAGTTGCTTAGTTTAGCCGCTAGAGGTCTTCAAAAATGATTAGCTTTTTTAAATTTTTTCAAATAAGTCGAAAAATCTTTGATAGATTTTATTCATTTTTTTGGCCAGTTTTGTATCAGTAAACTACAGCATTTTGTGAAATAAACCCTAATTTCTAAAATTACAGGGTGTTTAAAAACTTTGTCACAATACATTTTCCATACATATTTTTTTAAATCTAAATCTTTACAAGCCTAGTGTTAAGTTACAATTACTGATTCAGACTTGTAGAGGTTGAGAATATATTTTTTGTGGCTAAACCGTTTATCTAACAAACAAGGAAATAGCTTCTAAATTAAAGTAACTATTCAGAAAAAAATTGGGGGTTATATCAATTTAAAAAAGTTAATAATTTTTAAAGCCCTCTAGCGGCTAAACTAAGCAATTTTGTATATAGGTAAGGTGAGTTAAATAATCATATTTTGGGCCAAGGAACTTGTGGTCTTCCGTTGTACACGCATTTTCCGGACACCCTGTATGTAAGGAACAAATATATTTTTTACTAATTATTCAAGCTAATTATTTGTTGCTGCTAAAATTTCTGAAGCTTCTATTTAGCATTCTTCTTGAAAACCATACTCTAACGATGAATCTCAACTATAAAGATCATTAAGTAGATACGCAAAATTTGCACAATGAATTGCTAATTAACATAAGCTAAAGTTGTTTGTAGCATGTATAACTAAACTAATTTGTATATTAGCAAGTCTCAGGTAAATTAATGAATAAGCGAATTGTGTTGTGCCGACATGCACTGTTTAGCTGGCAGCATTACATTTTGTACTTGCAAAGACAGTAATTAGATCAACAACGTAATTGCTAGATTGCCACATTTAACCAATTGTTTCAGCACCATAGCGAGTCTGATCTGCTTGAACTTTCAAAACATTAATTGCCGGCTATTTTAGTCAAATTGAGATCAAATAATATTGCAATGCTATTGAATGTTTTGAAAGCTTGATTACCAAAGTGTATACCTATAAATAAATAGTTTAGAATAAGAAATCTTGAATGTTACAAAATTTTGCTCAATATTGTTACCATTATGAGTCGTTCTGTGCCAGAAACAGGTGTACAGGTTTAAGTAATTACATTTATGACAAGCTAACAAAACCTCAATTGTAGAATGCATAATTCACATATTTAAATTGTTTGTAATTATCTATATGATTGTGTAATTTGAATTTAGTAAAGACGACGCGACGTGGCGTTTTGATTTATTTTTTTTTAATTGTTCTTTATTCAGCGCAATAACTTATTATTATCATTCAACCGATTCCATTAGTTGTATTAAATTAATTTCCTGCTCACATTGTTGCTTATGTAAACTCACGTTCCAATGAATTAGCAAATTAATGGCAATTGCTGGATAAGCCGAATTTTTAATAAGAAAATCCAATTTTTAATGAGTAAAACATAACATCCGTTTTGCGAGATGTAATTTCGTGCATGCAAAATTGCTTCCTTTATGTTTTTAGATTTAGATGTATTTAATATTTTTCAAAATGACATTGTGTACATCTGAAATTAAAATCTAAAATTTTATATTTTTTAGGGCAATTTAAAAACAAATATGTAGTACCGATTTTTGTATACATATTTGATATTAATTTATTCTTAAAAGCAGTTGAAGTTGAATTTTCAATTTTTTTATAGGAGGCCTTCTGTAGATATTGGGCACTGAAACATTTCTGCATGTGCAAAACTCTGATGATTTATAGGTATCTAAAATTGCTTCGTTTACTCTCTAAGATAAATTAGTTAAAACACATTTTGAAGAATGGATATCGAACGTACCTAGGTATAGAATTTAGGTCGTTTTGAAAATTTTCAAATGTTTGTTGAAGTAGTTTAAACACTATTTTTCGATGAAAAACTACCTAGTGGCGAAGTTGTCTATCTATTTCTACTTGTATATGATGTTAAAAATAATCAATTAGTGTATATAAAAATTATGAAACACTGAAACAGAATCTTTTTAAACCTGCCAAGAAGTTTGTGCAAAGTTATGAAACATCTGCAAGTTTGAAACATTGTTGTCGAGGTACCCTGTGCCTTTTTGTAATTATTCAAAACTATTCCGTATAAGAGAAGCTTCCAAAAACAGAAAAACCCGGAACGGAGTAGGTATGACATTTTAATAAATGAAGTGTATAAGTGTAGACTTTTTACCAAACATGAAGAGGCGTTAGAAATACAAATTGTAAATCGTTGTTGCATTTATCATCTTTCAGCAGTCGCATAATAAATATGATTTAAGTAAATGGCATGCCATTACAGTGATTTGTGGCAACGCTAAACGTTTCAAGTACGTGTAAACCGTCCTTTAGATATCTGTCAAAGGACACGTGTATCGAGATCACCGTTCTATCAGAAATCTAGAACACAGGAAGCAAACAAATGGAAAAGCAATATTAAAACACGAAAGTTTTTAAGGTAAAACAACTATTAAACAAGTAATCAAATAGAAACGAGATATACAACGCGATATTAGGCACGAAACATAATGTAAACAGCTATAAGCGGGAAACGAGTAGCTGGAATAACGAACCGCATTATAAACAGTTGAATTGGATGGCACGTAATGACAGTTTTTGTATAAGTGGACGCCATTTTGAGTGACTAAGGACGCCATTTCGCTGACTGCTCGCTTATTACCCCTTGACACGCAATTCTGTACTTATTAATTTACTATTCCAGCGCCGGCTTTATTTTAATGTCCCTCACAACGACTCGTTTGCTCTCGTTAAAGCCGGTTAAAGCGAGCGGAAATAAATTGACGTGAAAGACAAAACAGAAATGCCCCGCGTTAAGTATAGATTATGGACAACTATATTTTGATGCGAAGCATTATTGCTCTGTCATTTATTTTATTGAGTCGATTTGTTTAATATACTTGAATTCATATTTAAGTGCCTCCGATAAAATCGACATATTACAATTTAATGTACGGAGCGGCCATAGCCCACCAAATTGCTTTCACGAAAAACGTGTTCATTAAAAAGCGTTCGAACGGCGACGCTTTCCTACGGCTGCGTGCTTAATGAAATTAATTTCCCAAGAAATTAGAATAAATTTTTCTTTTTTCGGCCTTTCTATCCCAAGGAATTCGAGCCCATTTTATGGAAGGGTATTGGATCCATGGAGGGTGCATTGCCAATATTTGACATTTTTCCTTTATCCAAAAATCTACTCTATCAAATTATGCTACTTTTTGCTGCTGTAAGATATGAGTGACATTGATATTATTGATTGCTGATCTCGAAAACAATTTTTTCTACGATCGTATCAAAAGGACAACTTTTTGCACAGTTTCTATTGTTAAAAGTGACGTTTGTAGCACTCTTAATATTAGAGCCCGAATTCGGTTTTTTAGCACGTTGCCATTGGTGGCGTGTTTCAGTACTATATTAAAACACGCTTGGCCGTAAATTTGAATGTCAACATAACCTAAAATGTCTAACACAATGTGATGGAAAAAGTGTCACCGAACTAAGTTTTTATATTTCAGTTACGATCGTAGAAAAAATAGCGTATGATACACATGTATAAGTGCCATTAAAGCACTAGCGACGTTAAAAGCACTCCGCTTTGCGTCGTGCTCTTAAACTCGTCGCACGTGCTTTAAAGGCGTACTTATACACTAGTATCATAATATACTATTTTAAAGCCATTATCTGAAGTTTTTTCAATTTACACAGTTATCCTTGTAACCTTTCTTATATCTTCACTTGTTTTTTTCTTCAATTTCTGACTCCAAGAGGTGGAAGATATTCGAATATTGTCGTACACCACTTGTTTCTCGACCTGTTTCTCCTGCTAGTTTCTATGGGGCTCTATTCTGTGATTTTTTATCTCGAGGGATTCTAATAATATGACCTATTTTAAACGCTGTGCTTTCTTCCTTTTTGATATCTTTATCTATTCCGTGGTCTTATTTTTCTTCTTTCTTTTTTAGGGCAATCGTTAGTACAGATTTATTTGTTTGTGGCGTTAAAATTGTATTCTTTTACTTCTAGTCCATTTCCAGTATGTTCAGAGAGATTATGATTAAATGTGCGAGCTTTGAGAGCAGTGGTGTATATAAGAAGGGGTCCAGGGTGGGCCGGACCCTCCCTGAAACTTTTGAAATTGGAAATAATATGTCTTACCGTGACATCTAATGGTATAAGGGTTTTGATTATATATATGTTACAGGAAATGTATGAAATCTAGACATTGTATACAATTCCTAGGAAATGTATATAATACCGAGCCAATTTAAGAAATGTGTAAAATAATTTGTCAAAGGTTCTTTAATACATACATTTCATAGGAAATGTATTTATTTTCTAGGCGTTGCATGCAATTCCTAAATGGTACTGTATGAAAATCAACATTATACTGAACTGAGAATCACATTAATTTTTTTATAAATACTCTCAATGCCATAATCAGGTCACATATAAAAAGTAAAATCTTCATAAAACTTAGTTATTAACATTTAAACTTAAAAACTTAAGAACTTATTAATTTTTTTGGCCAAGCTAGCACAAAGATAAAACTAAGAATAAGCACATAATCAGGTCACAATAAAAAAAATAAAAATCTTCCTAAGATTGTGATTATTAATTTTATTTCAAACTTAATAACCTAACCTAACCTAACCTACCGACATGACATCCCGAATTTAACACATTTCCGATTCCAGTTTAGGAATGTATGTGTATAATAAAATTGATTTCAAACATTTCCTGACGATTTTAGGCATTATATACATTTCCTAGGAATTCTATATAATGACGGATTACTTACATTTCCGGTAACATATATATATATATATAATATGACAAATCTATATATGTATATCGTACCGTTCTAATTAATTTTTCCAGATGGTTGAATATTTTTCACCTTTGAATTTTGAATTTTAAACATGTTGTCAAGAAAACCTACCTACTTTTCATATTCTATATTTTTGCAAGTGGATATTATAGCAGAAATTTCGCCTGCGGCGCATTTCAAAAATAGAGGTCTGTTACAAATAGTTGCCCCCCCTTCCCCAATCTAAATAAATCGAAATATACGCCACTATTCGTGGGTAGTATATTCAGCTATTCTAATATATTTAACATTTATTCAGAAATCTAGATGAACCTTTTCCAGGATATGAATGACATTGATTGCGGAGGCTTTCACGGCCATTGTCATTATGTAAAAAACGACTTCCGGGCTTGGACCGTGTCATTATTGAGGTCGAAGAACTTACGTTTCGTCCACTTTCGTAAGGAGTTTCATCAGGAGAAAAGCAAAAGAGCACGGTAACTTAATGTAAAGAAATTTCTTTCGAAAGTTTGCGAAACGTTGAGTTCTTCGACCTCAATAATGACACGGTACAATCCTGCAAGTCGTTTGTTACGTATGAATGACATTGTTATTGGTGATTGCTGATCTTGAAAAAATATATACTTATATACCGTTTAGTTAGAGATACTTTTCTTTAATTTGCACAGTCATCTTTATAACCTTTCTTTTAGTTTAGTAGATGGTATTATGATTCCGTCATTTCAATCTTTAAGCATCTCCTCTTCCCATCGTTCGAGTATAAGATTGTGAATCCCTTTATACACATTGTGACCTCCAACTTTCAGTAGTTGAACTGATGTATCGGGTGATCGAATAAATTTCACTTCTAGTGTGCTGTGATACCTAGTATACATTTGGCAGCACTGAAGTGGATTGTCAGCCTATGTCAAATTTGAGATTTTCAGGTTAAGTTTTGCGTTAGTCTGTGTCAAATAACAAACAAAACCTAACCTACTAAGCTCGAATTTGACATAGACTGACAATCCACTTTAGTGCTGCCAAATGTATACCACAAATCACAGCACACTGGAGATGAAATTTATTCGATCACCCGGTATTATGCTATCATTTCCCCAAGCCTTGTTATTTTGTGTGCTTCATGTACTTCCTAAAAATGTTAGTTTAGACATTTTTTCCTTCTTCTCTCCATTACTTTTTCTATCAGATTTTCGTTTGATGATTTTCCGCGTTGGTTCTTATTGTTGCTCTTTCTTTTTATACATTATTTTCGTTGATTTGTTCTTCATTCATCTTGTTTGCACATTTAGTTTCTACTTTATTTGTTTAATTTTATTGCGAAAATGTCCCATCCTACTTCTTCTATTGTATTTGTTATTGCTTATTTGGTCACCCAGGTTGGTTGCTGTATTCCTCTTCTCCTCATATCACCAGATCAAAGATAATATATGTATATTATCTTTGACCAGATGTACGTGTTCATCCATTTTCGTTAAGGGGGTTTTGCTTATCGGTTGGCCCTTCTGGTTGCTTATATCCAATGATTTTCTCAGCTGCTTCTATAATATTTCTTTTTATTTGATTCCATCATGTTTCTACTTCTGTTGAATTATTTTTACTTCTTCTTACAATAAAGGAAGTACCATTGGATTCAACCCAAAAATTCGAAATTGAGTTTTCAACTAGTGATGGGCTTATTCGAATAAAAAATAACTGGTTATCCGGTTATTGAAATAACCTGTGTAACTCGGTTTTCGTTCCAAGTATTCGGATGAAAAATAACCTCATCCTGATACGTAGGTACTACGTGCCGCGTCTCTGCGACCTATGAGTGATCGAAATTCTGTAAATAATGCGGCATTCATAACTCATACAACATTTTCTACGTATGTACTTGATTGACCCAAGTGAGGCCGCGGCTGCTTGTTGATGTTATTAAGACATTTGATACTCTCAGTCGACGAGTTAAATTTATGGGGCCGTTCCTATTAAAGATAACGTTCTGCTGAGTATGAGATTTGCCGAAGGTTGGTATTAATTTATAACGGCCTAAATTTTTGCTTCGAAACGCGGTTAATTATGCCTAATAAGGGATAAACAGAAAGCGAAATAAGATTTTCCAATATCATAAAAGATTTATATTTAATTTTTAATAACGGAGCAGTCGGGACAAGAAGTGGATTTCGATGTTGAAAATTTTAAGTGTGCGTCCTTAGAACCGCGGAAGGCTGAACGTAGATAAATGATGGATTCTAAAATATACCGGTATGATGGGCAAGCGAAAAGGGAAGGGTGACTGCTAGAGAATTTTAGAAACTAAAAATAGATTCAATAAATACTTTGTATTCGCATATTTATAATTTCTTTATGATTACTATTGATATAGCTATTCTCAATGGATTAAACTCCTTAGAAATCAAATAAAAATCATTTATACAATTATTATAATTAACGATTAACTGAGTTCCTCTGCTACCTGCAAGGTGCCCATCACTATTTTCAACAGATGTTCACGTTTTAGAGTCCCCTGAACCCCAAAAACATGTTTTTGTTCATTGCTTGTCTGCCAGTCTGTGTATATGTCGGTGTGTCTGTGTGTGAATATCTCAAAAACGAAAAGAGGTATGGCATTGAAACTTCATATATAAGTTTTGTGTACTATCTCGATGCGACAACAAGCTTTTGAAGAAGATCCTACTATTAGGATTTTTAATTTTTTTTCGATTTTTTCAATAACGGCTCTAACAATTTTTTAAACCTTATATTTTTTATTACATTTTTAATGTGTATTGATGTGAGATAGGTGATTTTCCAGTTGAATACCTCTAAAATGGGTTTCTTTTGTTTTTTTCTATTAACTCCTATTTGAAATAGAACACCGGTATATTAGAATTTGTAATTTTTGACATCCTTAAAAATTAAAAATCAAATTTTTGACTAATTATAAGATGTAAAAGGAAGTTGTGTGCTTGTATCACACCAAATTTTTCATTCTCGTTTTGCATATTTCATTAAGCATAGTGTGGTGGGCCACAGTGAGACAAACATCGAATAAAAACGCTATCAAAATTAAGTTTTTTAACTTTATTTCAATTTTATTGCTGGTGCCTGTAGTACTGTACACTTTATTGGAAATTTATATGTACTATATTTAATCGTAATTGCAATAATGTGCAAAATACGAATTTCCAATGCAAACTTGATTTTGTCAAAACTGGAAATATTCAGGAAACATTTATCAGTAGTTGTATAGTACACAAATAAAATGTATTTAACGAATATTGGGTGAACAATAATTTATTGGAAATTTTATAACAGACGTCTCTTAGTAACTGACGAATATCTTCCGTAGATTTATAACACAAACTGTCTTCTTTTACTTTGGAAAATATCCGCTGAGAGTCATATTTTGGTTTTATTTGCAGTAATTGATCAGTTAAATTTCCTTTTTTCTTCCTTACATATCCTGCTAACGTTTAAAATTTCACACCATTTCGTTCAGCAGCTTCACGCAATGATTTTCTTGGACGACATATTCAACAGCATTTTTCATCTGATTTTCAGTGAATTACTTTTCGTTTGTCTTCCGCGTTCTTCCTCTAGACATAATAAATTTCTACAACTGAAATCGATAATATTAACTTTCAGAAATAAGTTTTAAATCAGTCAGTCTTACCGTCACATAGGTACTTATGAGCGATAATGAGACATGTATCATTCTGGTCTATATCCACGTGTCTCATGGTGACCCGATCATAATTCGAAATAAAATATTTGATTCTTGCTCTATCTGTGAAAATTGATATAACCTAGTTTTTAGTAATATTGTGGATGGATTTAAGAAACCATATCTATAAAAGGGAATACTGAAACCTATTATTTAACATCATATTCATAATAAAGAAAAAATGCTACTTACTTGTAAATAACAATATTTTAATAAAAATAACTTAACACACACATACACTGCAAGTTTGTAACTCTGCTGACGATATTGTAGGAATTATATTCTAAGTTACTCAAAAACACAACCGTGAAAGAGTGCAAAATTTGAATTTAGGCATGTTATTTCATTGTGTCTCATGCCTCATTGTGGCCCCCCTTCCCCTATTCTATCTACTAGTACCAGGATATGTTTGGTTTCCTATTATAGCCGCTGGATGGATCCATGCCACTTTGTGGTGTTTTAGATGTTAATATTTTTGTAATGTTATCTACCAAAGAGCTTCACGAAAAACGTGTTCATTAAAAAGCGTTCGAACTGCGACGCTTTCCTACGGCTGCGTGCTTAACGAAATTAATTTCGCAAGAAATTAGAATCAAGGTAATTACATTTGTTTAAAACAAACGAGGCCGGCAATTGAATGAGCCAGATTGTAATTTACGAAATTGAACAGTGTGCCGCTCGCGAATGCCCTGCGGAGGGGTAATTCACCGTTTCAAAGCTATGCCGTTTCGCCGCTTTCGGCTTGCGAGAAGCTGTCATTTTCACTTACTTTACCGCTCGTGGTTTCACCATAACTGCTATATATCTCAATATGATGCATCTCATGCTGTAGTTTGCAGTTGAGCCTGCCGGTTCGCGGCGTTAGCGGAGATACTCGCGTCTTTAGCGTTAATTAATGCAAATGAAGGCGTCTCGCTTAAAAATTGTAATAAAACCATCGCCGCTTTTGTTTTAATTTAATCCTGTCCGGACTTGTAAATTACTGCGACCGCATTTGAGCGACACGAAACAAATTTTAACACGCCATTTGAATGTAAAATTTGCAATGTCGGAAATAAATTTCGCATTGGGACGTTTGATGACTTTATATGTTCTTCTTTATCATATACAGACAGTCCATTTTCTCAGTAAAACTATTTGGCCTTATTGGGGCCCGTGGAGAGAGCGAAATACTGGTGTATCATTTAAAAAAAGATTAACTTATGTATTTAATTTTAGTGCTAGATATGTAATACAAGATAATAGTAAGAAAAAGAGACAATGATCTAATAATATTCAAACCAGAAATATGAAATATTTATCCAGCCCAATTTACTTATATAATAATGAATAACACAACGTCAACGTTAAGAGAAAAACTAGGATACAGAGTACAAACAATGGAAATTAGTATTATGCGCTATACGAACGATGCAGTAGTAACAGATAATGAAGAGACCTCCAGTTACACCAGTTTACTCTCCCAACAAAACAACTTAATATGAAAATGTCTGCTACCAAAACGATATCTATGGTTATCAAAGACACCCATAAGCTACAAACTGGGACTCTCTAGGGCCGTGATCGAACAGGTCATAGAATGGGTAGGTACTTACTAGCCGGGGATGCCTACACAAAGAGGCAAAGAAACAAATAAGTAGTAAATGCCACGGAAATAGTAGAGTACTTGGGATGAAGTATATGGAGTAATAAGTATATACCAGAATTTATAAAGTAGTTGTGAGACATGAAAAAAAGATTAGTAGAAACAAGAATATTAAGATCGATGTTGGAAATAGAGAAAGAAATGAAAATGTTGGAAAAAATTTGGTGAACCAGATTTAACAAAATAAATAAAATGGAATGAACACGAGGACCACATGTTTGATGGAAGACTAACAAACATTTGTAAAGATGGATGACCCAGATAGATAGACTTTTTGGACGACCACCCGAAAGGTGAACTCAAAGCTGGTTTTTCTCAATCCCATATGTAGACAAACGGATGTTATTACTTAGCGCAAAGCAAAGAAAAATAAGATCTCATCATTTTGTTGGAGAACGAAGATTAAATATTGCAGAAAATGAAAAGGATGAATGGATTGTACATAAAAGCAAAATTTTTTGATAATTTAGTGATAGTTTCTGATACCTTTTTTGCATGCAAAGCACTGAATGATAATACATTTCCAAAGTGCGCAATAACGTGAAATGGAGAAAGCTTGTTGCTGTTCACAGATATGCTTAGAAATACTGCCGAAACAAACATAAGTACTAGAACTACAAAAATGCAAACTATGTCGAAAAAACTATTTCAAATCTTTGTTCGAAGTTTATCATAATTGTTGATTCAAAAGAAAGAAAATAGAGAACCATAATAGCAATTTTTTTATGTCTCTGCAGACAATCCTGGCATGAAATATCCTAAACACAGTTTTTTTAACAATGAAGAATAAATAACTTAAAAATTATCATTAAAAAATAACAATTATTTTTTGTCGCAGAAGGGAATATTCTTTATTTTACACCATGACGATGTTTAGAGAGTTCATTAAAAAAATGACAGTTATCAAGCCAGGATAAGTGTGACAACACCTACCTAAATTTTTTATTTTTGAAATGGGTAACATGAATTTGTATTTTTTATTTGCCACAACTCTAACCGTCATCGTGTATATTTTTGCAGTAATTTTTTTTCAATAATTTAAAATTACAGTAACTGCTATTGTAACTTAAAAATTTGAATAGGATGACATAAGAAAGACAAGATGAGACAGCGTAGGCTCCTTATCGGCACTTCAGCAGACCAGGGTTAGCAAATAGTGACTTTTGCCATACTCCTTAAGATAGATTCAGTCTTCATAATCTGTCGAACAGGTGGTTTCAGTGTGGTATGACCGTTATTATATTCTGTTATACACCTGATCGCCATATTATTAACGACTTTGGCTAAAGACTATTTCCAAAGGAGACGGGAACTAATTATCGCAAAGCTTAGACAGAGGAAGGTTTAAAATTGAGTCGCCCATTTTCCAAGATCATTAGTGGGGATCGCAGAGAGCGCCGATTATGTGAAATTTTAGATTTAAATGTGCAAACCGACATACATTTTTATTTTCAAAATTTTTCAAGGTAAAAGCAGTTAAATAGTGTTGACATCTAGTTGTATTTCGACAATTAAATTGTCTTCTTCAGTTGTATACATAAAATTTTTTTAACATCTGTAATAAAATAAACAATACAAGTAAAACATGTTAAAATTGTATAATTATAGGTTAAATGACCAAATTAACTAATCTCATTGTTTCAGTTACCTGTTAAAATGTAGTCGTGAGTTTAAAGTGATTTTGAAATATTTTTCTGTAAGTTGTTTTCCATTCATAATTTAAAATTGACTGAAAGGATAGCATTATTTATTTTGTACTGCAATCGTATTGGACTTTTTTGGTTTACATTAATTGCTGTAATTTAAATTAATATTTTAGATTATACTTAAAAAGCTAAAACTGAACAAATTAAACTTACTTTTAGAAATGATAGAATAAATAGTTATTGGTTTTAAAAAGCAATTTCTTATTTGACATCTTGGTTTTTTGTAATGATCTGCAATATAAAATATTATTTTAGATTCAAGCTTAAAGTGCCACAGCTGAATGATTAAACTTACTTTTATTTTTGTGAGATGAAATGATAGCTTTATTTTTTAAAAGTATTATCATATTTGATATTAAGAAAATCTGCAATATAAAATAGTATTTTTTAGATTCAGATATTATGAAGCCAAATTTGAAAAATCCAAAACTTACTTTTATTAGGTAGTTTTTACAGTGATTTTATTGTAGTTCGTCCATTAAAGCTCTTCTAAACATTAGAAAAATAATCCATCTTACCGGGGCTCGCCATTGATGCCTCCATTTTTGAAGATCTGTTACTTGAAATTTTATTTGGCTGTTTTTATAAGTAAAATGCTATTTGTCCTGTAATTTAGAGATTGGAAGTGTTATGAATAATTAGAAACAAGTTAAATACCTATACATTTTGCGGTTTGTGTTTCTGCTGTTGAAGTTCTAATAGTTATTAAAACTGTTGTTTTATTCAATTTTGTGGATCTTTGTTTTGCAGTTTACCAGCCATGACAGATGAATGTTAAGAGGAAGCTATTAAGCGCATGCATATAATTAATTATCACTAGTTCAAATTCTCAAGAAAACCAATATAGCAAAAATCAAGTTACATAAAAATATTTCAAGAACTCTAATCACTTTAAGCTTACGACTACATTTTAACAGGCAAATAAAAACAATGAGATTAGTTAATTTGTTCTTTTAACCTATAATTATACAATTTTAACTTGTTTTACTTGTATTGTTTATTTTATTACAGATGTTAAAACATTTTTATGTATACAACTGAAGAAGACAATTTAATTGTCAAAATATATTGTTCAACTATACATTTCTATTATCTTCTGAAGTCAAGAAGATGTCAACACTATTTAGCTGATTTTACCTTGAAACATTTTGAAAATAATCTGGCCAGCTATTGTAAAATTTTTTATAATAAATTTTTATCTGTATCGATCGATAAATTAAACAAAAACACAGTTGTGTGTATCATCTTTTACTGGCAGTACGAATATAAATGAAAAACGTTTTTAATTTTTTGTATTAATATTTAACACAAAAAATAGCCCGATAGTTTTAGTCGTCTTCGAACTCAGGTGTTTATATCCATCTGTCGTGGCATATGCTTTTTTTTAATTTTCCGACCTTTCATATAACTTTAGGTTGGTGGCTATTATTAAGAAAAAAATAGTAAATCTGTATAAAATAGTAGAGGTCGAATGCAAATAACATGCTTTTAGTCGGACAAACGTCTTATTAAAGAAAGTAAATATATAATCTAACGATTTAGTGCTGAATTGCTATACCATGACAACAATTTGATATTATTAAAATAAATAACTGCAGTGCTTAAGGTTAGATTCTACTTTTAACTTTCACTTTTCAACTTCCTTAAATAAAAACAATAAACAATAGCATTTAACTATATTAGCTAAACCAACTGTAACTGAATAGTTCGCAAATTAGAAAATATAATACACAATATGTTTGGCGTTATAAGTGAAATACGTTTTGAAATTGCAGTTTAAGCATGTTTGACATATACGTGAACCAATTAAACTGACATTTTGTTAATAAAAGTTCTGTTAAATATTTCTACTAAAATCTTTTTTAACGTTTCAGGAATATGTAAAACAGCTTGTTGTAACTAACTAGTCTAATAATAGTAATAATTGATTTAGGTTAATATATAACTAATAATAACAGACATTCCTCTGTGTCTTTGAACACCAGTTGCATAAAAATATTGCTTAATCAATACCCAAGTAGTCACAATTATTTTGTAGTATAAGACAATGACATAAAAATAATTAGTGTAGATGAAGGCTTGATATGGTCAGTAAAATCATAAAAATCCCATCAAGAGAGCGTTTAATTGCAGGTAGTTAAGGAGGGGCCATTATTCTTGTAAATATTCTGTTATTTCTATTTTTATGTACGAGTTTAGCCAGCAACAACTGAGTGTCATTTAAGTACATAAGTGTGATAGTTTTGTTCTTGTTATAAAAAGTCGCAGACATATTGTATGTTCTCTTCTTAAGTAGCATAATTTTAATATGAACTCAGCAAATTTGCGGTTTCAAAACGACACTCAATTAAAGTTTTTTTGATCATATTGTATTCGAAAAGAGCAAGATTCTTAATGACAATATGATGAAATGCATCGCATTATAATGTAAGCTGTAACAATGGTGAAAATTATTCCTAATCTAATAGGATAATTAGCTCGTGAATACACGTTAGGTAATAAAGAAATTGTAAACCACAGATGTAACAATTTGCCTACAGAAAGTTACATAACTTTTAAATGTATTTTTTTATATCGAGGTTAACCATATTAGAGTATTTTAATATTACCAAGCTGTTTAACAACAATTTAAATTAAATGTTATCATCTGGAATTACTTAAATTAGTTTCTGAATATAAGGAATAAAGTAGATAATGAGCTATAGAAAAAAGAAAATGTTATATTAATATTCTTATGGCGAGCCACTAAACTTAAAAGTTAAAATGAGAGAAACAAACTCTCACAATTACATTTATTACCTACTGACGTCACTAGTTGCAGGTTTAGCTGTTTAAAAAATTGTTGAGAATTCGACTTTGTTATGAAAATTATTATTTGTACAACTAAATATTTGTTACGGCTTTACGTAAACAATAAAGTGTATATTCATAATTTTTACGACTTTAATGCAAGGACAGTCGTTTTGAAAAATAATAAAGTTAGCGATAGTAAAATAAAATTGTATTCGTCAGTTCACACAAACCCAAAAATTTCTGGAAATAAAAATTAGACCTACTTACGCCGAACACCTTGTAACATTTTCCAATTTACAGCTAATATACATTTTAGATTAGTCACAACATTAAATACACGAAGCGCCTAGAAATAAATAAATTTAAAAACAGGAAACACAGAGGCTACATCATTAGCCACACAGCTACCACATTCATTAGTGATTTGCACGGAAACTCCTTGTTAGAGCAAGCTCATAAAAATGTGGAACAAAACCTATTTAATGTGTTTGTAGCTTGTAATCGTCTGTTCGGTAAGTTAATTATAACTGTACTCTGATTCGAAAAATGATACGGCTACTGTATGCCATTTTATGTCCAGTAGTGATTATAAATAACACCGTATCGTTAATTGTTATATTGGCATGTCGAATAACAGAATTATACAGCTGAAGGTTTAGTACGAAATAACTTTAGTTGTGAAGCTAATTGTTTTTTTTAACAATTGCTCTTAAGGTTGATACAAAGCCTCAGAACTTGTTTTTCATAGTACGAGCGTTATATTAAGTACATATTATAATTCAGTTGGAAAGCTACGTTTTCTCTACATATTCATATTATCTTTTTGTCTTGCTATAGATTTATGTTATATTATATACAGTAGCAGTACTAACTTTTATTTATAGCAATTTCAAATTTGTCAGCATTCAGTAACCATTTTAGATTAAAGTAATAAAAAGTAGAATTCTGTGCAGAGCCGTAACTAGGTCAACTTTTATTGTAGGCAACCCAACACTTTTGCGCTCTTCAGTACAAAAACGATATATGTGACAAAAAAATGCTAACGAGACTATATGACTTCTACATTTATCTTCGGATAGGTACGTATTCGAAAATAAATCCAACATTTTTTATTCAAACATTTTAAAAATAAACAACTAAAAGTTAAAACAAGAAAATACAACACAAATAAAATGACAACTGAAAACGGATGGCCTCGCGAGTAAATGCTCGTCTCTCAAGCGGCCGGCCCGGGTTCGAATCCCGGCAGACTCTAGAAGGACTTTAAAAATCCTACGCTCCGCGGCTATCACGCTAACACCTGTGGTAGTCGTTAGCCCCTAAAACAAGGGAACTCTTCCTCACGTTCGACGAATAAGGCTAGCCACCTACCCGGCCTAAGGGCAAAGAGGGCTCCTGGAACCACTTTGTGGTTAAAATAGGGCACTGGCCTATAATACGAGGAAGAAGAAGAAGAAGAAGAAGATATTATTATGTAGCCAGCAGGACATTTTACAAATTTCTATATATAAACACATGGTTTACTCAAAATCGAAACGCCACTGCTTCATTTATAGCGCAACGATAAGATATGCATGTATCAGTGAACAAAGGTTCAAATGCGTAGTAACATATGAAGGTAGAACAAGGTTTTGTATATGCAGCCACACTGTCACACTGTTTTGTAAAAATCAATATATTTAAAACGTGAAGCTTTTTCTGTCGGCACATAGTATAAGCCTTGCATCAGGGCAATTTCGGCAATTCTTTTTTTATATAAAAGCTACCATCGTGTAGGGTCGCAGAAGTGTTTTAAATTGAACCAATTCTACCGGGAAAGTGATTGTAGTGAAAAATACCATAGTAGTGGAACAAGTAAGCTTTCATAATCGGTCTGTAGTGTTCTGCTGATTGTTGAAATGGACGGCTGTATCAGCGATGAGCCCAAATCAGTGAATGTATATGTAATATTAGTAGACCCGCTGCAATATAGTTGTTGCTGTATTACATTGTTTTAAAAATGGAAACATTTTTATAATAATTAGAATAAGGCCAACTATGCGGTGGGCTAACATGCTAACAGTTCTAATGTTTAGAATGATATAGGTGAAAATTATAAAATAAACACTGTTAAAATCTGGTAGACATATAAGGCAATGTAATGTATCAACCAGGTTGGGAGCAATTCGCATTATTATAATTAGCATTATTTGGACTAAAATCGTTAATATTACAAAGTCGTTTATTTGTAAAATTGGTCCCTTGTTTATTTGTTGTTATTAGTAGGAAAGAATTTTTTTCAGTGCCACTTTGGCGCCTCTTGCCGCTTGCTCGGCCTATACCTAGTTACGGCCTTGATTCTGTGTATCTTTATACTTTTGTATACGGAACGAAATTTACTCTATTAAACAAAAATTATTGTTCAAATACAGTTGCTGTCAGATAATTGGTTGAACTAAAGGCCTTGTCCATTACTTTAAGAACAGGATCATTTTTAGATTGTAAATTTAGTGCTAGAAATTGGTGCAGATCTAATATTCACTTCTAAAGTCCCAGTGGATTGAACAGTAGAAAGTAGAATTATAGAGCGACACATTTGGAAAATATGAATAACGCACCATCAAAACATTTATGAAAAGTTAGAAGATATGAAAAACATTAATTTACTTGACAAATATAACAGGTCTATCTGGCAGTCGAGATTTTTTCAGAACGAAATATAATGTAGAAAATGTTATCTTTTCTACAGAAATTGTTTGCTTGTCTGATGCACTATGAGAAATTGAAAAAGCGAAACCAACCTGAAAAGGCAGGCATTGAATTTTATGATTTGAGAATTTTGCTTGGCTGAAAGAGAAAAGAAAATTTATTTAACAAATTTGTTAATATTTTCTAAATACTACAATTGCTGTCATTAAAAGAGCTATTTTGATAACTAAGCTGTAATTACAATAGCTGGTGCTCTAATAAAAGAAGTGGTGTGATTTAGTTCAGTTTTTTATTGGGTTAAAAATTCATGCTAGGATGCATATATGGATAAACATTTACATGTATAACGTTTTGTATTTATTTCAGAAGTGAGGTTGAGGCTCGTTCAAAGTATTAGAAGTAGTAAGTAAGCAAATATATATCATTAAACCTTCTTTTTCTTAAATTATTAATTTTAAGTAATGAAACATATTTTGAAAAAAATCAATTCAATTCAAAGCATATATGTGATTATTCTTAAAATACTAATAACCTTTTAAAGTTAATTGCGCAAATAGAAATTACTTAAAAAAAACAAAGGTTGTTTAGTAAATCAATGTAAAAAACAATCTTAAGTATATATTAAAAATATTGAAATCTATAAAACAAACTTTTTTTCGATTTTAAGTTGGAAGCTAAAACCAATTCTTGCACACTTTTAAGCCTCAAGGTGGGTCCGTTGTGCTTCCTCGAAATCACAAGTGTATAAATAATTTGAGTACAGCTTTGTTAATCTACGTCATCGATCAGCCTCAAAGGAGAGCGACGTTAATAATTGTATCACAACATAGAAAGGTCACCCGAAAAGTTTCGCCTATCCACGGATCCGAACCGAGGTTTTGCTTATTGCAACTCTAACACACTACTCAGTGCGGTACCGAGGTCGTGTAAAATGTCACTTAAATTTTTATTTAAATTTACGATACTTTATTCATCATTATCTATGGCCTTTTTACCCTTCGGTGTCGAGAACCATTCATACCTGGCGGGAAGTGCAATGGGGGTAGTGAGTGGCACAAGACTTTTATTACGCTCCTTCGCATCCACCATACACTCAACAACTCTAAACCTAAATTACACTTAACTAATGAGTTCAAATCCACTGCAGCTCCGAGAAAATTCTCGGCTAGGGCTAGATTTGAACCCATGTCCACCTGGTTGCTAAGCAGACTGCTAACCTACTCATACTTTATTTAAACTTTTTCAATAAATTACGTAATATTGTTCTAACAATTGTACAACGCTATATTGTAATAAAAATTCAATTAGCAGCAACTATTAGCATCCCCTTAATATTTCAATGCATTTTTTATTTATTTTTAATATAATTGCCGATACAAAAAAGGATCATAAATTAATAACTCGAATGGCTTGCTAAATAATAAAAGTTAGACCTTGTAACTACTTCGTATTTGCGGTAGATACATATTTTACTAAGACATAAACTGTAACCATCAGCGATTTTAATATTGAACAATAAAATTTTATTTAGAACTATATAACTATATAGCTTTATAGACAGCTTTTCTGCTTGATTACGAATATTGCTATGGTACTATACCCGCAGCAGTTTTGTTTAGTTATGCCAGTTAAAACGTTACATAATTCATTGAAACTACGAAAAAAGAACAGGATTGATTATAATTTAATCGTTAATATTGCCTAATACAAAATAATAAAAAACAAGGATTATCGTATAATAATCATAATATGGATTTTTAAGTGAACATGCACAACTAATAAATGAAACGAGATGCGTTTAAGATGTTATACTCTAAAAAGTAATACTTACAGACTAGTATTGGTTTAATGCAAGATCATTTTATATTTAATTAACTTAAATATTCTAATGAATGATCATGTAACGTAAATCTATTATGATATGACCTTTTAAAGATGTGCAAATAGTATTAAGACATGTTAAATTTAGTATCGAATAGCAATAGTTATGATGGTGAAATCTTCTCAAAATCACATATAAATATGTGCAAGAGGCACATAATCAAACATAAAAGCAAATTGGAAAGATTATGATTGATACGGAGGTAGAACATGTGTATGTGGACTAAAATTGTGATTGTGAAGATTACGCAAAAAGTGCTTCGTTTGCACTGTCAAAATATGACAGTTATAAGCATGATAATTTAGAAATTAAGTTTGTACATATGAAAAATAATTGACAATTATGTAACTATGAGATAATTTAAACAGGTCCAATGCTCATGTTCATCTCATTTGATTTTAATTTTATATGTCTGATGAAGCAGAATTAATTGTCCGCGAAACGTAACGTTACTGTTCAAATTTGTAAATAAATTTTATTGATATTGTATTGACCAATACTGATTATTTTTTATGAAATACTAAAAAATAATAAGCTCAGTAATTTAACAAAGTCATTTATAGCTGATCTATCTCCCACTTTTAAGAATAAAAATGGCTATTTAATGTGCGTTGGGCATATCCATGTAATTTATATTTTATTATTACAAAATAATAATAATAATAATGCCCACTGCCAATAACAACATATTAACACATAATTGCAAATACAAACATGCATTGGTTTATTTCGATACTTCTATATGTTATCGTCATAATTTACTTCAACTACCTTAATTTCATTTCGAATGTTTCTGTATAGATCCTTGCGTTGTTTTGCAACAGTTACTATAGAGACAGTTAATTCTATAAGGCACGTTTGAATCAATTTAATGATCTAAAAAAACGCTAGAGCACAAAAGCGCGCTAGAAGTTACTTTAGATTATATTGTGCTCTGAATGTTATATTCTCAAATAGTTCAAAATCCTAATAGACCGATTCTCTATATGGGCCTAAGCTTTTCTTGCCTTGCGCAGAAGAACATGGTATACTATAACTAAGTTTGCGTAGCTATAATTTAATATGATTTCGGAGGTGTTCACGGTCATTATCATTCAGTAACAAACGACTTCCGGGATTGAACCGTGTCATTATTGAGGTCGAAAAACTCAACGTTTCACCCACTTTCGTAAGGGGATTCATCAGGAGGACAGGCAAAAGAACACGGTAACTCAATGTAAAAACCACGCCAGAGGCGAAACTCTTTTGCAAGGAAAGGGATAGAAGAGTACGGTAAATCAACATGTACACCATGCCATAGGCAAAACTCTTCCAACGATCGGAAGGAGAAAGGGAAGAGTTTATAGGAAAGTGCCGGGGCTTAGAAATTGGCACTTTCCACATAGAATTAAGGGAAAACCTTCGTTCCGATTGAGATTATTAGGGTGTTTGTAAATCTCAATGGCTTCCTGAATCATTATGCTAAAGAAGAACGGGATTTGCAGATAATGGAAGTTTTATCAAAAAGAATTTTATGACCAGTATCGCGTTGGTGTTCGGCGATGGCTGATGATGAAAGGAGACCCGACTTGAGACAACGCGGTGTTCAGAGATGCGAGTTTTTACTGAACGTCCTGTTTCACCAATGTTAAGAGCATTACAAGAGGGACTCTGCAAACACAGTTCTTTGACCTCAATAATGACACGGTCCAATCCCCGAAGTCGTTTGTTACTTAATCTATAATTTCAATTTTGAACGGTTTGAAGATATAACTTTCTGAATGCAATAGTATATGAAAAATGCCTTTTTGCTGCAAATTGGTTCTGAGATAATTGTAATCTGTCTTCTTTAGTATCTAGGATATTATTCAGTTGTTTATTATAGTAGTATTATTTGAAATGCCTGCAATTATAAAAAATGCTATGAGAGGTACATGTGTACATAATGTTTTGGCCTTTATTTTGCATTAAAATTGGTCAGCGGAATTTTGAATGGCAAGCGAGATTTGATGCCGATGAAAAGAAAAATATATGCAAACAGCTATTAAAGAAACCGTTATATCACGGCCTCACAAGATAAAATCAATTTTGTTTTTATAATGTTATAAAGGGGTCAGTATCGCACAAAATCAAAACCGAAAAATGTGTCTAAACACTTAAACTATACGAGTTGCAAGACGAATAGTGTTTACCGACTTACCCTGTATACAGTTTCATGCGAGCAAGTCACAGATGCACGCTGCAAGTTCAGGTCGCGTCAAGACCACGTTGATCTTTACCTAAATTTACCATTAACATTGTCCTACGTTGCGTATGCCATCGGACACTATATATAATATAATAATATGCGTAATTTGATAAAATTCATAATTGTGCAATTGTTTGAAAGTGAGAATTTATATGTCAAGAATTACTGGTACTATTAAATACCAATTTGGCATACTTAATTATCGTTTCGATAGTTCCTTAACGGCCACAATCACGATTTTGGCATTTTGCGTAATTGATGGCAGCGCCAGCGAGTAATAAACATAACAGATTAACGTCAGGTCGAGTTTTCCTCAAGCGAATAAACGGCCGAGGCCAAAAGTTAAGAGAGCAACTGCAAACTTAGCATATCCCAAAAGCGCTATATAAAAAGCTCCATTTACATCGGCTCCAAAAGGCAAGCGCATAACTTCACTGAATTTTAATATAGCGTTCAGAATATTCAGCGAAGTGAATTACTTTACCGGCCGCCCGGAACTTTAACGGCGACCATCTTGTCTCAGGAGGCAGCTCCTTTTAAAAGTTCCGCTGCGAAAAGCTCCAGCATGGATTTAAAGTGACGCCATATTATATGTAATATGTATTGATCTAAGTTTAGAGCTTTTTTCGGCTTTTAAGTTATCCTCTTGGCTTTCTTTATCCCGATATGCGCCACGCACATTTTGCCTCTTGAAATATTCATGCAAATGGCATCTTTGATAATATCTCAATTTTGTCTTTTGTACCCTCGGAATTTTATTACAGCTCCGCTCAACTTTTTAATTAATGAGTGTAACGCTTAAGTTGGAAATTAGGTGTTTTCACAAGAAAAATATAGCTGTTCATTGGATGGAAATCCACGGAAGTAATTAAATTTAAGGTAGTTAATAAAATATTAGGACGATTTATAAAAATGCTAATACATAGTGTAGCTTTTGTTAACCCTATCAAAGTGCGACATAACAAAGATATGAATTAATTTATATGTATATATGTGTGTTTCTTTATAATATTTCTACAAAAAAGTATTTATGAGAGCAAGGAATATAAAGAGTATTAAAACAATATTAATTTCAAGAGCGTATAGTACTCCCAAAATAAAACAAACAGTTGCTACGAACATATGTGTGGAAATGTGTTATAGCCTAGAGAACGGTAATAGAAAAGCACATTGCTATGAGTAGATTACGTTCGTGAAGTAGCAAATTTCAACCTTTAGTTTTGCATGTCTCAAAATTTAGTACTACCCCCACCTGTTACAAACAACAGTACATTTGTATGCGAAAAAGTTTAAGCTGGTTATCGGCGCTTTAGAAATAGTTGACTAATAGAACATTCGATAACTGGTAGCAGATGATACAGCAGCGGGTTCTTATAGAAGCAGTAGAATATCCATGAAACCAGGAATAGAGACACAGTGTGACTCAGAGTCGTGTTGAAGTACGAATGTGAATCTTGACTACTGTATAAATTAATGTGTAAATAGATATTATTCATGGGTGATTTTAGTTCATAATTGTAAAAATGGCATACATAATTTTATTAAACTAATTTTTTGTTCATGTAGTTAAGGTAACAAGAGGTTGACGATAATACATACATACATACAAATATTAAATAAACATAACATTACTAATATTAGAGAAGCAACATGCAAATTATTCATATTAAAATTAAATTAAGACTATACCCTAATTTATTGTATTTCGCAAATTTTCGCCTGGAACACACCAATAGAATTCTATTATTAATTGTGCTAAATGCTCGGTGATAATATTATTGTCGGAAAAATAAATTACTTATCCTAGTTGTCCTCAGTAAGTGGACTTCGAGTTGAGAAGGGACCTGGTTATTTTTTGGGCCTCGGTGGGTCAGTGGCTTCTGCCGCTGCAACCAAGGTCACAGTCCGGGCGAGAATTCGATTCACGACCATGCGGTTCCGGTTCCACTTAGGGCATGATAGACTAAGTGACGCCCGCACCCCCTGATGTTCCAGGGAGGAAAAGCAATTTTTTCTACTGTCTTCTGTTTTCCTATCAAAGAACTTTATCTAGTTTTTAATTGCAACCGTGTAAAGAAACTTCAGTGCATATCTTAGAAATCACTAATCGACAGCGTAAAAATAATTTTTTAAATACTAATCTCTCTAACCTAAATTTTAAGATCTTTGGGAAGAGGCTATGCTTTGGGTATTAATATGTAGGTAATCAATAAGGAAAAATATGAAATGTAAAAACAACTTGGTGATTCATATGTTAAGAAACACTGACATAGTGCATTTTTTATAGTATATGTACGAATATAAATAATCATAAAGAGTTAAACAAATAAAATGAAAATAATAATACGTTACGAAAGTTAAAACTAAAAGCTAACTGATTTACTTTTAGCAGCGTTTCTGCTATTTTTCTGCAATTAAGGCTTCAAATAAAATTAAAACTGGTGCTATGAAAATGGCACATTCTGTTGATATTTTCAATAGAACTGTTATAATCGGGCAATCATTTAAATAATTTCTAAAAATATGAAAATGCTTTCAGATACGTTAAGCCCGAATAAAGTAATAGAATACAAGTAAATCGTAAATAAAAAAATCCGGTGCAAAAATATACTTATATCCAACAATAATTTATGGAAATTCCAATTTTTTTTCGTTTCTTATGAATCACGCACTCAATTTATTTTTAAGTACGAAAGTGTTAAAATCTATAATTTATGAACGTTAATGTTTTATTTCTCCACAAATCCAAAAGAGTTTAATCAATAATGAATAATAAATAAATTAAAAACTACGCCTTTGCCTAGAAATTGAATAATTTTTATTATTTTTTCGACGCGACGAAGGTAAGTAAAATTTAGAACTGAAGAGATTGAATTACGTATTATTTATTTCGTGCTCTTACTGTGTTTTTGCTAATATAATTTAAATGTATAATTGAATCTGTTGTATTATTAAGCAAAGTATACAGGTGTTGAAAAAAAGGTCGGATATTTCTCCACTTCTAGATCTCATCAATCCAAACAAAGAAGTCCTAATAAACATGTTTAAAGTTAAAAAAAAAACTGTTTTTTTATTGTACTTTAAAAAACACTTTGGGCGATTTTAATGAAATGTTTCTAGTTTGTTTATAACTTTATGAGGTATCTTTTGGACATATTACAGTTGATCCAGTACTTTCAGAGGCGTGCCCATGGGGGCATGTCGATTAGGTTAAAAAAAAAAACGCCCAATAGATTTTTTGAAATTTATTTTTTTTTAATATAGCAACTAAAAATGCAACTTTTTTGTCGCTTGAATTTTTCAAGAAAAAATAAAGCCCCTATTTTTGCACGCCTCTGAACATATTAAGACAAAAACGACAATGCTCCAATATCTCAAAAACTCATCAGCTGATTTTAGTGAAATTTTATTGATGTTATTAAGGATCATGTTTTGGGGTACTTAGATTTAAATTATTTATTCCAGGAGCGGCCAGTATTTTTTTTTTTGAAAAGATTAAACACCTTGTATCTCGGAAGTGAAGCGTTTCCAGATTCATGTTTATTAAGACTTTTTTGTTTGTATTGATGAGAAGTGGAAGTGGGTAAAATATCTGACCTTTTTTTCAACACCCTGTTTACGAGATGAATACCGGGTGGCAATGAGACTAGGGCCATGCTTATATCTTCTTTATTTATGAATGGGTTTGGATAAAATTTTATACCAAGATACTAGACATAATTTCTGATTGGCCGATAGATATAGTCAAAATGGCTGACTTCCGGTTTTTTAAATGGAACATCCTATATTTTATGTTTTTCTGAATCTACGAGTCAAATTACATATAATAGTCTTACCAAATTTCATTTTTTTTTAAAGAACCAAATTATTTTTTAATTTTGTATTTTTACCATAGAAGGCCTTGACTTGGAAAAATCTATTCTAATTGACTCTAGCAACTCTTAAGGTCAATAACAAACATTTAATAAAAAAATATAGTAGCTTTCTAAACTTGCCATTAGATAAAAAATTTAATTCCCAATCTAACGATATGCATCATGCACTACTTTATCTTTATCTGAAACTGAAAATTAATTAATTATTCTTTTAAGTATTTTTATGTAATAACTAATAATATATAAGCAAATTTGGCAACACTGTTGTATGTAATTTGAGTCGTAGATTCCGAAAAACATAAAACATATAGAGTGGTCTATTTAAAAAACCAAAGTTAGTCGGTTATTTTGATTTCATTTGTGTCTCAATCGAAAATTATGTCTAGTATGTTTGCATTAAATTTCATCCAATTTCATTCATAATAGAGATAGATGCATGGCCCTAGTTTCATTGCCACCCGGTATATAATAATAGTTTTTTTAATACACGTATAGAGGAAGCCATAAAAAGCTGAGCAATAGCGCAAGGAGAATATGAAATATAATAAAATATTGAATTTCTTTTAAATGTGTTTTAAAGATTTTCAAGAAATGTTATAACACCAATGGTTGGCTATTATGCATTTAGATCGTCCCTCTAGGTGCAATCTACAGTGTACGCAATTTTTAGTATTGAGTGCACTCCAAACGGAAAAAATCTAGGATCGGACTTGAAATTACCCACTAATTTAGAGCAGAAAATATAGTTTAGAGCCGTAGAAGCACTATAGATAAAGGTGAATTCGCTCTGCCGGCGCCGGTGCATTAGAAAGCAGCTTAAGCCCGTTGAGCTTGTTAGGTTATTTGCAGTCGTTGTTATTGTTGTAATGTTCTATACTCAGAACGCCTGCACACTGGGATGCACTTACTTATATTGGTGATGAATTAGGTAAAACGTATGTTATGTTGTGGTAAGAGAGTATACATTCACAAACTGATTATTTCATTATTATCTGTTGCTTTTTACCACCACTTAAATACAAATTTGAAACCTTTTTAGTTTCGGGGATGAAATGTACTAGAAGAGAAAATATTGTGCTGAACTAGAATAAAACAAAGAATTGCGGGAAAAGGGTATTGAAAAACGAAATTCAAATATAGGTTAGACATTTGCGAATACATATGTTATACAAACATAAAATCCATTGCGAATTGTTAGAATATCAAAGCTAGGCTATAGTGCAATCCATAAACTGAAAAGAGGTTAATTACATTTACAATATGCAAAACCTAAAAAGGCAAAAAGGGAACTCTTCCGTTGCTTTAAGATTCGTATATGCAAGAAGATTTTTTTTTCTATGGTAATATTAAAACACAATGCCATTATTTAAAAATAAAAATAGTACATATGATCACGATGTAATTTATTACTAATAGTCTTAGATGGAAACCCGTTCTAGTTCCATCTACATTTTAAACAGTTTTGGTCAGATTTAAGTGTCAGAATTTAAAGATTAGTAACATTTATTTAAGTACTAAACGCATTTACTGGTATTAAATGTTATAACAGTTTAAAAAGAAACTTCATATTTACCAAAATTATGAAGAGAATAACAAATTCTTGTGCGTTTCTGTGCGGCCTAGGACGTTTAGGCGCACATCTTTTGGCGCCCACCTTTAGGCGCGAACACTTTAGACGTAAACCGCTATTAGGCGCAGGTACGTGCGCGCAAGAAGTTTAGACGCATTAGGCTCCAGATGAGTGAATTTCACATTACCTAGCTGAAATTTAATATAAGTCATGTAACTAGACCTCTCTTCAAAATAACACCCTAACGATTTCGTTTAGTTAAAAATAATGTGTGATATATGAGCACTGTTTTAGTCAAACATCAGAGCAATCGTTTAATCACAAGTTTTTAAAGATCGGAGTGATCGGACTCTCCATTCAAAAGTTATAAATCTTTAGAGATTGATATTTTTCTGAGACCAGTTCTTTTTACCGCTGGGTGTAAATTTGATACGAACTAATACAACCGCACAGCTGCTCTTTAGGAAAGTTCAAGTTAATAACATTAATAATCTATAAATGTCAAAATATAATATTCAAAATTTCAGGTTTTACACGAAAATTGCAACACGTGCGAAATTCATCTCTTACACTCGTTAAAAACTGTCCGACTCAAAAAAACACTCACATTTTGCTTTAACATAAATAACTAGTTTCTAGTTATGTAACTATTTTCAGTTACGTAATAAACTAATAAAGTGTATGTCTATACCAGGCGGAAACGTGTTCACGTCGCGCCTAATTGTCCTTGCGCCCAAAGTTTCGGGGCCTAACGTACGCGCGCCTAATAGCGCCGCGTCTAAAGGCTTGGTGCCTTAAAGGTTATACCAAATTGTGCTAGTCCTAAACGTCCCTTTCCGTTCTTTAGACTTGTATGGTTAAGTAGAAATATTTGCAATTATTGTGTTGATACGAACATTTTGCAACCTAAATTTATGTCATTGAAATATAAAAATAGACAAAGAAGATTTATTGAATGCAGTTCCAGCTGGGATAGTCATTAACTCTCAAATAGTATAATAATATTATAAAAGATATGTTAGTTTAAATTTTAGCCATTTGTACAGGGTCCGTCAGAAAGGATGATGGTTCTATTTTCTATTTAGAAAATTGTTCTGTATTATGAATGTTATTTTAAAGAGTGGGTTTTGAAGATAAATATTAATATTCAATAGTTACCAAAATGGCCAAAATTGCAACAACGTGTTTTTTGTATTGAACAATTTATCAAAAATTAGTTCAAGCACTCAAGTGCAACGTTTGTATCGTAGAGAATTTAAACAATTTGAAACTAAATTAAAAAATGGCTGAAAAGAATCAGTATTCAATGGAAAATCAACTGGAAGTCTTAGATAAGCGTGTAATCCAGAAAATCCAGTAATGTCAAACTTCACCAGTCCTTTTTGACTGGCCCTGTATTACATATTGTGTATATCTAGATTCTCAATTATGATAATTTCATTTGTAGCAGATAAAATAGTATAAACCTTTCAAATACAACAAATTTAGCCGTAACGTAGTAATGAATTGTACAACGGTAAACCAAACCCCAGAACAATTAGGTAATAAGTCGTGTCCTAAGCTATTTAAGAGCATTTATTTTAGTAACATGGTGTTTTGAACTCAAACGTGCTGCATAATTTACGACCTTTCCTCGGCTTTCCAGAGGTGCTTGTCATTTTCACTGCTTCTTATACATGAAAAAACTCCCGAAAAGTGTATGAGAAATTATTAATAAACAGGAATTTTATTTTTTATTTTGTAGAAGTTCTGGAAATGATAGAATTACATTAATGAAGCGAAGAACATGATCTCAATTTCTAATAATAAAATAGCATAGAATAGAAAGTATTTTCAGCGTACTTTGAAAAAGCCTATAAATTTACCATTTATTTTCGTTACTTATGTACTTAATGTTTTAAGTAGTAATTTCCTAAAATGATTGTAACTGTGCGAGCAGAAAAATTAATAATTATCTGAGAATAGAAGCTAAAAACTTTTTCAAACGTCTTAAATTACGTTCAATATTTCTTGTCGTTAATTTTGCAAAACTGACATTTAACGTGTGTTTAACAGAATCACAACTAGCACAATCTATGAATAGACATGGGCATAAAAATACTAACAAATTTTAACACGTTCATAGAGAGATATAAGTGCATTCAATTCCTAAGCTTGTGAGTAATTTAGTTCGCATCTGTTAATTAATTATATAAATTTGTTTGCATAACGGCAGTGATCTCGTGCCGTTATGTCAAACTGTTGATTTAGTTTATTATATTGACTAAGGGGAGCAGATTGTGCGATTTTGCATCGGTTATGCAAACAAGCTGTTGAAAAAAGCCTGAATACAAGTTTAACAGTTGTTAGTAATTACACGTATTATCTCTCCTGCCACACAATAAACTCTTATACGTAAATTATCTGCCAATAAACTCTAAAATTGTTATGTGTGCAACCTCTAATTAGCTTTAAAATAGGCAAATCCGTTTTGTGATGTTCTTGAAAATTATGGATGGGAATGAACTGTCAATGTAGTAACAAGTATCTATTTCCTTAATTAATGTTTTATTTTTCCCTATTATTTTAGATCTATTTGATGAACTGCTAAGTGCAATTTGATGATATTGAGATATAAAACTCTTAGTTGCATCCTCATGTTGAGTAAAAAGTAAGAATTTTGGCCAACTGTAATAACTTGCACAGTCGTTACCATTCGCAGTTCGTCTTTAAAATCACGTTTGCATGAAATTACATTTTAACAACATTCTATTAAGTTGTACCTAGAACTAAATTAAAGAGGATTTCGTTTAATTGCTGCAGTAACTGAACTGTCCATTAAATTTTCATGTTAGGTCGTAAATATATTATTCCTAAATCTTCAGATGTATTTATTGCCTTCCCTATCAAGGACAATTTTTAAAGATTAATTCTGGGAGACTTGAATTAATTGTTGAGTTAAGTAATACTTATTTTAATGACATTAAGAAATCAAAATAAATCGCTCAAATTTTAAATACCACAGCATTTGACAACCAAACAGTACCTACATTGGCAAATTCATCTAAATCGATTTTTTTTGCTCGACGGGGCCCCATAGCCTTGGAACTGTAAATAGAATTGTTGAGTAATTATCGAAAGTCAGAACAAATTTAAAATATAATGACAGTGGAATGAGTACATAACGATTCAGATTTTATTACGATAATCTAAATTAAAAAATCGTACAGCCTTGAGCTTCGAGTAATAGACATGGTCGTACTCGAACAATGAGGTCATTATTTGAGCGCATGTATGGGACTAAAAAATTAAAATAACATATATGTTCCAGATCTTCTTCCAACTTTTTAAAGCTATTAATTCGTTTAGTTCTATTTTAGCTTGGTTTTATTTGTACTAATAAATTACGTATTGATTAAAACGTATCTATATTTCAATAAGTTTATCATAAACTCAATTTTAGTTCGTTTTGTTAATATTTGATTTTCTTTAGTTTAATTAGAAACCAAACCCACGTTTTAATCCCAAAATTTATTTTCTAAATTAAGTCGTATGGATTTCTGATAGAAAACGGTTGGCAATTCTGATCTAAATATAACATCGGTGTTACATGAAACCACATTTTGGAAGTATTGCCTTCCTAGGTAGAAAGCTCATACGGGCGCAACATCTAAGGCATGAAAAGTAAATGCGTAAAAAGAATTAACATAATCAAATGTCTAGCACATACCAACTGGGGAGCAGAAAAAGAAGTTTCTATCAGGAAAAACTATAGAAAAAGTGCTAAGCAATAAAAGAAGTAGCATAATCAAATTAAGAGGTTATTTCGAATTTAGTAGTTTGGCAAATACGTTGTAGTAAATGTAACATAGATCCCGGGGCTAATGGCCATAGTAGTTGATTCCATGTAAATATTTGTAATAATAATAATAATAATAATAATAATTTAGTTCTTTGCAACAAATCTTACCGTTTAAACACTTGCTTTATTTCTTTGTATGTACATACGGTATTTAGTAAATTAATACTAACAAGATTTTGAAATTTGATAGGACTCAAAAAAGTTTTCTGGTATTTAAGTTACTCGCATATAATATGCTACCATATAATCTAATTAAGTATGTACATAAATTCATAGTACAATTTAAAACCCCTTGAGCTCATTTTAATGTTTTTTTTTACGAATTGTAGTTGCTGTATGTACAGTCGTGTTCAAATAAATCTGGGACAATGCTTTTTTCATATGTAGGTTCAGTTAAGAATTGAAGAATATTTTCATGGATTTCATGCTATCTGAAGGAGTTACATTAAACTTTAACAGGTAATGAAATTTGTAACTCTTTCTGATAAGAGAAAATCCATGGAGATATTTTTCAATTCGTAACTCAACCTGCATGTGAAAAAAACACTGTCCCAGATTTATTTGCACACGACTGTACTATGCTAATAATTTAGAAATTACTGTGTACACGTTTAGCTATAAAATTAAATTATTTTTAATTAATACCTGGACGATGCTGCTATTCTGAAATAAGTCTAAAATTCGTAGTGTCTTAAGTATCACATGTATCAAATATTTTTCTTAGTAATAAATGTCATCGTAAGATGGTAAACCTAATTACTAATAATCTGTGTGTACCTAAATAAATAAATGGATTAAATATTGTCTTGTTGATCGACAGAAAAGGTTACGTAACAATTTCCTCAGAACTATCTCAAATAAACAATTCCACAAAAATAATAATACAGCCTCTGAAACTATTCCCGTTTTCAACGTAACTAAAATTAATATATTGAAATTAACAATTAAAACATAGCTTTTACAGACGCTCGTAATGAAACAATTTCGCCGTATATTACTTGACAACTGGCAGCTTCATTATTTTTTATCAACCTACAGTAGCAAATTGCAAACAAAAAAATATCTTAATTTGTACAATATACTACTGCGAGCTGAAACAGTTGCTGCTTAAATCGGTGCAGATTCAGTATGTATCACGAAGTACATCTATGACACAAACAATTAAAATTTGATAAATAAATAAATTGAAGAAATCGCACATTGAGAACTCGTAATTAATACTTATACAAAATATACAATATACAGTGTGTCCAAGATAAGGAGGGCCAGTATGGGGATCTCGGTAATTGTAAGAGATACACATTTGGTTAAACGGGAAAAAAAGTTGCGCAATTAAAGGACTAACAAAATGACGCCTAGAAATCCTTTATATGATTTTTCATTTTTGAATTATTTGAAATAAACGGAATTTTTGGATTTTCTATTTAATTTTTTTCTGGCATTAATATTAAAGTTAGAACGAAACTGATTAAACTTCTTTGTAGCAACTTTAGTTTTTGAATTATCTCAAAAAACCGAATTTTTGAATTTTCTATTTTATTTTTTTCTGGCGTTAATATTAAAGTTAGAGAGAAACTGATTAAACTCTTTTATAGCAACTTTTAGTGGAATTAATGATTACGTTATCAAATTTTTTATCCGACATTTCGTCTTCGAGAAACCATCATCAACTTAATGTTTTTATATACGGTCCTGATTTTTTTATGCCAAATTTGTGAAGCTCGTTTTATTCTGAATTCAAAAATGTGCCACATATTATGCTTTAATTACGTTTCGAGCTTTTTTTGATCATTATCAGAAAATTTTTAAGATACGGACCTAAATTTCTGATAATTTTGTAAAAATAAGTTCACACAGTAAGTTAAGCGTTTTTAGATGCCGTTAAAATAGTGAAATGCAAATCATAATGTCATAATTCTGATACATTAATTTAATAGCCAAGCAAATAAACAACAAATAAATAAACAAACGATAGATAGAAAGAATAACAAAACGAACACCGAAACAATTTAATAGGTATTAAATTTACAGAAGTTATTAAAAAAAGTTGCCATCATTTTCTAAGCATAAATAACATCTTCTAACTGCAGAATCTAAAACATTTTCAGCAATACTGACGTTATACTTTGAAAGGCTTTAAGAAGCAATCTTCAAAGTTCTTCGGTTTCAAAGTTTAAATACCTATTACATTGTTTCGATGCTCGTTTTGTTATTCTTTCTGTCTATGTTTTGTTCATTTATTTGTTGTTTATTGTTAATAGTTATTGGTTGATTAAATTAAATGTATCAGAATTATGACATTATGATGTGCATTTCAATATTTTAACGGCATTTAAAACCGCCTAACTTACTGTATGAACTTATTTTTACAAAATTAGGTATGAGAACTGCAGGTCCGTATCTTAAAAATGTTCTGATGATGATCAAAAAAGCTCGAAACGTAATTAAACCATAATATGTGGCACATTGTTGAATTCAGAATAAAAAGTCTTTCACAAATTTGGCATCAAAAGACCAGAACCGTATTTAAAAAATTAAGTTGATGATGGTTTTTCGAAGACGAAACGTCAGATAAAAAAGTTGATAACGTAATCATTAAGTCCACTAAAAGTTGCTACAAAGAAGTTTAATCAGTTTCGTTCTAACTTTAATATTAATGCCAGAAAAAAATTAAATAGAAAATCAAATAATTCCGTTTATTTCAAATAATTCAAAAATGAATAATCATATAAAAGATTTCTAGGCGTCATTTTGTTAGTCCTTTGATTGCGCAATTTTCTTCCCGTTTAACAAAATTTGTATCTCTTACAATTACCGAGATCCGCATATTGGCCCTCCTTATCTTGGACCCACTGTATAGTAATTTGAAGTGAAAACAAAAACATAAGAATTAACAAAGGCATTATCAAAGCTTGTCAAGAATACAAATACTTAGCAGTTACACGAATAATCCAGGTGCTAGAGAGACACATATACGAAACAAAATTGTTTAAGAAGGACAAAAAGAGGCATGGAGTAATCCTGTAAGGCCAAAGAAAATAACAAGGAAAGCAAAGAAGCAAATTTTTAAAACAATAACCCGAAGTATGAAATAGTGTTATTAAAGAACTCATCATAGTGGAGGAAATAGTAATATGTAGAATATAAAGAGCACTCTTTGGTACGCATATCTTCGACGAATGCTGCCCCTGCCTGTTCGAACAAATATACAATCGAAATAAAAGAGAGAAAATTAAAAATGTTGATGTAGAAATAATTGGAAAAGTATGCATTTTAATAAATTTTAGATTTAGTTTCCTGTGACTGCATATCAACCTCATGGAAATTAAATCAGCATTAGACTCGGATATTTGAGCGAATTACGTATTAAAACATAATCTAACATAGAATAAAATTTGAGTACACAAGAAAATAAACAATATTATAGACCTGCGCCCGAGCCAACTGATCATCCGGACAGGAAATAGAAATACGCAACTGAAACAGGAGTAGTTTATTTACAGTTACTTCTTGTTTTTAAAGTCACTAAGAGTGTTTACAAACACTACAATAGTTCACAGAACAGTAACATAACAAGCACAACTGCATGATAAAATCTAACGTTCTCTTTGTAATACGCCGGCAAGCCGAATAACCAGGCAATTTCCACCCTGTTATTACAACCCTTATATATCAACTATTTGAATTTTTTAAATGTAGCGTATCATTTAAGTACGTTTAGGAGAAGATTATAGGATTTTTCCGTACTTTCTATTAAGTTTACTCTCCTGCTATAAAATGTAACCATGCATTGTGATTACATTAATAGAACTGTTTATGACGATAAACCGTATCTTCACAAATGTATTTTTTTTTGTAAACACTAATCTGAACATCTTTGAAAAATTAATATAGTTTTTAAAAGCGTTAGTTTCTCTATTCTATCACTCTACTATATGGAACTAAAAGTGGTTGAGGTGAGTAATTTACTGATTTTTCTCCCGTTTCTAATATTTACAATAAATAATTATATTAAAAATATTGTTATTTCATCGTTATAATGGTGTGATCTAAGTGAAGTCACATATTTTTGTTGTGTTTTACCAATAATACAGTTGGATAACTGTAATGAAAAGTATAACATACATAAATAAGTTCGTGTAAAAGATACAAATCTAAAACCTTTTAAGATGTTCAGGAAAAGATTGTGCGATACTCCAGTACTTTTGTTGGCATTCTTTAAAAAAAAATTTTTTTTCGTAAACTTTATTTTGATAAACTTTGAAATATTAATGTTAAATGTTTAAAAAATGTTTGGTTTATACAACTGACTTATGCCAAATTTAAGTTTAATATATGAAAATAATTTATTTTTATATTTACTGTACCAACAGGCAGCGAAAAAGCTGAAAATCTTGTGGTTTTATATAACTTTGGTTATTTATATTTTTATCGTTTCTTCTGTCTAATATTTACAAGGCACAGTAGAAAACATAATACTGTAGTATACATGCTTATGAACCCTCAAGCAAAGGGATGGTGCAACAACTTAATTTATGCCGAAGCTTACAAAGTAGCTAGAATTAAAAAAAATCTGGTGTGATACAAGCACACAACTTCCTTTTACAGTGATCTTATAATTAGCCAATAGTAGATTATGTTATTAGGAGTAAAAGTGATACTTTATGTGGCGAAGCTGCAGTTTATTTAGCCGAACGTTAGTGAGGCAAATAATTCAGCTAAGCCACATAAAGTCACTTTTACTCCGAATAACATATACTGTTTTATCCGCAAACGTATTCAGGTAAATTTCATTAATATAAATTTAAAAGAAAAGGAGGCATCGGCCCGGAATCGAACCCAGGCCTCCCGCGTGACAGGCGAGCACTGTGCCCCTGTGCCAACCTATATTGTTCAAATAACGCGCTACTGTAATGATATATGAACATACTGAATCACCCGAGCTAATAGCACACGGCCACAGCAGCTGTCACACCATAACCCACAGCAACAGATGCTCCGATTCGCTGCTTATTAAAGGTTTATTTAAATTATAACTTTTTCGTACTCTTTTTGAAAATAAAAACCGGCCTACGATCTAAGTCTAAAATTTTTTAAAATTTTAAGCCATCATACAATTTAATCGGTCCAGTATCTTCGGAGGAGATAGCGAACAAACATAGAAAGAAAGAAAGAGAGCAACGATTTTGTGTGCTTAGGCAGATAAAGTACGCAAAAGTCGCTATTTTATCAGCTTTAAAGTGACACTTTTACCTTGTCAATAAAGACACATAAGTTGTCACTTTTGTGACGTTTGCGGATGAAAATTTGATTTTAAATTTTTAAGTATTTATCAAAAATTTTCAAAAATTACAAATTCTACAAAAACGGTACAAAATAGAGCGTTAGTTCAAGAGACAAATTTTCTCTAGAATTTTAAGCTAAATTCAAAAATGTAATAACATACCGGGTGTTTTATTTAGAATAGAAGTTAATTAAAAAAATAGAAAAAAACAAAAGTAATCCATTTTAGAAGTATTTAACTGGAACATCACCTATCTCACATCAATACACATTAAAAAAATCGAAAAAAACTGAAAAATCACAAGAGTAAACACCTACTTCCGGTTATGCGATTTTTTTCAAAAGCTTGCTGTGGCATCTAAATAGTACACAAAACTTATATATGAAGTTTCGATGCCATACCTCTTTTCGTTTTTGAGATATTCTGTACACATACACACAGACAGACAGACATACCAATGAAAAAAAATATGTTGTTTGGGTTCTGGGGACTCTAAAACGTAAAGATCTGTTGAAAACTCAATTTCGAATTTTTGGGGTGAATCCAATACTTCCTTTATTGTAAAAGGAAGTAAAAAATTAAGTTTTATCTATCACAGTATTCAACTGCGTCAAATCCCGTGAAATTAAGTACTTCTTAAGCTACTAGTTCCGAGGTAATGGTTAATATTATTTTCTCCATTGTGAAACTATTTTGCTGGTATTGATAAATCATTATCGTTATTTCATAATAACGGTGAAATCTAATTGAAATCACATACTTTTTTGTTTTACCACATTTAATTGTGTATATGGCAATAGTCGGCTGTCGGTTGCCCGGCAAAAATTTTGTGGACGACTATATCTGGGAAAAATGGGTAATGAAATGGTTTTTCTCCAGTGTGCAACCATTTTATTGTTATTGATAAATCATTATTATTTCATATTGGCGAATCTAACTGCAATGACATATTTTTTGCCAAGTTTTACCAATAATACAGTTGGTTAACTTTAATGGAAAGTGGACAAATTTAGCCATGTTTTAATTATGCAAACGGTAAATGCATACAATGTGCTCGCGGAGCGTTAATAAACATTAACAACGTACTTAGTTTAAACGCAATTGTACTGCCGCAATAAATCAATGCCCGAATGGCCTCCATTATTAAATGCACTAATTTAATCCTAAATTAAATTACTAATTACGATATCCTGGATAATTAACTAGAGCAATTTGCTGCAGCTCAACAACGCAAATCGCGCATTTAATTCGAGAAGCCCGCGTAAAAATACAGCGAAGCCGCCTGGTTGCTCGCATCAATCCAACATGCAGCCGTAATAACAGAAAATAACATCGTTCCGTGGGTTTATCTTGTAATCCGAGTTTTAAGCTTGTTATAAGGCTGTATTTCGCTTGTTAGATGCAATCGGTAAAAAATTCTATTACACGGAGCGTTCCTATTGGATGATTTCTTAATGACCTTTTTACGTGAGTTTAATGCGCTGTGTTTGAAATGGTCATTTTTATTATAAAATCCAAGATGGCGGGTAATTGTAGGGAACACGTTTTGCGCTTCAGAGGCTCTGAAATGAAACCCGATGATGAAACCTGTGGTTTATTAAATGGGATCGCATTGTTGTCGATACTGTTATACTCGGAGCCGGTGAGATGTTATGCAATTTTTTATAAATAATCCGAACAAAGGAAATGAGAAAATCAAATATTTAGCGTCGTGGGAATTTATTACTTAGACACTTTACCGATGATTTCTAAATATTGCACAATGGCGATATTAAAACTGTACTTAGAGCAAATTACACGGTTATAATTGAACGTTAAAAGTTAATGTGGCTGTGGACTGAGCCTTATTATCTAAATGTGTGTTATTAGCCGAGAAGGTTGCATGCTTAGCGGAGACCTTAATAGATTTGTGAAAGGCAATTTTGAATGGACGCCAGGACGCCCACTTAAAGCACGATTTTTGCAACTTTTCAAATCGCCGATAACAAAGCCACTAATTAGCGAAATTAATACAGCCGGCTTAACACTTGGCGAAAGAAAGTTCGAAGCAATTTTCTTGTCTCCCACATAAACAGCAAGGGAGGCGTCGTTTTAAAAAATCCCCTTCAGGCGCTCTCATTTATTATAAATGCCTCACTTTAAAATTCATCCCCGTTAAAACGCTCTAATATTAAAAAAGTGGAGGGTGTCAATTTTTCATTGGAATTTTACGTGACGTCAAAGACGCGCATCAAAATGACACTTTATGAATTATTATTCATTAACCTTTATTATTTTCGCCATTTTGGCTGCGGCGATAAATGGATTCGACTAGGAAAAGTCCGTCGCAATTTTTCTACCGATATTTTTCACTTCTGCCGGGGCTGCAGCTCGCTATCACCGTTGAAAGCTTTGTGATGTCGTGCATTAACAACTGATTGTGTGTCGTATGTTTTATTTTGCTTTATAGACGTCTTAAGAGAGTCATGATTAATTTCCCCCTGATAATGATGATATTTTAATAGCTCTTTTACGGCTAAGTATGTTGTTTTAATACTAATGCATTATGTCGTAAATAATGTTGAATTACTTAAATGGCTTTCCTTTATCGTCCCAGTAGATGTTTTTTAATATGTGTTAAACTGTTATAAAATTTTTGTGTCTTCATCGGCGAATGCACGGTTTCATGGCAAAGAAATTAATTAAGGCGAATCATAAGCTCTTGAATTACTAATAAAACTTTTATACGGAAATTTAAAAAAAATTGGTGGAATTGATCAAGGATATTAGAAAGTATTTATATAATTGATCAATAGAAATTAAAGCTTTTAAAAGATTTATAACAGTAACAGTTTCTTACTAATTCTATAAAAACTTAGTCAATAATTACTAAGAAGCACAAATAAAAGCAATAAACATATGTAAGAACTATATCGATCAAATGACATAAACATGAAAGCATAATTTTACTAAAAAAAACAAGATCGTCATCACATATATTTAAAAAACAACATTGATTTTTGTTCCACTTCGTTTACGACTTGTGCAAGACGGATTTGCATTATCTTTTTTTATATTGAAGTTTTCACTCTGCAGATTAGCCAACACTATTTACTTTTATTTTTGTTAGCATTTTATATTTTTAAAATCATAAATTTAAAATATTTATTTGCATACGTTCGAGAACGCGAATCCACTTGCAGCACACTCTATAATTCACTGCATGTCAAATTTTTGAACTACTCACTCGTGGCCTAATAGCTGCTGTCATTTAGTGTTTGACGTTGGCAGCGTATGGAGATCAAGACTTTTATACAAATAGCAGGTTATCAATTGCTTAGTCAGAGCCGTTTGATACTGAATGTGCAAAACCCAGGGACGCCATCGTCAGATACGTTTGCAAATTGTAGCACAAATTATAAATGATTGGGACGATTATAAAGACTTCATTATTGGCATTGATTTTATCGTTTTGCCATGAATACTTCGTAATACGAAAATCTCATATCCTTCGATAGTGAACACGTCCGTCATATTGAACAGTATTTTGTAGGTCAAATCTTTGTTAATTATAATTTCAAAATTGTTACAAAGAGAATTTGTGATTGTCACGGGAAATATTGTTTGTAATTCCTTTGTTCTGGATGCTGGACATTTACAATGTTATCGAATTTGGTGCAAATTTAAATCATGATATGTACTAATATTTCTACAAAACGAAAACGTAGAAAGTAAACATTACCATTCATAGAGAATCCGTTACTAATGCAAAAAGGTATCAAGTCAAAGAAAATAATAATTAAAAATCTATATCTAATATTATACAGTGTGTTTCACTTTTTATGAGAAAAATACATTACGTTCTACCAATAACCCAAATATACGGATACCTAAGTGTTTCAAGTACATATTAATACAAAACTAAAATTAATCGGTCCTGATAATTAATTAAAGCTCGCCGAGTTACCACTTTACTTCGCTACTACAGCTAGCTTAATTATGGTAACCAATTTTTAAAGGATGTACTCCTAAAATCACATAAACAATTTAGGCTGTCATATTAGCGTATTATAGATTAAAATTGACTTTAAGAAGTGAACTGAAATTTGGCAGTGCACTTCAAAGAGGCGGGGTATTGTTTTCGCTTGTTAGGTTAGTAGCAGTCTTTAATAGTGTGTTGTAAACATCCTTAAAAACTCTAAACTGTGTTTTCTGATACAGAAGAGTCGGTGATTTGAGGCCTGTTGATAATATTGTGCGTGTTGTAGATATTTCACTTCATCTTGGCCAAGTTCCATCTTTAACACGATAATTAAATAGGTACTTACTTGCAGAATAACGTGTAGAAAAGTTGTTCCCGCCAATCACTCTTGAGTTTATTTGTGTTTGATGTTGGAAATTCGTAGATTTCTAACTTTGGCGCTCTATAACTTGCGAACGGCAATTTTTTGGTATTCAGGAATTTCTTTAACGTTCTCTATCTACTCCATCGCGCTTTAGCATCTTCGTTATGCTCTTTCTTTCTCGATTTTTCCTTTTACAGCATGTTATTCCACATTATGACATCTTGTGCATGCCGTTACACTATCGTTTCGGTTGTTTGGGTTTCGTTTTAGCGTAATTTTCGTTCATTTGTTAGATATATGTATAGGTATCGATTTCAGAGATTTTTTTAAATTTCATAGTATATTTTTGTATTGGAGAAAACTTGTCATGTGTTGTCCCGGAGAAGAATATTCCTTCTTTATCATTTCATCCATAAATTACATTTTGTTGAAGCCTTGTTGTTAATATCCCCACTGCAAAAACATCGGACTTTTTTCTTTGTAAAGGTTTAGGCATTAAGATCCCACGGTTGCCAAAGCTGGATTAAGGAATTGCAGTGAAAATAATTTAGTTTACCTCTGAGCCACCTGCACTGCTCTGTAATTACATAATGTTATAGAAATGATTTACACACTAATTGCTCGTCATGTTGCAGAAAAAAAGAATGTTTTGAATATTGAACTGTACACTAGTTATTACATAAGATAAGTTTCAAATGTAATGTTTCATGTTTCAGTGTTATTGTAGCCTTGAGAAGGGCAACGGTTTTGTTTTCGAACAGTGCGTATGTTGTTAATTTTGTTAAAATACTTTCTAAAAGTCATGAGTTGTACTGAAAGGATACAGAGACATGTAAAGAGTTTATACTTTGTACTATTCGCCCATTATTTTGAAGCTACTTAAAAATGGTGTGTACAAAACCTAAATATTGGAGCTTATGATACAAATATAACCACACTAGTTTTTGTGTGCACCACATAGGTGGCATTACTCTAATTAAAATAATTTTTGCATACATACAATTGACCTTTATATATAAAAACGTTACACAATAAGATCTGTTTAGCGTCGTTAATGAA